>JAABKJ010075445.1:184497143-184591114 GCA_011634705.1 Andricus grossulariae
CTGGTCAATTTGCTGCTGGGGCGCTCGGTCGAGCGCTTCAAAGAGCGACGCTGGTTCCCGGTGAGCGCCAATCAGCTGGACAAGGCTCGCAGCCATTACGCACGCTGGGGGCACTGGACGTTGTTGCTCAGTTGGGTGCCAATCATTGGTGATCCGCTGACGTTGGTGGCTGGGGTGATGCGTGAGCCGTTGTGGCGTTTTCTACTGCTGGTAACCCTGGCGAAAAGCCTGCGCTATGGCGTAATCGCAGCGCTGACGTTGCAGTGGGCGTTAATCCCCCGTTAATCGCGGGCAAAGAGCATCCGGGCATCTGTCTCGGAGCCAAAACCCATGCCTTTTATCCGTACATTATGCGTAGCCGGTTTGTTTTCGGTCAGCACGGCGCCCGTGTTAGCTGACACCTACGGCCCTGAGTTGCAGGGCTTTGCATACCCCTACCCTTTGAATCATTTTGCCTTCCAATCCCAGGGCAAATCCCTGCAAATGGGCTACATGGACGTCCCCGCCTCCGGCACTCCAAACGGCCGCAGCGTGGTGCTGATGCACGGCAAGAATTTTTGCGGCGCTACCTGGGAGGGTTCGATCAAGGCGCTCAGTGACGTAGGTTACCGCGTCATCAGGATTTCATTGTCAGGAGTGCGACTGGAGAGTGTTGTCCTTAATGAATGAAGTGTGTGGTACTTAATGAATGTTTTAAGAGTAATTTTCACTCTATGAATTTGAAATTTGTGCCCAGAAAATGTCCTAAAAAATATTAAAAAGCAGTTTTTTGTAGAACTCATGCTATAAATTTTTTTTTAATTTTTCAGTCATTAATTATTTTTATTCATTAAGTTACAAGTTTTCAAGTATTTTTTATATAATTTTAAATTGTTCAAATAATTATTCTTCTTCAAACAATAGTTTTTGTTCAGTCAATCCCTAAAAGTTATCATTATCTGGAAATAACAACACAATTAACAAATGTTATAAGTAATATTTGTTTGTCTGAGACACTTGGCAATTACGTTAACAATTTCAAGTTATTTAAATCATTTTTACACCCTGCAAGTCGTATAAATGTATTACTTTCTAGAATTATTAACGCAGTTAATAAGTGTTCAGAGTGAAACTTTTTTGGAAAGACAATTTTTTATTATTTAAAAAATTAATATCACTTTGGGATCTTCAATTAATAAAATTAATTTTTGACGAAGTAGTTAAACTTCGAAAAGTGCTTTTTTTTAAAGTAAGTCCAAAAATTCATACAACCCTACCTCTGTACCTTTTTACAAATATTTTCCTCTTCGATATTTTTACATACTGCGCGCTGTTTTCTTAGCAAAAAGCAATTTTTTATGTTTGAGCAGGATTTTTACTAAAATGGAATCTATAGTGCTTTTATTCCAAAACTTAACTAACGTACGCATCTTTTGTAAATCTTATATGTTGCAGTAGATTATTGTCCTTTGCGCACACTTATTACGTGTGTATTTTTTTTGTTGAATGTAAAAACCTTGAAAACTGTCACTTTTGCTACTTTTTACGGTTAGAATATTTAATTTTATTTGACTCGTACAAAATGGAGCATACGTAATTTATTATGTTATTGGTTTTTCTTCATTTCACATTAATTTTTCTCTGTATTCTTAGATAAGATGTAATAATTGTAACGATCATAAAAAAAATGTAAAATAATACAATTATCTCTGAAGGACAATCTTTACACTACTAACGTCATTATCTCACATATATGTGAAATAGCGGCCACTGACGCATATATTTATACTCTAATGATGCAATAAAACATTCTTTAGTTCATAAAGGTGTTAACCAAACTATTAACTGCAGCAATAATCAATTTTTTCTCCACTTTGCCAAAATGAGGATGGTCTGTAGTTACGTTTTCACTCTGGCAAAAATTATGACGTTATAGATATAAAATGGCCATTACATACCTACGAACTTGAAGAGCGGCACTTTAGGTCCGCTTCTGCGACTCTCACTGGAAAAATAGGTGTCTTTCTGCCCCCACAATATGTTGGAAAGGGGTAGAGGTTTGACCAACATTATTTTCGTGACTAGTCAGGGGGATTCTTCCCGCCTTCACAACACGTTTGAAAGGCGTAGAGGTTCGACCATCACTATTTTAATGACCAGTCTAGGGGGTGCCTTTCTGTCACGACAATAATTGTGAAAGAAGTATGGGTTTCACCAACGTTATTTTGGTGACCAGTCACCGGGGTGCCTAACCGCCTTCACAAGAAATTTGAAAGGCGCAGAGGTTTGACCATTACTAGTACAGTGACTAGTCCAGGGGGTGTCTTTCTGCCCCGAAAATATTTTTGAAAGAAGTAGGGGTTTGACTTGAATTTTTTCCGTGACCAGCCACGGGGGTGCCTTTCTGCTCTTACAATATAACGGAAAGGGGTAAGGTTTTGACCAGAATTATTTCTGTGACCAGTCATGGGAGTAGATGCCCGCCTCCACAAGACGTTTAAAAGGCATAGGGGTTTCCCTAACAGTATTTCATTTACAAGTCGTGCGGGTGCCTTTCTGCTTTCACAATATGTTCGAAAGGAGTAAGGGTTTGACCGACACTACTTCACTGACTAGTCACAGGGATTCCTTTTTGCTACCATGATATTTTGGAAAGATGTAGGTGTTTGACTAGCATTATTTCTGTGAGCAGTCACGGGGTGCCTTCAGCCCGCCTCCACGAGATGAAAGAAGTAGGGTTTTGACCAGAATTTTCCCGTAACCAGTCACGGGGGTGCCTTTCTACTCTTACAATATGATGGAAAGGGGTAAGGGTTTGACCAGAATTATTTATGTGACCAGTCACAGGGGTACATGCCCGCCTCCACAAGGCGTTTAACAATTGCTTTTACAATATGTTCGAAAGGAGTGAGGGTTTGACCGACACTACTTGACTGACCAGTCACAGGGATTTCTTTTTGCCACCACAATATGTTGGAAAGATGTAGGGCTTCGACCAAAATTATTTCTGTAACCAGTCATGGGTGTGCCCTTATACCCCCACAATATTTTGGGAAAGCTTATGGGTTTGACCGACATTATTTTGGTGACCAGTCAGAGCATTGCCTTACCTCTCCTCACGAGACGTTAGGGAACTAATAGTGGTTTGATGTACACTATTTTTGTGACCAGTCACGGTGGTGCCTTGCCGCCCTCCCCGCACAAAACGTTAAAAGGGGTATGGGTTTGGCGATTTCTATTTCTGCGACCATTCACAGAGGTTCCTCCACGACCTAATAAGACATTGGAAAAGGGTAGGGGTTTGAAAAACATTCTTTCTATCATTAGTCGCGGGGGTGCCTTCCCGCCTCCACGAGACATTTCAAAGGCCTAGAGGTTTCACCAACACTATTTCAAGATTCCCCTGTTTTCGTAGAAAATTCAACTATTTGGTTGAAAGATAACTTTTTTGTCAAAAATCCATATTTACTGTTTGAAAATTCAAAGGGTTTTTAAAAAATAGTCTTTTTGGCTTAAAAACTCAACAATTTATTTGAAAACTAACCTAATTTGTTGAAAAATCGTATTTTTGGAATGAATTCTACTCTTTTTGATATTAAATTAAAATCTTTTTTGGATATTATATCAACTATTACATTTGTCGTTAACAATTCATCTTTTTTCGTCAGAAAAATTCAACCATTTTGTTAAAAGTTGAACTACTTTCTTGAAGATTCATAATTTTAGTGAAAGCTTCGTCTTTTTTGGTGAAAAATCTTTCTTTAAAAGTTATTTTTTGCCTCATTATTTTTTGGAAGATCTTACGTAAGAAAAATTTGTGCCAAACAAAAATAATAAATCCAATGATATTAAAACTTACAGGTAAGTCCAGCCGAAATTTGAAGAAAAAAAAAACGTTTTTTTAACTTTTTTGCTATCAAGTTTCACAGGCCAGAGTGCTCTAAAAATAGGGGAAATGAGAACATTTTTCACGAAAATGGGGGAATAAATTCTTTTAAATAAAATGAATGTGTGTAATAATATTAAAATGACATTGAAACGCTTCACGTTCCTAATATTTCAAGTAAAAGTATTGCATTTTCAACAAAATAGATGAATTTTCAACCAAGAAGTTTAATTTTTAAGAAACAGTGGAATAGTTCAATTTTCAGTTGAAACAATTTATTTTCAACAACATTTAAAAATGAAATTTTTAACCATATAGCCGAATTAAAAAAAAAATTAATTTTCAGCAAATTAATTCAACTTTAGTTGAATCTTCAACTGAAAAACTAATTTTTAACCGAATAGTTGAATTTTCAGCATTAAAAGATTAATTACCGAAGACAGACGAATTTTAAACACACATCATGAATTAAAAAAAAATGGACTAGCTAGATTTTCAGTTAAAAAAATTTATTTTCCACCCAAACAAAAAAATATAATTTTCAACAAAATAGATGAATTTTTTACCATACAGACGAATTTTCAAACAAAAAAATTAATTTTCAACAAATTTTGTTATAAATTTCATCAAATAGTTGAGTCTTCAACTGAAAAAATTAATTTTTAATCAAATACTTGAATTTTCAGCATTAAAAGATTAATTATACACAAAAAGACAAATTTAAAACACAATTCGTGAATTTTCAAGAAAACATGGAATAGCTAAATTTTCAGTTAAGAAAATTTATTTTCCGCCCAAACAAAAAAATGTAATTTTCAACAAAATAGATGAATTTTTTACCATACAGACGAATTTTCAAACAAAAAAATTAATTTTCAACAAATTTAGAATAAAGCATTTCTTATGGTAGGTTATGTGCCCGGGATTCTTATCGCTTTATTCTGGTGTCGAGTAGCGAGCGAGGACTCGAGATAAAATCCAGACGTGTTTAAAAGTTTTTATTTTAGGAAACATTGGATGCACTGACTGTCTAAGTCTGCATAAATTTCATTAGACTCTGCTGTCGTTCTCTAGAGATCACTTCTTTTACTGCTCACACAAGTTCGGTTTCTTAGCCGAACCACAACGTTTGAAAATCATTCTTTTGCTATATGCTAGGTCCGTCATTTGTGTTGCAAAAAAAATTATATCCCAAACGTATTGATTATAATGTAGAATCTTCCAGAACACAAGGATAAAGAGGAAGATGACATTAAAATTAAAAAATATTGCAAGCCAATCGAATAATGTAGGTAAGAGAGTATCTAAAAGCATTTCTTATGGTAGGTTATGTGCCCGGGGTTCTTATCGCTTTATTCTGGTGTCGCGTAGCGAGCGAGTGAGCGAGGCTCGAGATAAAATCCAGACGTGTTTAAAAGTTTTGATTTTAGAAAATATTTGATGCACTGGCCGTCCAAGTCTGCATACATTTCATTAGACTCTGCTTTCGTTCTCTAGAGATCACTTCTTTTTACTGATCGGAAAAATTCGCTTTCTTAATCGAACCACAACGTTTAAAAATAATTCTTTTGCCATATACTAGGTCCGTCAACCTCTGGAGGCGTCACATGAAATAAGATACTGCAAACAATTTCGAGACTCGAAAGAGATAATACAGATTCATTTTATTTCACATGCCTATTTTATTCACAGATATATGCTCGTTTTCCAACTCCTATGTAGAAAGGTCAATTTGGCCTATTACACGTTAAAGATTTAAAATAAAATTTTTTAAATATAAAACTAATATGATAGAATATTTTGAATTTTTCAATCATCCACTAAAGCTAGTGTATAATATAGTTTACAGAAATCGATGATGATTTACTGCTTTCTAGCTAACTAATTTAATTCAGCGGTAAAATTTTTTTTCTATAATGTTGAATCTTCTAGAACTCTGAAACAAAGAGGTAAATATATTACTATCAGATACCATAAAACCCTACGTTACCGATATTCTACAGCTGTAGTGCTTAGTTTCTAGAATATTCCTAATGACGTAATCAACTTCTACTGCGAAATTTTTTTGGCAAACAAGTTCAAGGTCATTTTTCATGACGCATTCCATTTTGCGATGCAAAACAAATTATATCAGTGTGTTTATTTATTTAATACGCATTTAACTCGCGAAAAACATTCTGCAGTCTTGAAACTTCTGGAACTTTAGGATAAAGTGGCAGATATATTATTAGAGAACATTCTACAGTTAAAGTGGTTCATATCCGTTTTATTGCACAAAAAATAATGAAAAATCAAAAATTTAATTCCACGGTCAAACTATGCAAGATACGACAAATGATGAGACGACAATAGTTGTGAACTCCAAAAAGATCTACAAATTTGTTATGGGTCACTTTTTGATTGGATGTGTAGTTTCTGCTTCATTCGTAAAAAATAACATTAACAGTAAAAAAATGGGCCCCAGTAGTGGGCACATTCTCATGAAAACTTTGCTTATTTCATTTTTTTTTTCATCTCGTGTGTGGGTTTTCAAAATATTTAATTTTTTTCATGTCCTCAATGCTAGTTGTAACGATTAAAACAATAAAATAACCATCATTAATGCTCATGGTGCTTGAAAATTTGTATTTTTGCATTCTTATCTAGAGAAGGTATTAGATTTGGTTAAGATTGGACCTCCCCCCCTCCCCCGTTTTTCGTCAAATGCCCACGTCTTGAGACCCCCTGACCCCGAAAAACTGGTATTTACGAATGTGTCTGTCTGTCTCTCTGTCCGTCTGTCTGTATGTCTGTATGTGAGCACAATAACTTTCGAAAGAATAGACCGATTGGATTGGCCTTTGGTACACTCTTTTAGTCTCGTGAACGAAACGTCAAGTTCGTTAGCCAGCCATTTTGGATGAAAATTCAAAAAATGAGCGCATTTTGCAAATTTTTAAGGCCATGTTTTTTCAAAATTTTTGAATTATATGTGCGGCTATTCATAGTACTCAAAAATTCAAACAATTTATCCTCATAACGAAAAATAGTCAAGGCGAAAAAAGTATTTCTTCTTGCATGTCCTACAGGATTGTTATAACGACTTTTCGAATTTTCTGGAAAAATCGAAAATTCTCATTTTTATTGCACAAGGAGTAATGATAAATGAAAAATTTTATTTTATGGTCAAACTACGCAAGACACGACAAATGATGATTCAACGAAAATTGTGCACTTCAAAAAGATCTACAAATTTGTTATGGGTTACTTTTTGAAAGGATGTGTAGTTTCTGTTTTATTCATAAAAAATGACAATAACAGTGAAAAAATCGGCCCGTGCAGTGGGCAGATTCTCATCAAAACTTTGCTTATTTCATTTTTTCTTCTTTCATCTCGTGTGTGGGTTTTCAAAATATTTTATTTTTTTCATGTCCTCATTACCATTTGTAAGGATTGAATCAATAAAAAAAATATGCCTGTTGCGCGGGCACATTCTCATTGCGCGCTGGGCGCGCGGCTCGCTTCGCTCGCACGTTTGAGCGCGCCTAGTGCGCGCTACTGTTAGTTCTCGCGCTTCGCGCTCGACAATATATTTATCTCGCGCTACGCGCTCGGTCTTTAGATTTTCCACACATTTGTGGACAGACTCTTTAAAATTAAAGGTTGCGTGCATCATGAGAATATCAAGTTGATGTTGAATGAAATAAATATTCAACATTTAACCGAGGATACTGACATGGCGTTCACAAATTAGCACGACGTTCTGGATGCTATTGTATGTCCTAACTCTCCAAGTTCCTGTCATTTAGGAGTGTGTGAAAACTGTCCAGGTACTGCAAACTTTAAAGTTAACATCACAAAAGCTTTTGATGAACATTGTATTAATAAAGTGAGATTTTAAATTTGGTTACAGACCGACAGATGTAATGGACGCTGACGAATTCCTAGATGATTTCTGTGAAGGCTGTTGAAATTAAAAACACATCACTTTATTTCAAAGGAGCCTGGGGAGTTTTTGATATGCTTCGATTTCGCTGAGAATTACGCGTTCATAATTCAGAATGCAGCTCAATCATTCCACTGGAATAAGCACCAAGCTGCAATATTCATTGTGGCGATTTATTATAAAAAAGATGGAGAGCTCAAGCATTCAAGTATGGCAATCATATCTGATGGCATACCTCATGAAACGGTGGCTGTTCACGAGTATCAGAAGATAATAGTAGATTACTTGAAAGCTCATTTCAGGCCACAGAAAATCTACTATTTCACTGACGGTGCAGGGCAACATTTTAAAAATAAGAGTAGCTTCGCTAATCTCCGAGCCCATGAAGAAGATTTTTGTATTCAAGTTGAATGGCATTTCCATGGTACATCTCATGGTAAGGGTGTATGTGATAGTATAGGAGTGAATATAAAGAGACAAGTAGCACGTTCGACCTTACAATGTTCTCCGAAACATCAAATAGTCACTCCCCATGCTTTTTTCAGTAGGCAAAGAGTAACTGTACGGAAAGTGAATTTTTTTTCAGCAGCAAAGAAAATCATGCCATATCCACCGAGTTACTGAAAGTCAGATTTGGCAAAGCTGTTACGATATCAGGTACATTACAGTACTAAACTCCCGTTCCCACTCAAGGTGGAAAACTTCAACTCAAAATGTTTTCGTCCGCTGAGAAAGACGACATCTTCTCGAATGGCAAAAAACAGAATCCGCAAAAGAGGTCTGCAAAGAAAACAACTGTTAAAACCATAGCCAGAAAATCGAACAGAGACACATAATATTACCATATTATATTACTGAACTTAAAAAACTGGCACTCGGCGTGAGCGCACTAGGGAAGATCGCGCGCCACCCGCCTATCATTGCATTTTGTTTACGTATCGTTCTATTACTCGAAGCCGAATGAATTTGCTTCTCGGGAAATTGGGGGTCTTATAGGAAAAAATCTCAGCTTTCTTTTAAAACTATTTTGAAGAGAAAAAAAGTGTCGAAATTTGAAAAAAGTCAAATTTATTTTTGATTTTCAAAAATTAGGGTAATGGGATTTACCGCGGTCCTACTGGGAGCCGATGTCATTTTTTAGATGACAGTTGCTCCCAGTGGGACCCTGCGGTAGTTGTTAACCTTTAGTTTTCAATTATATATATATATATATATATATATAATTGCAGAACTCAAGGATTCTGAATTCAGAACCTAACCCCTGCTTGAATCAAATTCAGAGTTCCTTATTTGTTTTTCATTTCATTCTGTTAGATTCTGAATTCAGACTCCTTCAATTTTGCAATTTTTTTTTTTATAGTATATTTTTAATTTAAAAAACAACTATAGAAAGGACATATATTTTTGAGAAATGGTTACCACCGTCGTAAATTTTTTCAAATTCCCTTTCGAATTCGTTAGCTACAAATTTCATTTGGTTTCGTTTTGACGCAATAACATCTTATTGAAAGATGATATGCACACCTAATTGTACCAACTTACCACATTTCCATAACCATGCAATATGGTGGCTCATGATTTTGCACTTACAATAGTCCCATAGTACTATAATTTACCGCAGTTTAAAGAAAATCGAAAAACATTTGTTTTGGGCTGTGCGCTCATATGATTATATTACATATTTTTCGTGGATCTATATATAAATGACATGCAATTTTTTACTGTCATGATAAAAAAATTTCTTTGGTATCCATTGACGGAAAAGTAGACCTTAAAAAGTATTCTAACTTGAAAACCTTTAAAGTTAACCAAAATTAAAAAGTCAGGGAAATTGTAAAGCCATAGATTTTAAAAGAATATGTTTTTATACTAATTACAACTTACTCATTTTAATTTATGTCTGAAATTAATATAAAATTGATCTTTGATATCTTAGGAAAAGCTTGGAATTTAGAGATCGAAATTCTGTAGTAAACCTGTTATAGAAAAAGGAGCCAAAACACTTTATAGAGAACATCCTTGGAATATAACTTCATGTTTTATACGAGAAAAATACATTATATAAATTGTTAATTTTTAGATCAATATCTGGATGGTGAACGCGATGGATCTTCGCACAGACCTGATCCTTTAGGTCAAGATACCAATTTCGGTCGACCTTCCCTTGGCCGACCAGGTAAACTTTTTTTTAAATTTCACTTGATTTTTAACTTGATTATTACTTAATTATTTTATTGATAATTATCTTTAAGGGCGTTGGAACCAGGACGCAACCTCATAATTAAATTGCTTTATTTTACTCCATAAACCCTGGTGGGAAAAATTCTCTGCAAATTCTCTGCAAATTACTTCATAATATCCCTGCAATAGCTCTGAAAGTACTCTGCAAACGTCTCCTGCATTACTGCTTAAATTGAAACACTTTAGCATAAATGCAGAAGAACTCTGCATTACTCTTCTTCAAAAAATGGTCCACTCTTTCGTAACTTTTGCCAAAGGCAAAGGTTGCACGCTCCAGAGGAAGAGTGTCCACTAATTACTGCTGAAGAATTGAAGAAAGTTATCGCTAGAACTAAGAACTTTTCAGCGCCAGGGCCACATAAAATCAACAACTTTTGGTGAAAGAAGTTCACTTCTACGCACCAACATCTAGCTCGTATATTTACTACGTTCTTAAACGGAGAACAACCCATTCCGCAATGGCTAGTGGAAGGACGCACGGTATTGGGAACCGCTCAGGTCGAATGCGCCACCTGGTGATGAAATTTTGAAGTTGTCATGCTAGACAAAAAAAAATAAACATGCTAGACATACCCGGATGCGACATATATTTGAAAGTAATCAGATTTTTTTGCTTTTTGCGCGTAATTCTAGTGTTTTTCAAAGTGAATATTAAAAGTGGAATGCGTTTTGAATCAAAAGCTACTAAAAGTAAGGCTTTCTGCTGTGTTTTTGGCTGAAATAGTATGGCTCGACGAAATTCTACTGTAACATTTCACAACTTTTCCTCAGAAGGGGAAAATTTTGTGGATATTTCTTCGAAAATAGGAATTTTAGAGACATTTAATTATAATCACATTACAATCATATCCATTATAACCTCAAAACTGTAGTGTTCTTATGTTTCAAAATAATTTGGCAATATAATGCAAAAAATACATAAGCCACGTTTTTATTTACAAAAAACATTTTGTGTCTTCGCAGATGCAGCTGCTTCGAAATGATGTTTGAAGAAAACTGTAGTTCCATCGTGCAATTTACCGAAGTGTTCTGTGGAGGTTCCCAAAAATCAAAAAATAAAAAGAGCTAGAGAAAAAGACGCCCTCAACAAAGCAACAAACAGGAATACTTGGGCATAGTACGAGTGTTTTTTTCAATTTATAACTGTCACCGTCTGGAATTAAGTATTTGCAATCTTGCCCTTCCATAACGTCAAGTATACTCTGAGTTTTTCCCACGACTGGACACTTCGTTTCTATTAATTTAACCGGTTTATTATCTAAAAAGATTACACCATCTGGAGAATACCCTAGCCAAGGATGTCTCACAAACAATCAAACCGAATTTGACAACTGTTACTTGTCGTAATTGCTCATATTCCAGACGTGCACACTCTTCGAAAACAAGTCCATGCTCATCGTATTTATTTCTGAAATTTTTTGGATAAAAGTACTTAATAAATTTAGTTTCCCAGTCAGGTTTCCTATTGTTTGTGTAGGTACAGTCGAACTTCGATAATTCGAATTTCGCGATATCTCGAACAAAATCTTCCAACCCATTTGACTTTTCAGACTCGATAACTCGAATTTCAGTATGTACTTAAAAGTTTTAGGAAGGACATTTGTACCTGATTCAAATAGATCTTTATTCAGTGATCTTTATTCTACCAAGGCAAGAGAGCAACTGAAAACGAAATGTGTGGTCAAAAGCATACGCACTTAAGCGACTCATAAGGAGACCCCATATCAGAATTTATAAACAAAACGATAGAGTCTTTCGACGATATAGCAGTTGTATAAAGTAAACTAGGTCACTTCTTTCTATATACTAATCTGTTAGAAGTATAATGTTCGTTCGCTTTTTGTACCAATCTTACATGAATTCCAACACTCCCACTCAAAAAGTGAAACTAAAATGTTTAAACAATATAATATGAAATGTGGAAAACATAATGAAAATACCCCTCTTTTAAATTAAATTAAATGAGAGATTAATTTAAGCCCACAGCGAATCGAATTCCCATTAGCCTTGGTGCAGTTACCGTTTTCGTAACACTATCTGCCAGTTGTTCACCTGTGGACAGATATTCAAGAGTTATATACCCTTTTTGAATTAATTCTCTGGTAAACTGATACTTAATATCAATGTGTTTTGACTTTTTATGATGCGCTGGGTTATTTGCAATACTAATACAAGCAGTGCTATCTTCATATATAATGATTGGTTCTTGAGTGGTTATGTTTATACTAGTGAGCAAAGATTTAAGCCACATGGACTCTATGAGACCCTCAAACAGCGCTATGTACTCCGCTTCTATGGAAGAGGTTGCAGCACAGTTTTGTCGCCTAGTATTCCATGTTATTGAACATTTTTCAAAAACTCTAAATAGATATCCTGTTGTACTTTTCCCATCAAGCTCATTTCTACCCCAATCGGCATCAACGTAGGGAATTAAAACGTTTTTATAGTCACTTTTAACATATGTTAATTTAAGTTCCAAAGTACCTTTTATATACCTTAACACCCTTTTTAAGCATTTCCACAATTCTTTCGAATTCTTACTTTGATATCGACTCAAAAAGTTGATTGAAAAACTGAGATCAGGTCTTGTCGATAACATCGCATCATAATCTACTTTTAATGGTAAGGGTGTATCCATTGTTCTACAGTCAACCATGCAAAATTTTTGCAAAAGAGTTTCAAATATGAAGTTTGATTTAATGAAATCATTATCTGACTTCTTTCAATTGATATTCCGAGAAAAATTATAATTTCTTTTAAATCAGTCATTTTGAAACAACTACATAGATAACTTTTGAAACTTAGCATTCTCTCTTGACTTTTTGTTACTATTAGAATGTCATTTACATATAAAAGTAAATATATGTTTTTAGTTATATGACTTCTGTCCAGATGATATAAACAATCATCAGCCAAGGAATTTTTAAAACCTCTTTCTTTCATTGCTTTATCAAAACGTTCATACCAACAACGGGATGATTGTTTTAAAATCGGCTCATTGAAGGATTCTGAGAATAAAAGTAGAGTTGAATTGTAAGATTCTCGTCCCTGAGTACGAGTAAAAATCGTCAATTTGTCCGAAGTGTTCATATGATAAAGAAATCTTTTAACACTAGCTTAAAATTAATAGGTATAAATTCTAGGCCTATCAGAATCATATTGCGAGAGAGAGAAATCATAGACTTTGCGGGAAACACAGGTCTAGAAACTCAAAACTCGATTTTTAGTCGTTACGGTGTTCCTTTTTATTTTGTATATTTTATCTACTGTGTTTCCAAAACTCTTTTATCATTATTCTATTCGTCAATAGAGCAAATCTAGGTTAACGAGTTTTTAGCTAGGAAGTAGGGCTTTTTGTGCTGTATTTTAGCTTAGAATAGGCATTTTTGAATAAATGGTTTTTCCATTGTAAAACGAAATCTTGTTTTTTCTCTGTTGCAGTCCCTTTATTTTATTTCTGTCTTAATTGAGCATAGTTAAATTAAGTAAGACAATGAGTTAACTCAGCCAGCGAAAGTCGGCGGTTGCAATATAAATTTGCACAACATAGCGAGACAGGAATGAGTACGCATTTTTCAGAACACCGTATTTAATTGAAACAAATCCTCCAGTATCAAAAAATATTGTGTGACAGTGTTTACTTTATTCAAACCATAGAGGTTAAAACGACTATATTATATTCTGTTCAGCGAGAGAATACTCACTTTAAACTCTTTAAAGGAATCCTTTCCTTCGAAATTTATGGCCTGTCTCAAATTACACGGATGATTGTTCAGAGAGGAGCGCAGCAGGATTTACTCCACCTTTTCCTGAAACACTGCGAAACGTTGAGTATTCTCCCCCTGAACAGAGTATAGGTTCCAATGTGTGCATGTGATTGGTCGAGTACCACCGCGAAACAAGACACCGATCGTCCCGAACAACGTTGTTATGCAGGGGGAAAACAAGGCGCTCAGATGTACGCAGATTCTTAAGAATGCAGAGAAATATGGTCCGTGAACAACTCTTTCCATTTACGTCCTCTTTTTAGAATTTTTATTTTGCATAAATATCGAAAGACTGAAGAGAAAATATAAAATTGTTTACAGGTAAGCCTTCCTCAAGCCGTACGGAATGTTTAAGCCCGTAGCGGGTTAAGATAATTTGCCGCCTAAACAGTTTCGAAATTGCCGCCCCCTCCCCTCCATAGTTTTTTCGGACGATTAAATAAGTGTTCTTCAGGAGCGGACAATATTGACAAGCGGGTAGAATTAATATGCCGTTTATTTGCTATCAAATAATATTATCCATACTAAAAAAAAAGTCAGGAATCGTCACAAATGGTCAGAAGTTCTAACGATTCCTGAACATCCTGACCATTCCTGACGTTTCACCGTGAATACCGCCATGTAAAGTGAGCGCTTTGACCTCCACTCTTGTTATCGGGTATTTTGCTGTTCCTTGGGCTAGAGCTTTCGCATGTGCTAGTAAAATTCCCGCGCTTATTTTTGAACGACGTACGAGAAGTGTTGCTTCCAAAATGTGTAAACTGCATGTCCCGACGGGATCTAGAAGGCAAAAACCATTTTTTGTACGTACGAGTCGAAGACGCATCTCGACTCCGCTGAGAAGAAATTTGTTTTGATTGAAAATGTCGCAATGTAACTGACCGATTAGATCAATTGTTTTGCCTGTACCAAAATAATCTCGACGTACATCGATGCCTGTATCTTCGGTGGACAAATATTCCATTTTTCCTGCAGGATCTACACACCAGAGAGCGGAAGTCAGATGGCTCTTTTTTGCACTTGGTCCATAATTTAATAATGTTTCAAGGTAGGCTCTGTACGCGTATGCGTTGTTTGGAGGAGAAACTCACAGTTACACTTTTCATATCGACTGCATTTGCAGAAGTTTCTGTCGGTGCTTCCAGCTTGACACGTATACTGAGCATTGTATGAGCGAGATCTATGTATTCATCGCCGTGGCCTGGAATGACAAACTCTATCGGTGAATCGTTGGTCAGCGATGAAACGGGCTTGTAACGGACTCATTGCGAGGTCTCAATAGATGTTTGAGTAGGTGGAAGAGAAAAAAGATCTAATTCAGTTTACAAACACTCGCTAGAATGTGACTGTAAAAATGACATCGTATAATAATCTACTTATTAACCGCCAAAAATGTCCGAAATTGAACGATTTTTTCCTGCGCTAGACTTAAGCTTTTGTTCCTTCTGTGTTTTTTTATTTTTCCTTTTATTACTACTGTTGATTCTCTTTTTAGATTTCGTATTTTTCAACCCTTTCTTCTTCTTTGATTT
Source organism: Andricus grossulariae (assembly GCA_011634705.1). NCBI lineage: Eukaryota > Metazoa > Arthropoda > Insecta > Hymenoptera > Cynipidae > Andricus > Andricus grossulariae. Next base: position 184,512,474 of record JAABKJ010075445.1, read on the forward strand.
ACGTGTTGTAATAAGTCTCTGAACTTTTTTTTCCGTTTAATCCCTTTTCTAAGCTGCGCGACACTCTCAAGACCACGAACTCCGGACAACTGAGGTCCAAAATTTTTTACACCAAATTTATAACCTGACCCATTCATAAGAGTATCAATTTTATCCAAAGCTTTTCTTTCTAATTTTCGGCCATATTCATTAATACGAGAGTTAAATGCCTGCTTGAGTGGTACTTTCCTTTCGACATCATTTAAAACGTTAATACCTGTTCGAAGTGCCTCCTTTCCAACTGTACGTGCACCTCGCGCTCATATCGGCAATACATGACCTCTCTGATAGGACGATCCGACATAAATTTTTGATATTCCCCCTCCACTGACTTGTGTTGTGTAGTAATCTACGTAATAACTCATTATTACTAGATCATATAATTTTTACTTTTTCTTCTTCTACCCTTCATTGTGTTGATTGCAAAGTTAATAAATTTCAAATTGTCATCCCATTCATTGTTTCTTTCTGAGATGCTTGTTTTCGATTAGGTTCCCTAGAATGGAGTGCATTCTTTCGATGTTTCCGTTTGACTGCGGATGAAAATCTGTTGTTTTTACATGTGTGATTTGTAATGTTTCTTCAAACTGTTGCATCATTTCTGATGGAAAGTTTTGTCCCTCGTCTGTTAGGATTGTTTTAGGTGCTCGGAAGATGTAGATGTAATGATCGAGCAGGCCTTATATTATTGAACTAGTTGTCTCATTAGCCATTGGCATTAACACCGTGTAGGGGGATAATCTATCTTGTAGGCTCAGGATATATTTGTTAACTTTTACTGTTTTGGGTAATGAGCCGTATATATCTAAGGCTATTTTTTCACTGGGTTTCAGAGAAATGTCCGGTATAATTCCCTCAGCTTGGTTCTTGATTCTTGTGGTTTTTTGCAGTTGACAGATGGGGCATGTTTTGACGTACTTTTTAATGTCTTCATCCATACCTGTCTATTGTCCTATTTTCTTCGCTTTTTCAATGGTATTCTTTTCCCCAAGATGTATGCGCTTCTTTAATGATATTAGTTTTTTCTTCTTTCGTTAATTCTCGGGTATTGTTAAAGCATAGTTGAAATCCTAAGTGGGGATACAAGTTAGATAGGTATTGCATCATTTCCTGTATCGGTTCCTTCTTTATTGGTGTAAATAGCGGATCACCGAATGTAAATCTTATCAATGTTAGTTGTTTGCTCATAGTTTCATCGATGAACCAGCCTAGTTTCCGTAACCAATCCTCTTCATTATATTTCGGCAGGTCTTCTTTGTTTATTGCTTTCCAGAGTTTTCCGACGGCGTTGGGTTTTGTTTTTAATTTTCCCTGCGTTGGATTCAATCGCCATGTCGTAAAATCGTTGTAAAGTTAATTTTTTTTAGGTGTTTCGGATCCAGATGAATTATTGGGATCGTCATTACTTTCTACTGATTTGCACATTCTTCTGACTTGGATTTCAATTTTTTCTTCTAGTATTCCATCCTTGATGATAGTGGGGCGTTGAACTGGTGAATCCAAAATTTCGGTATCTGATAGCTCATCGTCGGTAGTTAAATCTATTCCGTCTAGCGCTTGTTGTAGAATGTCGCTGGTGTTGATTGGGAATAGTCTGGATAAGCATTCTGCTACTTTGTTCTCCTTTCCTTTAACATATTCTATTTCGTACTTATATTCCTCTAGCCGTAAGCGCCATCGTAAGAGTGGCGATTAAGGGTCTTTCACATTGTGTAACCAAATCAGTGCTTTGTGATCAGTTTGAATTTTGAACTTGTTTCCTAGCAAGTATTGACGTAACCTTTGCGTATAGACAGAGGAGATATACTAGAGGAGGGATCAAAGGAGAACTGGTATTGAATGCTGATAAGGTCGTGGTTTGAGAGGAATGAGATTCAGTGTTGAGTGGAAGAAATTACCTTGTCTAGGTCATCAACAATCATCAAGTCAATCCATGTGCTAGAATGATCGGTGTGTTTCTGCGTGGTACTATGGGGAACTATAGATAATCCGGCGGAGAACACTACCGATTTTTAACAGTTAGTTAAATTGTTAGTGGTATTAAGATTTTTGCTTAGGTCACCAGTAAGTACAATGTTATTATAATTAGGTATAAGGTCAAAAATGTCAGTCTCAAGTTCCCTACAGTAGCAAGCATTGGGAGGTTTCTAAATCACACCCACCAACATGCTGTCTTGAGAAGAAGATACCTTGATAAAAAGGTATTCAGCAATAGGGTAATTGGCAGGAGGTCTCTTTCCTACCTGTACACCCCTTAAGCTGTCATGAATGTAAGGACAGACCCCGCCCCCTTTTCTCTCATCTCTATCTCTGCGGAAAAATGTGTAATGATCAAGTGTTATGAGGCTAGATGGAGTGTTAGGCGTAATCCAGGTTTCAGATACGGCTATGATATGATAGGAACAGGACATAAAATGATGTTTAAATTCGTCGTAATGGGCAGATAAAGACTGAGCGTTAACGTGACAAATATTTAAGGTTTCCATTTTGACAGTGATAACTGAAGATCAAGCATAGTTAAATATAGAAGTGTCTGAAATACGTTAACCAACGAAATCCAGTTCACATGATTACAATTAGAAACAGGGAATAAGGCACATAAAAAGGTAAAAATCAAAAAAACAATAAGCATTATAAAGTTAACATGATAAATATTTAAGATATCCATTAAAAATGTAAAATGGTTAGTTTTAAGTTGCAAGTTACCTGAGAGAAATGTAGCACAATGGAAAAGATAGAAGAAATATAAATTACATGATCAATAACCAACAGAACCCAAATTAAGTAATCACAAATAGGGTTAAGTGGAGTTCAATAGTTTCTGAAGTGACAGTGTAGATATAAATCTAAAAGAATCTTAAGTGGGACTGAAGCATGGAAATTTAAGTATACCATAGAAGTATACATTTCGAAATAGGGCGAGAAACAATCTTGGTATGTTTTATAAAATTTGGTGCTGTCGATATAATAATAGACATTTCAGATAAAAAATGAATCACAATATAGTCAAGACTACTTTAAATTAACGGATGTTTTTGTAGAACGTAATAAATCCCATTATCATATTCAGAATAACTGAGAAACATTTGAGTTATTAAATACAAATTTTCAATTGAAAAAATTATTATGTATGCTTGATGAGTTAGAAATCGGTCTAATTGATAGAGGGTGCTTTCAGCAATACTCCTCCAGAAGTCATCTGTAGAGAGGCTCTGAGATGTGACGTGCCGGACCAGCTTGTACGCTGGATAGGAAGCATGCTACGTCGGAGAAGACTCGAAACCAGATAGGGTGAGGGTCTAGTAAGGGGAATAGCTCCGCGGGGATGCCCACAGAGACGTGTCCTGTCGCCCCTCCTGTGGTGAATTGTTGTGGATGGCCTCCTTCGAAGGCTAAATAAAGAGGGGTATTATACTCAGGGATATGCGGATGACTTTTTAATCCTAGCCAGTGGGGCTCATCTGGAGACACTGGTGGTTCTTATGAGGTCGGCGCTGCGCATTGTAGAGCTCTGGTGCGATAGCTCAGGGCTCTCGGTAAATCCTGAAAAGCACAACCTGGTCATTTTCACGAAAAACTATAAAATTCCAAAAGTGGACGCTCCTGTATTCTGCTGTGGGAAGCTGACGTTTTTAGATTGAATTAGATATCTAGGACTAATCCTAGATAGCAAACTGAACTGGGAAAAGCACCTGGAGACCCATCGCAGGAAGTTTGTCATGATTTTTTCGATTTGCAGGACAGCCTTTGGGTTAACGTGGGGCCTAGGGCCTAGAATGCTTGAATGGCTCTACTCTGCTGTCCCAAAACCTATGCTCCTCCATGCGGCCGTGGTCTGGTGGCTACGGGCAGAACTCAAAACAATGCAGGACAGGCTGCGAAGATTACAAACGCTATCATTCAGGGGTTTGACTGGAGCAATGACGATTACGCCGACAGCGGCGAGAGGATTCATGCTCTGCGAAGAAGCCCTACATGTTGCGATAACCGCAAGAGCGGCACACGCGATGGGCCGCCTGGCAAGAGCAAATAGATGGACTCTGAGGACTAGGCACACCGGGCTCTCGAGTGATATCAGTGCATTGCCGATTCTACAGATGAGGCAAGATAAAATAACGAAACGCTTCAATTTTGCCGAAGCTTTCCGCGTCTGTATCCCCAGCAGGGATCTGTGGGAAGAAAATGGTAACCCGCTCATCCAAGGGGAAATCTGCGATACGGATGGCTCCACGGGTGAGGAAGGGTCAGGAGCAGGAATCTATGACATGCTACTGTCTTTCAGGCGGAGTTCCTGGCCGTTGTTTCCTGTGCTGAAACTATAATAGAAGGAAACGCTGCTGGCAGACAGATCACTATCTGTTCCGACAGCCAAGCGACACTAACTGCAATAGGGAAACCAGACATGAAATCAGAACTGGTTTGGGAATGCAAAAAGGCATTAAAACAACTTGCAGAAAGAAACTATGTGGCTCTCATATGGGTCCCTGGTCACACAGGGATCAAGGGCAATGAAAGGGCGGACCAGTTGGCAAAACGCGGCCGGCTCATTAGAGACATATATATGACAATTGAAAAAAGAGGGAGAAAAAGAAAGAGACATCCAAAACCACCTCTCTCTCTCATTTCTTTATTATTCATCCGTCTTTTTTATACTGAGGGTCCAACATGTTTCGAGGCCTTTTAGGCATCCTCATCAGGGAAATTTTAATAAGATAATAATTTTGTTACGAAATTATCAGTGTTTCAATTTTCAAGAGAAGAACATTTCCATTTCAATTGCAGGCAAACGTTTCTACGTTTCAATGCAGTAGCGAATTACAATAGAACTAAATTATAAAATATTAACATTTAAATTTGGCGGCGTTCGAGGAAATTCGACATCTCTGCAGCAGAGGGCCAGGACAGGCCCAGGACGTAACAGAATCGTCGACATAGGACCATCGACATATAGAAATGGACTGGCTACTCCGTGGGTGAAATGCAAAACACAATTAGAAAGAGAAGGGAGAGAGCGGTGGTCCTCCTGTCTCTTTCTGGTCGGAGGTGATTAGTCTAGAACATCGACATATAGAAATTCTAGACTAATCACCTTCGACCCGAAAGAGATACATGCCCATCACTCTCTCCATTCTCTTTCTAATTGTCATTTGCGTTTCACCCACTGAGTAGCCAGTCCATTTCTATATGTATGTCGATGCATAGGACCATGGAGAATAGGCATAAGGAGACCTAAGTAATGTAACGAAAAATGAGCGTATTTTTTCGCGAAGTACACACGCCTGAACTTCCCGTGCGTGGCGCTAGTAGTGTTGGGCACTGCTCGGCCTGACTGTGGTAATACCTGACCTGACTGGTAATGTGCGATCATGACGGTAAATGTTGGCAAAACGCGGTCAGACACAAATATTTCCACCAGAAAAGGTTTTTTTTGTAGAGAAAAGTGGTTAAGTTGTTAGGGTATACCCTATGCTAAACTTGTACAATAAGTTTTTCGATTCTAAATGTTCCAGTTATTCTTTCGAATAACTTGGAGAATTTGAAAATGGCACTTTACAAATTGACAAATTACATTGAAAATCTGTTTCATTTATTAAGCAATATTTAAAAAATAATATTCAGTTGTGTGCTAAGTTATATTGAATAACATTTCAATGAATATGACACTTAAACATTAAGTTGAGTACTGTGTATCGTATAAGTTGTATTTCCTAAATGAAAATACTGTTTTTTTGTCTTTAAATAAAATAAAATTGATATCTAATTATTATGAATTTAGTTTTATGAGTGATTTGCGTAAATAATTTATTATTTGTTATTATTTATATGTGAAGAAATTCAGTGAGGCAAATATTATAATTAAAAATAAGAACAATGAAAGTGAAATAAAATTGAATTATTTGAATGGGTTTTGAAGAAAAGTGATAGGTGCTCTCGGAGGTGCGAAACTATCACTGGTTCGTAACCTTAAAGCCATTCCCGCGTGCCAAAAATATGCGACAGCACTTGCAAGATGGATGCAGAAAGCTGTCATCCTTTGGTCGCTTCGTGTCCTCAAAACACAGGAGGGTTTCGCCGGCCTATCGTTGTGGTTTCGTCGTGTCCTGTGACCACCCATCTCACGGTTGTGAGACGTGGCGATGAGTGGGACTTACCGCGGTCCTTTTGAGAGCCAGTGCTATTTTTTAGATGGCAGTTGCTCCCAGTGGGACCCTGCGGTGGCTTTTAACCTTATTTTTTAATTATATATACATATGGGGCATAATTTCTCAAGTGTACCCACCTTGAAAATGAAAGTTGTCCGATCGGGCTAAAAATCGGCCCAATTGTAGCCCTATTAGATAGTACTCCTCACACCAAAAATTAATTAATTTTGACAATTTTTCATCAAAGTGGAGAGGGTACAATTTTGGGGGTTTTAAGCGAAGCCTTACTTTCAAACATTTGTAACTTTTTTCCTATTGCTTCAAACAAAATTTCACTACAAATTTTTTGGGTAGAATTTTTACAAAGTTTTTTGTGGTCTGAACGATTTTTAAGAAAAGTCCAAATTTGACCCTAATTTTTGAAAATCAAAAATAAATTTGACTTTTTTTCAAATTTAGACATTTTTTTTCTTCAAAATACTTTTAAAAGGAAGCTTAGATTCTTTCCTATAAGACCCTCAATTTTCAAAGTGGCAAATTAATTCGTGTTTGAGTAATAGAACGATACGTAAACAAGATGCCATGATAGGACGGGGGGCGCGCGATCCCCCCTAGTGCGCTCACGCCGAGGATCTTTGTGCAACGCTTTAGTGCAAGTTTTTTAAGTTAAGTAATATTACATGGTAATATTATGTGTCGTTCTGTTCGATTTTTTGCAGTTTCTATTTTTTGCCATTCGAGAAGATGTCGTGTTTCTCAGAGGACGGAAACATTTTGAGTTGAAGTTTTTTACGTTGAGTGGGAATGAAAGTGTAGTACTGTAATGTACCTGGTATCGTTACAGCTTTGTCAAATCTGGCTTTTAGTAACTCGGTAGCTAAGGCATGGTTTCCTTTGCTGCCGAAAAAAACTTCGGTTTCCTTACAGTTACTCTTTGCCTGCTGAAACAATACATGAGGAGTGAGTATGTGATGTTTCGGAGAACCTTGTAAACTCGAACGTGCTGCTTGTCTCTTTATATTCACTGCTATTGAGTAGGGCCGCGGAAACAGCCTGGCGCCATCTGTTGTCCAAATGTGGCAATTCCTGAGTGATGAATTCCACTTGTTTACATGCGATTGAAAATAAATAAATTTATACTGAAAATAAGAGTTTATAATAATAATCGTAATTTCAATGTATTCTTTTGTCATTCTGTCAGCCAACAGTTTCATTATAATAATAATCGTAATTTCAATGTATTCTTTTGTCATTCTGTCAGCCAACAGTTTCATTATAATAATAATCGTAGCATCATTTAATAGCAAAATCAAATCGATGTTGAAATTTTATTACACATGTTATATACACTAAAGAAATAGGAAGTAGTTGGACCTACTACTAATTTTTTCAGTGCAGTTTTTATGTGTCGATGAAATGGAACATGTCCTTTCCATTATAGTCGTTTTTCGCGCTAAATTGGAATCGGGCATCCATTATTTGCCCTAAAGTCGGGGTTTGGAGATTTTTTACGTTAAATTAAAAAAAAAATCGCAAATCTATAGCTTGAATGGTCATCGAAATAATCGCAAAAACTATAAAACAACGCAACAAAAGTTTTTAAAATGATTCACCTTCAATAAGTATAAACTGTTAAATTTTCAACTCTGTAGAAAGACATGATTTATCTGTTGTCGCATCTTGTTAAGTATCAGTGCTGGAACAGTACATTTTTTAAAAGATTTTTTTACATTAAAAAATTAGGAAAATGATCCCTAGATGATTTTTTAGAAAACAAATGGCTCAAGAAAGCTCACAAATCTGACGTGTAGACCAAAAACGGAGATCATGTTTGAATTCAGCACGAAAAAATATTGCGGAAACGACACGTCCATTATTAATAACTTAACTTGACAAAAATAAATAGATAAATGTTTTGAAGGATCATATCATTAAAATAACAGTTTTGATTTATCTTTATACGTGTAACTCGCGTTAAGGCGCTTCCTCAGGCTTGAATTTTAGCCCATGTATTACATAACAGCAGTTTCCTCCTACACGAATGAATGGTTCGATGTCATATTTTTATCACATAATCTCAATGGCATAATACAGAAAAAAAGTCTTCGTTTTTTAAAAAATTGTCTTGTTTTTTTTATTTTTTAATTAATCGAAAATGTGCTTCATTTATGCGCCTGGAAAGGAGCAATCCGCCACCGGGAAAGTACCTACTATGAACCGAAAACAGGCGCTCCCAATTTGAAGAGCACAGCTGAATACTGGAGCCTGCAATTTTTCGACGACACTTCACCCTAGGCGGTCCGTCGTAACTCACCTAACCTTCCTATTGTTAGAGCGTTACATAATTCGAGACGGTTGAACGAAAGTGATAATTATTCAAATATTAAGAAATTGAATTTCAATATGATGCATTAGATTCCTTACATAATAACGAGACGATTAAAAAAAGATAGAAAAAAAATCGGTTAACCCGTTCAATTTCTGTTGGGAGGTTTGGTAATTTTGCATTTTATTTAAGATTACCTTCAATAAGTTTTGTCGAAAAAATTTATTCACTTCCCAGAATATCAATTTTTAATGAGACGGTGTCACAGTGTGACATAAGATTGATCGTATTCAAGTAATGATAAATAATAACATTGACATTTTCTGCTGTTGAAACATGAAGATATTGAAATATTTGCCTTTTGTGAATATCATAACAAATACCTTGATCATAAATGTCTTTACTTTTAATGGATATGAAAAAGCAACTTTGACGTACTGCTACCATCAAAAATACGATTTGGAGCAAATCTTTTAAACTCGATGTGTATTTGAATTTTTGAGAATTTTCTAAAAAAGAACCCGTTCTTTAAAAAATAGTCACTTTCCACCATCTCCCGTTCCACCCTTCATGTATTAATTATATTACAAACGTAATAAAAACTATAAAAGAAAAGGACTGCACATGAGTATTGATAATTGTGAATAAATATTTAATATCTTTCGATCAAATTTTCCACCAAAACTGAGGAACAATATTTTTAAATGAATAAAACATAATAATTATTATTTTATATGTCGCGGTCACTGCATTATATAATTTTATTTATTCAGTACTTTCCCAATTAATTTGAATTCTATTTTATACACATATATGTCACCAGGAAGAGGTTATGAAACACATATCTTAAAATTATAGTCAATACGTGTTTTCCTGTACCCATTTTCAACATTACAATACATTTGATTAGAATCGAAGTATTTGTATATTTCAAAATCACAAGAAATTTTAATTCTAACATTTTATATTTTAAAATTACTTACATTTGCCGCCTTATTTATCGAAGGTGGAGAAATTAAGCAGTGGGTTCTTATTCGCACAGTTTTTTGTACTTGCGCGTGGCTACACCATGTATTTATTGGATCATGGTGGTGGGCGCCGAAAAATCCCACGTTCTGGAGACTCTGGTGCAGTCCCATGTGGGCAGAAAACGTCGGCGAAAGCAGAAACTGATGAGAGTGAAAGAAATCGACAAATTTATTCTTCTCTTTCACTCTCATGAGTTTCTGCTTTACGCCGACGTTTTGTGCCACATGGGACTGCACCTTGAGTCTTAAAAATGATACATGGAATTGCCACCACTATGGAGCTACTACGCTTGCCTGGGATGGGATTCCCATGCGCTCTAATCTAGTTGATCGAATCTCTCTTTTTATTGTATGAAATTAGAGGGAAATGACTGATCGTTTCAAAACTATCGACTGCACAGTGGGGTGCAGATTAGTTCAAAAAGTGGTGGTAGGTGGCGCAAATTGTTTTTTATGAGGGACGTAGAGAGGAAAGAGGATTGGGATCTGAAATCATGACGTCACAGCGTCACGTGACAGGCAATATGGAGGCACAACGGGGTCACTTTACCTCTATATCCAAAGCCTTTAAATATTTGACGAAACATAAAATAAACAATGATTAGTTAGCCCTATAGTACATAAATTTGATTCTATATCATAGCAAATTTTTCTTAAGTGGATTAAAAATAATTTTGAATAACGAACAGTTTTCCTGATATTTCATTTCTTATATGTATAATAAAATGAGAAATTTGTTTGACTGAACAACTTCAAGGTTTGGACAGTGAAAAACCTTCAGATTCAGCCGTTTCTTTCTCAGCACTCCTCGGAGCGTTAGCTATGAAATGCATCGATCGCGATCCACGCTCAAGTGGTGGGGGTAGCGCTCGAGCGAGAAATCGGAGAAGCGGCATTGCTCGGGGCGGCACTTCTCGGAGCTTGGACTGTACATTCTTTAATAAGAACTGTTATAAAGATATATTATGATATGAGAAGTTGCAGGCTCCGGAAGCTACGATAATGGCTCCTTAAAGCAACCAATCCCGACGAAACTGGAACGTGTACGTCATCCACTTCTGCTCCTTCTGACTTTGTAGCCTTGGCACAGCCTGCTCAGCTCGAAAAGAAGGGCTTGATATTTCGCCCATTTTTCTTCCTCCTTTTCCGTGATATTACTATCGGCTGGTGTCGAGAATTCAATCACGTAAATGATCTTGGAAATTTATTTGTGAGAAGTTGTAGGCTCCGGAAGCTACGATCATGGTTCCTTAAAGCAACTAATTCTGACGCAACTGGAACGTGTGCGTCATCCACTTCTGCTCCTTCTGTCCTAGAAGGTAAGCAATAGTGGGGAATTTACGCGAGACAACATCGTTCAACGCTGTTCCTTGCAGTCAGGTCTCTAGCCGCGGATGACCTTACGCGGCAGACGAAACAGTTGGAAATCATTTGCGATGATGTTCAACGTACAAAATTAGGAGCATGGTGTTGTTTGCAGGTCGTCTTTTACCGCTGCTATGCTTAAATAGCGGCCGTGAGTGTTGGAGGTGACAACAGACGCCTCTGGATGCTTTCTTAGAGCTACCATGTATCACTCTATAGGTTTGTAGTCGCTTGTTTTCTGATGGTCCAGAAAGTTTCATACAATGCGACAGGTGTTTAATAAAACCGCCTTCTGAGTTGCTGCCAGTACCCTACTGACTCCTAACTGTTCAAGATGTTCAGTGCATCTTGCGTGCACATTGCCTGTAGCCGAAATTACAATAGGATAAATAGATGCATGTTTCACATTCTTCCATATTGTCTTGACTTCATGCCTTAGCTCGGTATATTTGTGGATCTTGGTTGTATAGGTTACCTGCAAATTTCGGTTCAGTGAACAAGCAATGTCGATGATGTAGACTCTTCCACCTTTTTTTCTCGCATTACGATGTCCGGTCGATTGGCTCGGATACGCACGGTAAACGTAAAGGTCGAGTTTCAGGCGATGAATGGAGACTGGGTGTTTGGAATGCTAGAGGAGTGAATTATCTTAAGATAAGAGAAGTACGAGAAACTATGCACTATTTTATGTGTACCTGAGACGAAGAAGAAGGGTCACGAATGTAGAAACATAGAAAATGGGGTATTGAAAGGCGGTTTTGAAATTTGGTCAGGAGTAGATAGCGAATCAGATGGTAGTCAATGGGTCGGTTTAATTATGAATGAAAATGCAAGACAGAATCTCAAAGATCATGATTTTGTATCTCCCAGATTATTGTGGGCTAGAATAAAGGTAGGAATCAGATAATTATTCATCGTAGCGTGCTATGCTCAAGTTGATAGTGACCCGAGGGAGGTCAAAGACGCATTCTGGGATACTTTAAATGATAAATTAGTACTTGCTATCAAGGGGAAAGAATAATTTTGCTAGGAGATATGAACGGATGGGTCGGCGTCCAACGTCAAGGTACAGATACACTGTAGAAATTTCCTAAAAATTCAGTCAGTTTTCAATGACTTATGTCACTGAAATTTCATAGATTTGTCTTTAAAAAATTAATTTGAGTCCATATTCGTTAATTTTCAGCGACACGAAACTTAATTTTGAAGCAAAAATGATTGAAATTTCATAAAATTTCACTCTGGTTTACGTAAATTGTATAAATATGCATTGAAAATGAAGTAACATTTTTTATTAAATTTAATATACCTAAATGAAAATATGAACGAAATTTAAAAATAATTCATAAAATTAAATTTAGAAGCTTTGTACGTGATATATTTATCTATTGATTAATCCACTTTTTGTAATTTCATGTACAAAATTGGTTTTACTTTGTCATTTCGAAAGAATTAATTTCAGAGAACTGTTCTCAAAAAAGTTTCACTATTGGCATTGAATATCCATAGGATATTCATGAACATTTACAAAAAAAACAATACACTATCTCTTAAAATAGTTTCAAAACTTACATTGAAATTTCAATAAGGCTATTTAAATTTCAGGGTTGCATTAATTTTCAATGAGTTATTCACTAACCGTAGTGTAAAAAGCTTCACTAACATATTCATGAAATTTCATGAACTTACTTCTAACAGTGTACAGAAAGGGTTCTAGGTAAATTTGGGGATCCAAACAAAAAAATTATAACGGGGAAAAGTTAGTTAGCTTATGCTTAGAAAAGGGCCTATTCATTGCAAATACTTGGTTTCGACATAAAATGATCCACACGTACACCTGGTCTAAAGGAAACAACCGCAGTATAATTCACTTTGTTATTGCGGATGAAAGAATAAGGGAACTAGTTAAAGATACAAGAGTCATGAGAGGATCCGAATGCAATACTGGGAGGAAAAGTGATGACGTAGCGGGATGAAAAGAAATAAAATGGCTCGTGATTGGTCGAAAGCAGAATCTCTCTATTGTGTCGCGATCATTCCCTCTCTCTTTCCAACGTCGCCATAGTCGCACGAGTGCTGCAGCCAAGTTCAAGACCTTTACGATCAAGAGAAAACAATGTCGATTTATACAGTATTCTCATCTCTCTCTTCCACACACGAACTTCTTACAATTTCCATAATAATCGCGCGAGCGCTGCAGCCAACTTTAAGTGACTACTCTAACCTCTTGCCTACTGTCAAAATATTATATTCGATTATTCTGAACAAAATGAGTTCGGTTGGCGAGCAAAGGAAAATCGATCTCCCATAAAGGTATGATGGAAAATAGCGTGCACAACTCGGGTCAAAAGGCTATATGATTGCAACAAGTGTGATAGCTGCCCTCGATTCGCTCGGTCAGCAAACTTCACACATGTTGCAATCATAGCCTTTCAACCCTAGTTGTGCAATATACTATTGCTACCGTATAGTAAAAACTGCTGTTATATCAATAGGCTGAAATTACTGCTATAATATTATTTTTATTATCATGCAATACTGTGTCAACTCACACGCATGCAAAATATATGGTTGATTAGAATATTCTTAGCCACAGGAGATCGACAGACCTTATCCGTTTGGCTCAATCCCAAGATCTAATTGCCTACAGCTAATGTCTGACGCACTCAATCCTGTGGGTCAAAAAGTATAGGTGATAACCTACGGTTTATTACCACCCTAATAGCACGGATAGTTCCGCGGGCACCTTCGGAACATTCACGGATCGTGTAAAGTGTCCGCCCCTTGGGATCGTTCCAGTGGAAGGTTCCATTGGGACCTGAGGGGAATCTTCTATTATTGTTATTTTTAATAACAATTATCTCGTAAGCCGTAAGAGGTAAGTGAAAATGGATGTCATTTTTTTGTTGAGTATCGCATATACTATACAATAATATGATATTCATATCATAAACTGAAATCGATTTTGACCTATCACTTACGGTTGACGCGATATTTATTGATGATAATAATAACAGACATTTTACACGTTCCGGGAACGTTGCGTGCTATTAGGGCAGCAATCTTTTCAATTGAAATTATATGTATGGAAGACAAATCTTTGTCAATTCATACACATGCAAAATGTATGTTTGTTTATAGAACATGCATATACACAGGAGGACGATAGACATTATATCAGACGTACTCAATCCTGTGGGCGAAAATAATTAACTTTGGGTGTACACCAAAGTTAATAATCAGCATTTATATATATCGGTTTCGGTTTCTATTCCTTTCGAATAGAACTGAAGGGCCTATGACAAAGCCACCGAACGCGTCCTCGTAAAAGAAAGCGCAATCTATCTACAAGTTTATTTGGATCTTCCCAGTAATCTAACATTTCGGCTTCTGTTTTTGCTATTATTTCATATTCAGAGGAAATTTCACTTTCATCATCATAATCATCCTCATCGTCATCATCATTATCATCATTATCATTGACATCCTCATCATCAGCATCATTTTTGGTTATCACTTGCGATGAATTGCTTTCCTATTCTTATCAATCAACCTGTTACTGTCTTGCATTGTCCTTAGACCTCCAGGTACCTTTCCAATTTGGTGGAAGTCTCTCTCATCCTGTTTATGATATTTTGTTTAGCAAGAGTATTTCATATGAATCTTTAAATTATCGAGTCTTGAACAAGTTCTGGAACAACTTGAACATATGGAAGTCATCTTGTCACTGGTACAGTGAAAATGACTGTTCATTCATGAAAGCTGAGTTTATATCCTCCTCCTCATGTTCTCCTCTTCCAACTCCTCCTCCTCATCATCATGCCCTCCTCCTCATGCCCTTCTCTTCCAACTCTTCCTCGCCATGCCCTCCTCTTCCAGCTCCTTCTCCACCTCCTCCTCCTCATGCCCTTCTCTTCCAACTCCTCCTCCTCCTCAATATGCCATCCTCATGCTCTTCTCTTCCAAATCCCCCTCCTCATGCCCTCCTCCTCCTAATGCCCTCCTCCTCGTCCTCATGCACTACGCCTCCTCATCATGCCCTTCTCTTCCAACTGCTCCTCCTCCTCATCATGCCCTTCTCTTCCAACTGATCCTCCTCCTCATCATGCCCTCCTCCTCATCCTCCTCCTCATGCCCTTCTCTTCCAACTGCTCCTCCTCCTCGTGCCCTTCTCTTCCAACTGCTCCTCCTTCTCATGCCCTCCTCTTTTAACTCCTCCTCCTGACGCCCGAGAAGGAGAAGTTGGAGTTGGAAGATGAGGGGCATGAGGAGGAGGAGTTGAAAGAGGAGGGCATGAGAAGGAGCAGTCGTTGGAAGAGAAGGACATGAGGAGGGCATGATGAGGAGGCGAAGTGCATCAGAACGAGGAGGAGGGCATGAGGAGAGCATGAGGAGGAGGAGGAGGAGTTGGAAGAGAAGAGCATTAGGAGGCGGAGGTGGAGGACGAGCTGGAAGTGGAGGGCATGACAAGGAAGAGTTGGAAGAGAAGGGCATGAGGAGGACGAGAAACAAGCTATTCAGGAAGCCTGGAAACCACGATTCTCTCTACGTAAGAATCTAGCGTGCATTACTGAGAAGTGTGAAGATGAAGTGGAACCGCTTATGAAGAAGCAATAAGTAGGAGGAGAAGAAGAATTTAGTCAAGATGACGATTCTCCACCTGTGATAACCAAAAATTATGCTGATGATAAGGATGTCAATGTTCATGGAATCCACGAAAGTCATTTTTCACATAAAACCAATACCTTCTCATTATGATGAGAATGTAAAAATACATACATACTACTTAAAGTACATGCCTGAAATTAGTGCAGTAATTCAATCTGAGACTCCAGTCATGTAAAATTAAGTAATTAATGTTGAAAGTGCTGAATTTATTAAAAAATGTACTTAACCCATTCATCTCAATAAAATAATCATCAAATTTATAGAATAGAATTTCAAATAAACCGCTGAAATCCAGCGATTTTTTCCCAAAAGTCGTCTGCTACTAACAGTCAGATGTACATTTTTTATATATTTTCCATTTTCTACATCTTTCGAGATACTGAGATGTGGACATTATTAGAATAACAAGTTTAACTGTGTAGTGCAGCTATTTTTAATACCAAAATATATTCCATTTATAAGAAATTAAAGAATATACCTTAGGTAATTTACGTAGTTTTTTACATGAAAATTACCTACATAATTTACGTATCTCGTTTTTTACATGTAATTTACATTTTGAAGATGGCGACTGCGCTTATATAGAAAATAAACATGACCTCATTCTTTAATACACCGAAGACACTGACTGACTTGCTTGATAGCTTCTTAATTTATTAAACAATGTTTAGAGGTGGCAGACCGAGATATTCCCTTTGGCAGGAGTTAAATTTTATTTTGAAGATGGAAAATGGCAACAATTTGGCTTTTTCGCCCGGGTGCAATCTTTTGATTTGCTCATTTTTAAATTTTATAAAAAATAATTCATTTAATCTCGCAATTAATGCATTCCGGAATAAGTAAGGTTATATTATGCTCTTTTCCCTCACTCGCCACCGCCACCCACCTTTCAAGTCCGCCATTTTTTACATTTTTTACGTATAATACGTATTATACGTATTATACGTATGAAAGTTCAAGTTACGCGTAACCGTGCAACCCTGAGTCCGGGGGCTCTCGTGGTGGGGGAAGTTCCCTAACGAAAGCCATAAAGTTTCGCACAGTGACCACTGCGTGTAGTGGCGTATGTGTCGAGTAGTGTACGATTTGATAAGGTGAACACGTTTAATAACCTTAAAGTATCAGCTGGCCTCAACGAACCGAAGAACCGAATCGTGTAGTGATCGATATGTAATATCTGTAATACTTAAATAAAAGAAATGCAAAAATGCCGTGTGTTAGTGCCGTACCAAACTGTAAAACAAACACTTCAAAATTTAAAGGCAAGGGATAAACTTAAAGTTCCAAGTGATCTTGTCGCCCGGAGATAATGGGAATCGTGTGTCCCCGGCGTGATTTTTTACATTCTCATCCAGAGAAGGTATTAGATTTGTGTAAAATTTGACCCCCCCGGTTTTTGTCAAATGTCCACGGATAAAAGTACTGAGTGACGTCATCAGTTATTTGCACGCGATTGGGAAGGTAGGGTCCTGATGTAGCGACGGAGGCTCGATCTATAGCTGGGGATGTGAACTATTAACGGCCGATGGTAATTACCTGATGTTGGTAGCTCAGCCTGGAACAGAACCTTGCCGACTGATGATAACTTAGCATGGAACAGAACCTCGTAATGTTAGCTTTCCAAGAATCTTTGTTATCAATCTCACTGTTTTACCAACTTAGCATGGCACAGAACCTCAAAATTACCGACCTCTCTGCTTCACAGACCTATGGTGCAATGCTATCGCAGCAGGAATCTGCATTATCAACCTCACTGTTTTACAAATTGCTGATAACTTAGCATGGAACAGAACCCTTAGATTGTTGGTAGTGCCATCTGTTGGTGTCAGTAACTTGCGACTTTCTACCTTACCGATCTATGGTAAAATGATAATATTAAAAATACCGGCCTCTCTGTTTTACCAACTCATGGTAACATTGTTTCCTACCTTATCAACCTAGGTTAAAATCGTCATATAAAAATTACCGACTTACCTGTTTTACCGACTGATGGTACTGAACTGTTTTACCGATCGATGGCCACTTAGCACAGAACAGAACCTTATAATGTTCAATTAGTGGGAATCTCCATTTTCAATCTCACTGTTTTACCTACTTAGCAGGGAACAGAACCTTAAATTTACCGACATCTATGTTTATCGACTGATGGTACAATGCTATCACAGCAGGTATCTGCATTACCAACCTCACTGTCTTACCGACTGTCGGCAACTTAGCATGGAACAGAACCCTCCCTTTGTCGGTGGCGCCATCTCTGGGTGTCGGTCACTTGCGACGGTGGCGCCATCTCTCGGAAGTTGATCTCGTAACGGAATATCCCTACTACTATTATCTTTAGAATGATCTTACGACGTCTACTCAAATTCTGTAAAAAAAATTCCCTGACAATTTCAGGTTTTTTTCAGGTATCTAGATTTTTCCAAGGTATAATTTTCCCGAAGAAGGAGCCACTCAAGTATTAAGCATCGTATTTTTTAGAGCAATTCTCATCCTACATATCTTCAAAGTATTACATAATATTAAAAAAAAAACCTTTCGTTATCCATCTGTGAATGGTTTATTTGTAATTAACTGAGTTTATTAAAAGTGGCCAAAAAAAAAAAAAGGAATAAATAAAGCGTGGTCCGAAAAGGCTTTATTTCCCCCCCAAAATAGCTGCCCTACAAATTGTTCCTTTTGGTGTCAAAATGTCCCCTGAATATTGGCATTATTAAAAAAAAAAATATATATAATTAAAAACTAAAGGTTAACAACCACCACAGGGTCCCACTGGGAGCAACTGTCATCTAACATTATCACAAGTTTCAATTGTATTAATTTCCTTTATAACGTTTGGAAGATTTTCTTCGGGTTCTAAATATTTCCCTGAACATTCTATGCATCTTTCTTTGTGGAAATTTTCCGCATCCACTATTATGCGAATTCTTTTTATATCTTCTTCTAACAGGTTTATTTTAATCGATTTAATTTTATCCTTTAATTCAATATTATTATCTTCGAAATCGATTTTACTTTTATTCTTTTTAATAAGTCCACTCTAATGATACATTCTTTATTTAGCCTTGTAACAATCACAAACACATAAGAGCCTTCCCAGTCGCCCATTTTGAATTTTGCATAAATTTGATGTTTCAAATGCATGCATTTACATAATTTTGCTGAGATGTATTTCTATTGTATTGATCACGGGAGTTAGAATTATTTTGAAAACCATTGGCTGTTGATAACGCCCTTGAGATTGATTATATGAAGTTTTATTTCGATCATTATAATCTGAATATGAACCATGATTTTTCGAATTTTCGAAATCGAAATTTGATCGATTTGGATAATTAAAAGAACTATTTCTCTGATTAGCGCTGCTAATAATAATTATTTCCAGATCGATTATTCTCCTGTCTCATGTATTGATCATTATTTCGATATCGAGGTGGATAATTTGATTCAAAGTGAGAATTACTGAAACCATTATTCTCACGATCTAGCAACCCTTCTTGATTTTGATAAGAATTTTGGAAATTATTTCCACCTCCCCAATTGGTTCTCATATTTCGATTATCGCGATTAAATCTGACAAAATAATTTTGCGAGTAAACGCTATTTTTACGAGAATCATAACCTCCCATAAAATTTATTGAGCCTGCTTGATCAAAAGTTTCTAATAGTTCAATAAATTTATCAAAACATCCAATATCGCGAATTAAATATGCGGTTCGAATTTCTTCTGAAAAATGTTTTGATAATCTAGAGCCGATTTCACACTCAGGTGGAGGTGGTATTAAAACTTCAGCATTATTTATAATTTTAATGGCATATGCCGATTTTGTTAATTTTACTTGATAGAAACCAAATTGAAGATCAGTACTAATTTGAAAACGAATATTATCATTCCAGAATTTTGAAATGAAGTTTTCTCTGAATGTAAATTCATTTTCACCTGCAGTAGCTACAAGGTTCCACCATTCTCTAGCAATACCTTCCAAGCATTAATGTACAACGAAATTAAAATCGTACTTTCTAACGTCTATCGCTCTAATATATTTCTCAAAATCGCTAAGAAACAACATGGGCCTTTCTTTACCTGACCATGCAAATTTTGGTACCGGATAATTTTTAAGCCATGGGATTTTAATATTTGTACCACCCATATTCCTATCCATTCTCTTTTACGTGGTTACAGCTGAAATTTTACCGCGATTTCGCTGGGAGCAAGTGCAATTTTTAAGATTAGCACCTGCTCGCGGCAGTGTGTTTCATATGTTTTAGACGTTAAAAGATATTTAAAAACTGAAAATAATGTTCGTAAGGGTAGTGGAAGTAGGCCCTAACCTCCAAATTGAATTGCCTTATTTCACTCTATGAATACTAGAATTACGAGCATTTGGAAAGATCGTTTTACACAAAAAGTGTTGAAATTAGCTTAGGGCCTGGTCCCATCGCCCTTAGTTACAATACTGAGTCGTGCATAACTTAAGCAAGAAATTTTATGCGTTTTGCAGCATCGTATATGGGAATGGTGTACCACAATTTCGATAAAACAATTCCTTTTCCAGGTCCCGACATTCGTACCGAAAAAATGCGGCTATTCGTACTGGAATTTCGGTAAACCTAGCCACGGCCTTTCACTCACGGTGAAAAATGGCATTGAAGAGTTCGATATTCAGTACACGAATTGTTTAATGATTACCAAATTTGAGGAATAGATGCAGAAGGCACGAGAAGGAATGTGATACAACACACTAATCATTAAAAATTTGTATCTCTCTTGCATAAAACTTATCTTTCAATACTTTAAAGATATTGTATACACTTCGTACATTACCACCTACAATTAGGTGCGTCAAACTTTGCACGCGTAAGAAGCTAAAGTTTCTCTTAAAAATTGCGTTTTCTCAAAAAAGAATAGGAAACATAAATTACTATAATTTCCGGCACCAATAATGAAAATCTATATATCGTGTCTCAGTTGTCGGAAGAATGGAGCCTTAATCGAAGTATAGTTTATATTGTTCTATTGGGAACTCGACTGAGTTTGCAACAGTCTAGTAACCATTCCTGTAGCCCACACTCAATAACGCTTGGGCCTTGCATGATACCGTAAGAACTTTTCGTGCCTCTGACATTAGCATCCAGAATACCAGATTGCAGAGAGAAGCTGATTGCTGCGTTGGAAATCCGGGATCAATTCTCGGCATATACGTTTTTTACCTAACTCGACTTTTTCTGTTTCAGCTAAAAATGTTCATAATTTAATGTTTGAAACTTATTGAATATATGTAAGTATAATATATTAATAATTGTAAGTTTATACTATTTCGACCCGTCAGCAGCTGCCACTGTTGACAGATTCCTATTCTGGACTGCACTCCGTACAATCAGTATTATTAGTATTATATCATTAAGCCGTTTCCCTTTCGGGGTAGGCGTGAATCGCTCGGTTGGACAGTAGTCATGTGTGGATGGGTATATAGGTATAGGGTAGTTGGTATATAGGAGTAAGGTATAATCTTGTTGTAACGCCATTCTCACAAAAACTTCTGTTACTGACGCACTTCCGGTTTCTGTAAATTTTCAATCTTGATTCGCGTTTGTTTCGTTTTTGTTGTTTTCTTTCTTCTCCATCGCCGTCCTAAGTTTATTTTGGAGACTAAAAGGTAATGATCAGTAATGCATTTGGATCCCCTCATGACTCTTGTATCTTTAACTCATTATGAAAAATAGATTTTAGGAACTATTAGTTATATATGTAATAATTAGAAAATAAATTAATATTTTCACTATTAATAGTGATAAAGTGAATTAACTAAAAGTATTTGTAATTATCGTGAATTATTTGAGAAATTGACATTTAAGTGGATATTGCATGGACGATAGCCATAGCCATTCCACGATAGCCTCGTCGGAAGATTCTTTACGAATTCAAAACTTCAGTATTCTGTATTCCAGTTTGCAACGTAATTAAGGCTCCTATAACTTTCAAAACAAGAAATTTTTAAAGATTTTTATTTTGTTTTTAACACTTCTACGTGTTCACTCAATTTCTTAAAAAATGAAGTTGGACTCATTCTTATCCGTAGCAGAACGATAGACTAATGCTTATTCCTAATGGGATGATAGTATTTTTCTTAACGGTAACGGAACAATAGCCTAAAATTCGTAGAACCCATCGAATTGACATGATATAACAGGACTTATAGGATAGGATAATAAGTGATAATATTTCATAGAAATTGCACAATTATCATTTTCGAATCTTGCATTTTCAAACAAATTATTTAAATAATTGAAAAAATTCCTCAAGAATCATATAATATATGATTATATGATAATGAGAAATTGTAAGCTCCCGAAGCACGATAACGGTTCTTTTAAGCATCCAATCCCGACGCAACCGGAAACTGTACGTCATCCATTCCTGCTCCCTCTATCCCAGAATGTAAGCAAAAGCGGGAAATTTACGCAAGAGACTTCGTACAACATTGTTCCTTGGATTCCGGTCTCTAGTCGCGGATGACCTTACGCGGCAGACGGCACAGTTGGAGATGAAGGTTTCACCTCTGGAAAATTTTTTAGAGCTACCAATCTTTGTAGAATGTTATAAGGAACAGTGTTGACGGGCCAGATCAAGTGATCCCAGAAAAACAGCTTTTTGCATCCGGCTCGCGATGGCCTGAGCCTGACGCTGGCAAGCCGGGATTCTGTTGAGTTGGCTAAGAAATAAAGCTTTCATACCTCCAAGAGAGCCGATTATAAGGACTACAAGATGAACTTTGTAGCCTTGGTACAGTCTGCGCAGGTCGAAAAGAAGTGCTTGATATTTCGCTCGTTTTTCTTCCTTCTTTGTCGCGATATTACCATCGGCTGGTGCCGAGAATTCAATCACGTAAATGATCTTCGTCTTCAGATCTTGGAGGACAATATCAGTATATATATATATATATATATATGATCGTCGCGAGAGGTGACCATAGTTGTTATTTACCGTAGTTTTCCTGGGAGCCAGTGTCATTTTCACGGCGACATTTGCTCCCAGGGGACCCTGCGGTTGTTGATTATTCTATTTTTCAATTATATAATCATAAAAAAAAAATTGTTTGAACCACCACCGTAGGGTGTTCATATACAAATACATACATGTATTTGAAAATTATTTTAACTTCTTTGCATACCTGATATTAAAACTATTCAAAATTTCAGAAGAAATTCAATATCTGATCGTATAATGAATTATAGGGACATTACGAACAGACTTTTTTATACACGTTATTCTCTTTACCTTCTTTTGTCTAACTTTTTCCTTTCATATATGAAGCACCAAAAATTAAATTTGTAACCTTTTCTCACACTATTTTTTCACTTCTTCACATTAAATAGAAATTAATAAATACAATTAATAAAACGTATAACAGAATAATCATGTTAACGTATCTTGAGAATTTCCAATATTCACTATTAAGTTAGAGTTAGTGTGAAATATAAAATAAAGTTCAACAAATATTGACTACTTGTTCTTCAGTAACAGTCCATTTTGAGATTTTCTACAAAGTCTCCACATCACGCATATACGTATTTCCGGTCAATAGTTCCCATTTTAATCTTTAGGTCATTCGGTCACTTCCATTCAATGTTTGACAACTAACGAGCACGTGCGTGGAACGAGTGTCTATGCGAGATCTTTAATTGGCTTTTAATTGGACTTTCAGCATCCCGGGATGGAAGTTCGATACGCGGTTCGCTCTCGGAAATAGCAAGTCTCTAATTGGAGGAAGTTTTTACCGCAAGACTGAGAAAGCAGAGCCAATAAGAGAGGCGAAGTAGCACATGCGTAATCTTTAGTAACAAGCTGCCACCGCACGACACCGCTGCGTTGCCGCTGACCTGGGTGCCCGTTGGCATCATCATTACTCTGCTAATAAAAAGCTTCCGGTTCGGATCATCATGGGACGATACGTCCCTCTGTCTAGAGAAACGATTCGTTCAGATTTCCTCCGTTAAATTCTTCACGTTGTATACGGACAGAATGAGAAGAAGAAAGACACTAATAGTTGCCGTATAGCACGGGGACCCACAGTACCTGAAGAAATTGTGCGTTGTACCTAAATAATGAAGGATGGCTAGCAAAATCGTATAATCAAGTATTTGATGCAGAATAATAAAATAACATATTGGAACAGTCTCATCGTGCGCTGCGCGCGTGGATCGCAAGTTTGAGCCAGTGTCTCCAAAACGTGGGATTTTTCGGCCCCCACCACTTTCTCATCTGGGAGAATACATGCAAGAGTAGCGTCGGTGAGTCGGCCAGAGAGCCTTTTATTGCAATCCGCTCTCTAAGTGCAACCGTAGCTAAGCTGGCTGTAGGCAGATGTCATTTATGTCATTGATTAGACTTGCAGTTGGGGCTCAATGACATGTATCTGTAGCGGATGAATTTTCTCTGGACCACACGTGATCAAACGAATGATATGCACATACATCACGCTACATGTATCAATACTGGCGTGCAGTTATGCAGCAGAAGCGAACGCATGATGTTTGTTATTGAATAATTGAATGATTTATCTAAAATTGTTAATGGTTAGTGGTTACTTTAGAGTTGTACATTTTCATAGTGAACGCTTAATTTTTTTTACTTTGCAAAGAATTTCGAATTTGTTTACATTTCAGCATTCCGGGGTACACATTTGTTCCTGTTTAGTGTTTCTTATTCCAGAAACGGTTATTAAACGTTTTGCACAATAATTCCATTATAAATGTCCTTAATTAAATTTTTTCCCCATTTTGAACGTTGAAAATAAATGAAGGTGAATTTCGTTTTTCACAAAAAATAAATAAATTCAAATAATAATAAAATGAAAATTTGTAGAATTTCAGAAGCTTTGACTTTAAAACGTTCAGTGTGTAGTTTCAAATTTCAAAATGTAAAATTGTAATCGCTTTGAATTTTAATTTGTCCAAATTAAAAAATGCTTGATTTTTATTTATTGAATTTCGAATGATTTTAATTAGAAGAAATGCAATTGTAATTTACTTATTTTTTTAATTTTCTATTTTCGAAAATTCGAACCTGAGAATATTCCATTTTTAACGTTTGGAAATTATTCTATTTTCGAAAACTTAATTCTGAAATCATTCTGTTTGGAGGTTCTTGAATCGAAATTAAATGAAATACACAAATTTTCAAGTAGACACTTGAATTTTAAACTAAAAATATCCAGTTTTCAATCAGAAATGAAAATAGTTAAATTTTTAGTTAAAAAATATTGTCCTTTTTTCAAAATTCTACCTATTAAAAAATTTCTTGAATTGGAAAATTTTCAATTATAATTCAGTTAATACATTTGTTTCAAATTTTAAACCCTTTGAGATAAAAATCATTAATCATTCTTTAAAAAAAGTTTAAATCTGAATATTAAACTTTTGTTTCATAATGATTTTCTTAATTGTGAAAAATGGTACATGATTGAATAAATAAATGAATAGAATGTAATGCTTTAAATAGCAGCGTAATCGGGGTTCTTCGCTCTCTAATTATATATAACATTACAAAAAGAAATGATAGGACGAATTAATTATTTTGTTTAGTTTGAAATGAAGTTCGAATTCGTCGGAATTAAGCACGTTCTCCACGGATTCGGCGAGCCAATTGGATATCTTTGGGCATGATGGTGACTCTCTTGGCGGTGTGTGTGTGTGTGTGTGTGTGTGTGTGTGTGTGTGTGTGTGTGTGTGTGTGTGTGTGTGTGTGTGTGTGTGTGATTTTATTCATTGAGATAAAATGATATCCCTATCTGCGATGTGTAAGGAGTCATAATAATAATAATAATAATAATAATAATAATAATAATCATCATAATAATCGATAATTTTAAGTATATGTATCTTTTAGATGTAAACTATTTTTGAACTTTATTCTATTCTAATTAAAAGTCATTAAAGTAGAATCATAGAAGTTAATTATTGTTTCACCAGTAGTCTAGAATCTAAGAAGCCATAAGTACAGCTGTAAATATAGCGCCATGCAGTCTACGAAACTCCATTAACACTGCACAAGCATACAGCTCCCTGAAATACCTTCGTTTGTCCATCTATTTCTTATCTTTCATTCCTAGACTTTAAAAAAACACATGCGTCTAGCGAGATAAGGCCCGGACTGGTGCCAGACGTCTGAGCAAACACCGAGAAGTGGGGGCTTATCTCGTCTGGCGAGCCATAATTGCTCTTAACTACTGACGTTTTTTTCCTTCATAGACTTTTGAGATTGTTAAAAAAGTATGCGCACGTGTTATACTTTCTCTTCAAACATTAACGATACCCTCTTTCGATTGTCTTCAGGACTCGAGTATAGTGACAATAGATTCAGTATAGGTCATAATATCATCCCCCAATCGAACCTGAGAAAATAAATTTGAACCATGACTTGGCAAAGCGGAAATATCTCCTAAACTATAACCAGCTATAAGAACCCTTTACATGCGGACGCCCACACACACACACACACACACATATAATTAAAAAATAAGGTCAAACAACCACCGCAGGGTCCCACTGTGAGCAACTGCTATCTGAAAATGACACCGGCTCCCAGTAAGACCGCGGAAAATCTCCCTCATAGCCACGTCTCACAACCGTGATATGGGTGGTCACAGGACACGACGTAGTCACAGCGACAGGCCGGCGAAACCCTTGTATGTTTTGAGGACACGAAGCGACCCAAGGATGACAGCTTTCTGCATCCATCTCGCAAGTTTCGTGGCATATTTTTGCACGCGGGTATGGCTTTAAGATTACGAACCAGTGATAGTATCGCACCTCCGAGAGCACCTATCACAAGGACAATTACTTGTACCGAATGTTTTGGGTACAGTTGTTGCAGCTCCCTTTTAAGGTCTTGATACCTTTCCTCCCTTTCTTTCTCCGTGGCAGTGATGTTGCATCCGGAAGGAGCCGAGAATTCGATCACGAATATAGTTTGTTTCTCGACGTCTTGGAGAACAATGTCAGGCCTCGAGTGTGCAACGGAGACTGCTGTCCAAAAATCGTAGTTCCAGAAAATTTGGCTTGTTAACATAATTTTTATAAACAAATTAACTTAACAAATAGTCTACACTATGAATTCTTCGTTTGTAAAGTAAATGCATGCGTTAAAATTACTTGCTTTTATTGAAAAAATAATACCCGATAACAAAAATTTGACATCCGATATTTTTTATTAATTTTATAAAAAAATTATATCAACAAATGCCTAATGTTGATATTTAAAGGCAAAAAGAAATCGTTCTTTCTCTTAATTTTCCTTAAATTATATCGTCAGTGATGCTTATTGATAACAAATTATCATCCGATATTTTTTATTGACTTTACGAACAAATTGTATAAACAAATTATATAAAAAAATGCCCAATGTGAACATTTGAAGGCGGAAAGAAATAGTTTATTTCCTAATTTTCTCTCAATAATGTCGCCAGTGATTTTCAATGATAAAAAATTATCATCTGATAGTTTAAATTAATTTGATAAACAAATTAGATACTCAAATTTATAACTTAGTCTTTTAGAGATTGAAAAAAATAATTTTTTTTTTAAATTTTCTTCAATGATGTCACCAGTAAGGAATAATGATGGGAAATTGTCATTCATGTTTTTAATTAATTTTGTAAACAAATTATACAAACAATTCCTAGCGTAGATGTATAATAGCAGAAAACATTCGTTTTTTTCGCAAGCAGCTTTAAATTATGTTGCCAGTGCTGTAATTGTTTGGTAATTATCGTTTCTCTTCATTTTCGTAATGTAGGTGTGTCCTTTTCAACTTCACAGACATTTTATTCTCGTCTTTATTAAAATAAAAGAAAAAAGTCCTACATAATATATAGACGATCCCTTAGCTGATTCTAACTCAGGGGTATGTCACGCCAGCCATTCCAGCTTATAAGAAGTTGGTTCCCAACTTGACTCAGCGGAGAAACAGTGAAACTGTGGCGCTGATCGCCTTTCGCCAAAATGTTGTATTTAAATTTTGACAAAAGACTCATAACTGTCAAAATAACCAAAATGGACGTGTAAACCTCTGATTCCAAAATATAACCTGATATAACCTTTGAAATTTCTTTACGCGTAACCCGCCTGACGTGAATATTTTATAACAAGCTTGACCATTTTTGCTATTTTTTTGGTAAATTCCCTTTGTTAGACTCGGTATTTTACTAGTTCACGTGTTATTTCATGAGTTCAGGTATACATAAGCACAGTGCATAATATAAATGTTAAGATAACAAAAGTGTCAGATATTGTTATATCATACATTATATCTTCTTTTACACATAACTTATACATGTTTAATTTATAACTACAAACAGATATTTATATCGCTTTAGTATTTTATAAATGTGAATATAATCGAAAAAGGTCATGAATTCTGATATTTCATTTAAATTTAGGGGCCTCAAAACGTCGACATTTCATGGAATCCGCGAAAGTCATTTTTCACATAAAACCAATACCTTCTCATTATGAAGAGAATGTAAAAATTAAATACATATAAGCGCTCAAAATAAAAATGTTTAATAAAAACATTCTTGAATAATTCAAAATTGACCAATAAGGTTCAATTGTACAATTGTACAATGATTATAACGATATTAAGATCAAAATGAAATCATTAAACAATTGTATTAATTAATTAAATTATTAAACGAATTTTAAAGTTGAGTTGATTTTTACATTCTCATCATAATGAGAAGGTATTGTTTTTATGTGAAAAATGAATATCGCGGATTTCTTTAAATCTCCACGTTTCGAGACCCCCTGAATCCGAAAAAACCGCTTTTACGATGGTGTCTGTGTGTCGTCGTCGTCGTTGTCTGTATACCGGATAACTTTTGAAAGACTAGTCGGATTGGATTATGGTTTGGCACACAGTTTTAGGAACCAAAAAGAAAAATCAAGTTCGTTAACCAGCTATTTCGGATATAAATTCAAAAATTTAAAGCATTTTCAAAATTTTTGAGCCAATTTTTTTCAAGATTTGAATATTCTATTTACGGTTATTCACAGTACTCGGAAACTCAAACAATTCATCCCCACGACTTTTTTGGATAAAAAAAAATTATCAGAGTTATAGCATTTTCAACATAAAAAAAAACGAAAATGAGCATTTTAAGCCAAACAACGCACGATATGAAAAAAGTGAGGGGAAGAAAAACGCTGCTTGTATAAAGCCCTAGAAGATTATTGAAATCGAAAATTCAAATTTTGATGGCACAAAAAATAATGAAAAATCAAAAATTCCATTTTGCTGTCAAACTATGCCAGATAAGAAAAAAGATGAATCTACGAAAATTGTGTACCCAAAAAAATTGGTTATTAATCACTTTTCTATAGAACACGTAGTTTTTGTTTTATTCATAAAAAACAACATTGAAAATAAAAAATTAAACTTTTGGACAAACGACACAAGCTAAGAAAAAAATAATGAGACAAAAGTTGTTCAATCAAAAAAGGACTAAAAATTTGTTATTAATCATTTTACAATGGAACGCGCAGTTTTGGTTTTATTCGTAAAAAATAAAATTAAAAATAAAAAAATTAAATTTTTGGACAAACGACACAAGCTATAAACAAAATGAATAGACAAAAGTTGTTCATCCAAAAATAATCTAAAAATTTGTACAGTGAAACCTGGATTTAGCTCCCCTAGATTTTGCCTTTCCCAGAATTGACGCCGCGCCGTGGGGATACGTGAGAAGCGTTTGTGGGGGGGGTGGGGGATGTGCGGTGTGCACTCAGGAGTGACAAAGCAGAGAGCGAGACAGGAGCATTTTTGACTGATGAGTTGAGTTTTCAACAAAGTACATAGCTCAATTTCCAGTTTAAATAATTAATTTTTAACAACGAAAACGAATTTTTCAACTAAAATTATGAATGATCAACGGAAAATTTAATAGTTGCTATTGGAACAAAAAAATATTTTAATTAAAAATGAAAAAACAGTTGAATTCATAAAAAAATACGAACGAACAAAGAACGAAGAATTTTCTACCGCATTGTTGAATTTTTTAGCTGAAAATACGAATTATTTACAAAACCAAAAAAAATAATTAAAAAAAATTGGAATTAAATTGTTGAATCTTCGACAAAATAGTTCAACTTTGAACCAAAAAGTATGAAATCTCAATCAAAAATTTAATAGTAAACATTTCAACTAAGAACAATGAACTTTGAACCTAATATAGTTAGATTTTCTTATCGGGTTCTATTAATTAAGTTGACGTTTAAGTGAAAAACAAGAAAAAGAGGAGAATAGGGGGGAAATGTGAAGCCTGGGATAATTAGATAGACATTTTGATCATTTATTAAACAAAATATAACATTTTGAATGAATATTGAAGCTGATTTTTTATACCTTAAGAAAATTAGAATAGAAAACTAGAAATTTTGCTTAAAAACTAGAGGTGTGCAGTCATTTATTCGAATATTTAATAAACATTTAGACACGCTTGGAACATTGGATGTTTCGAAATAGAAAAAAACATAACTGTACATCAAACCGGCTTGATATCCTTGGATTATTAAAATTCTCAAAATCAAAGTAACTTCTTTTTTTCTTTTGGTTAAGAGAAGGATCCATAGGTCTAGTTTAATCTTCGAAATTCAACTTGCTCGAATATTCGAATAAATCGAATGTCAAAGATTCGACTTCACTTATTAAAAACTAAAGTTTGCACACTTGTTGATATCGGACTATGCACATTTGAATTCGAACTACACATAAGTGTAATACTTGAAAAATGTTATCACACTATTTTGACTGTTTTTTTTTTCAAATTTGTGACACTGCGCTATTTTTGATCTCTGAAGTAAATCCGAGACCTGAAGGTAATGAAAATTTTCTTAGTTTTTTATGTTTTTCTGAAAAGAAATCCATAGATAGTAAACAAGCGTGGACTTTATCCATACTCTCCGCCCCCCCAAAACTGTCAACGTGGAAAATGGATGGCCCTTAAAGAATCACAATTTAGACTGTGGAACAGGGAATTTCCATGAAGAATAATAATTTTCACTTTGGAACAAGAAATCTCCATATAGAATCATAATTTGACTTGGAATAGGGGATTTTTGACGTGGAAAGGGATATCTGAAAAATAATTTTCATTCTGCTTTACAAGAAGGGAATTAAAAAAAATCCCTGTTCAAATATATATATATATATATATATATATATATATATACATACATATATTATATTTTGACTCATATTTGTACAGAAATGGGTATATTTCTCCTACCCCATATAATTCTTCTGTGAAAATGGATGAGGTGGGCAGAATCCTCTATAAAACCCAGTCACAAATTGCGTTTTTCGGACATAACAAACATAATCACAACATTTTTTAAAGTTTTAAGTCTTTTTTTAGCTCTATTTTTTTATTTTTAAAAATTCAGTTTTTTTCTGTTAGTATTCTATTTAGTTACTACAACATATTGATATTTGAAAGATTGCAAAAGTTTATTTATAATAATATTCAAATTATCACAATGACATTTTCCAACTTTCAATTTGATAATTTATTACAGGATACGTCAGTTTTAACATAATCTTTGACTGCATGCATGGAAATGATTAATAATTGATTTTCAAGTTATTATTTTTGTACTCTAGATTATAATGCTGGATTTCAAAAATCGTGATGCTTATTTTGAAAGTTAATATTTTTTAACAATTTAGTTTCACGATTCTAATTCAGGAATACTTAAATTTTAAACGAAGTTTGTAATTGTTTAATTTTTAATGGTTCAATTAGGCTTGGATTCATTACTTTTAAAGCTTCTAATTAGAAATCATAAAATTTGCAACGTTTTAAGAATGATTAAGCTTTGAAGCCTTACAATATTTAAAATTCTTCCACTTTGACCGGTGAAAATGACTAAATGTTTTTTTTTTATTTTAATTTTTTAAGTCTTGAAAGTAAAGTTGTTTAGGTTGAAAAGTTTACATTCGTAAATATTTGTATTTATGCTGGAAAATTTATAAAAATACCTGGAGAGCTTTAAAATTCTTGAAATCTACCAAAAATGTTTTAAAACCATTTCAAAATTTGTAAGTTCTTTGAATTTCCTCAATTCCTGTGTATAAATTTCTTGAAATACCTGAAAATATTTGAAGCCCTATGAAATTCTTTAAAATAGTTGTTAATCTTGGAAATTCTCTGAAGTTCCTTCAAATCTTTCAAAATCTTTATGAAGTTTGGGAAATTTCTTGCAATCCCATAAATCTTGCTTAAATCTCTGAAGAGCCCTTCAAATCTTTTAAATAATATTAAATCCCTTAATTAACTCTTGTACAGTCTCTTAGACTGCCGCAAAATCTTTAAAAACTTCTAAACTTCCTTAAAACATTTCAAAGCTTTGAAAATTCTGTCAAATAATTAAAATCCTTAGAAATTCTATGAATTTCCTTGAAATCTGTTGAAATTGGACAAGAATAATTATTCAAACAAATTACACAGGCCGACAAAATTTGACAAATGTCAAA
This sequence comes from Andricus grossulariae, assembly GCA_011634705.1. NCBI lineage: Eukaryota > Metazoa > Arthropoda > Insecta > Hymenoptera > Cynipidae > Andricus > Andricus grossulariae. Next base: position 184,544,574 of record JAABKJ010075445.1, read on the forward strand.
AGCCAGAAAGCAGACCAAACATTTCCGAAGGATTTTGATGCTCATAAGAAGTAATATCACGCGTTGATGATCTTAGTCTTATAACATATTATAACGAGAATTCCTTATAGGCTATCTGTCTCATTCACCTTTGCAATACGCAATATCACGCATGAATAATCCTGGTCTTGTAATATATCACAACGAGAATTCATTATAGGCTATCAGTCTCATTTAACTTTACAATACGTAATATCACGCATGAATAATCCTAACCTTGTAAATGTATCACAGCAAGGATTCCTTATACGCTATCAGTCTCATACAGTTTCATGGGCTGACATGTCACGCATGAATAGGTTTGGTGAATCACGGTCCCACTACCTAGAGTGTTTTAATACTGTGACTCCACGATCTTTGTTATCCTGCGTAGACTCTAAATCTAGAGGATCCTTATTCCTACTTATAACGAGCAGTAACGTTGTGGTCACTGACTCCACAATTTTCGTCGTTGCCTAGTGTCCCGAAAATTGTGCTCCCAGAATCTCTTCGCGGCAACCTCGGAGAGTGTATGCCGTTTCGTGTTCTGAAAGAAAAAGAGGTAATCTTTCTCCGGAGCCTGTTTCAGCGTGCCCGGACAATACCAACAAAATAAAATGTCTGGAGCCTAATATAGCGCATCCAGAGCATATATCAAAGTAACAAACATGGCTGGAGCCTGGTTTAGCGTACCCAGAGAAAATAACAACAATATCTGGAGCCTGGTTTGGCGTACCAAGAGAAAATATAAATAAATAACAACAATATCTGGAGCCTGGTTTGGCGTACCCAGAGAAAATATAAATAAATAACAATAATGTCTGAAGCCTGGTGTGGCGTACCCAGAGAAAATATACCTGAAAGAATGAAAAGAAACTGGAGCCTGTAACAGCGTGCCCATTGTTAGTACCAAAAAGGAACTCAGGCGCCTGGACGGCGTACCCTGAAGTACAAAAACAACGGACCTTTTATCCTTTGAAAGCGTGAAACCTTGCGGCTTGCTCCGAACGATAGTCCGGATGTGGACTTCGGTTTCCCGTAGTCCACTCCAGAGTGCCCATCTGGCATCTCGTCTCCCTTCTATACCCAGCGCCTGACCTCAGGCGCTGGGTATAGTGATCATTTCAAGACCTATACATACCTGGGCTTGCCTCCAAGCCGCATTCAGGATGTAACATCAGTAAAGGAGTCTCTCCGAAGCAGATACAAGCAACTTCTGCGACAGATTTGGTTCTCCAATCTGTCGCCGTTGAACAAGGTATCTGCGACTAATATGCTTGCCGTCCCGGTTCTCACTCTACTCGTTTAGGGTGGTTCAATGTACGAAGAATGAACTTAAGGCCCTTGATGTCACCACACGTAAGATCATGCATATGCATAAAAGCTTGCATATCAATTCCGCGTAATAGCGAGTACACGAAGTGCGAAAACCTAGAGGAACCGAGCTTCAAGCGTCAGGTAAATGTGTCCGAGCGTGTAGCGCGAGATCCAGCAGGTTCGCGCCCTAGGCGCGCTTAAACTTGCGAGCCGCGCGATGAGAATATGCCCGCGAAGCGGGCAGATTTTTGCTACTCGAATTCGGAGTTCTAGATTATTCTGCAACACGATTAATACGTTCCCGATTTTTTTGCTCCTCGAAAATAAAGTATCGGATTTTTTTGCGAGTCAAATTTAAAGCTTTAGATTATTCTGCTACTTGAATAGTACATTCTAGATTATTCTGCAACACGATTAATAGGTTCCCAATTTTTTTGCTTCACGAAATTAAAGTAGCGGATTTTTATCCTACTCGAACTCGAATTTATAGATTAATCTGCTAAACGAATAATAGATTCTTTTCTAATTCGGATATTTCATAAATCGAAAATTTTCTGTCGGGAATTTTTAAATTCGGTAATATTATAAATTGTCGAGAATTTTCCAATTTGGGAATTTTATAATTTCGGTAATTTTTTCAGTGACGGGAATTTTATTTTTCGGAAGAGAGAACTGAAAAATTCCGAAAAATAACATTTCCGAGACTGTAAAATTAGCGAATTGCAAAATTCCCGAATTTATTAAAGTGCAGAAATATAAAATTTCCGATTTGAAAAATTCACAAATAATAAAATTGTCGACAGTATGTAATATTACCGATTTTGAAAACTCTCGACAGAAAATTGCCGAATTACAAAATATCCGAACTAAAAAATTCATGACTTTAAACAATTAAAAAATTGTTGTTCACAAAATATTATTTATTTATTCAATATACTTTTATAATAATACTTTTTATAATAATAATACTTTTATCAACGAATTTTTTTTTATGTTTGAAGTTTTCCAAAATTATTGTTTCAATTTAAAATAACAATAATTTTTAAATATATATATTTCTGGATGAAAAATTTTCTTTGAAAATGTGCATAGTATTTAAAAAATATGAAAACCGTTCTTAAAAATCGAATTTTCAATTTAAAAAAAAAAAAAAATAAATATCGATATAAAACGGTGCTGAATCGAGTCCTGCAAAGTTTGTTTGAAAAATGTTATGAGGTTTGAAGAAAATTTAGGGAGAAATTTTTTGTTTCTTTCAAAGCTCACATGTTATTTGATTCATTTTCTAATACAATTCGTATACAATTATTGTGCTTTCAAATTCGAACAATAATTGTTTCAAACTTTAAACGTTAACAAAATTTCTTTGGTAAAAGTATTTGTTTATTGTATTTTTAATAAATAAATAATATTGATTGAAAAACGATTTTTGTCATGTTTGAATTCGTGAATTCCATAATATCAAACTTTAGTATTTTAAATTTTGTTTGTTTCCCAAATTCTGGGAGACACGACTTTCCTCTACTCAAGCACGCCCTCATGAGTATCTATAATCTTGTAAAAGGAAAGGCCCTTGGTATTTCATATTTAACTAATATATTTTAATATTATTATTCAATTTATTTTCTATAATTATCATATTATTTATTTAATTAATTTGTAATGCCGGGGTATTTATTTTATCTCTAATCTTTTCTTGATCACTCTAGAATTTCGAAAAAAATGTTAATGCTGGCAATGACAATTGGAGTCTCAATTTTTTCATCAAATTGCAGCATCATGGGTATCATACCCCTCTTAGATTTGTGTTTGTTTCGAAACAATAAGTATTTTAACAACAACCTTTTATTTAAAAATTTTATATTTGACTCTAATATATTTTCCAAAGAAAGTTTATTTCCAAACTTGAGAGGATTTAAGAGAGAATTTTTATTTTTGGAAATCGTGTGAAATTTTTTTAGTTTATAATAGCCTTTTGGGTGCTGAAATTTCCGTGTATAGTAATTAAACTTATGATGATTATTATGAATATTATCAAAAATTGCAAGCATCATGTCAAACTCATGGTTATTAAACAAGTGAAATTGCTAATATAAATTTTATTATTTTCAGCGCTCTTTCGGCTGGTACATTAAAAATCCAACATTGCTACGTGGATTGAGAAGGTTTTCGGTATGGATTCTCTTTTCACCCAGAATGCCTGCGAAGATCTGGAGGACATTCCCCAGACTGAGGAGCCGGTCTGGATTCTTGGACGAAAATATAATGCGATGAAAGGTACTACAATCATTTAAAAAGAAAACGAAATAACTGAATCCTTTTGAAATCAGACATGCTGTACACTTACAATTAGTCGCATAATCATTCACGTAATATGTATTTTTTTTATATTTGGCATAATTTCAACGAGATTTAACATTTTTTAAGAATTTTGGATTAGGGTTTTTGTCGGAATTTAGTATTTTTATTCAAATCTTTTTGAACACTGTAAAATCTTCTAAATCCTTTGAAATTATTGAAATCTATTGACAATTTTCACAATTTTTAAACTATTTTAGGTTATGTTAACAGTTTTACCGTAAATCGGTTATTTCAAACCAGCCCCGTGGCACTCTGAAATGAAAGTGACGGAAGTTTTTTTTTGTGATTAACGAGAATAATGGAGAGAATTTTGCCGAACATTTTGCCTCGAGACTTTTGAAGATTTCAAGAGAATAAAAAAGTTTTCTCAAAATTCCTGGTAAAATTTAAATACTGTTTCATTTGGTAAATTAATTTTAAGAGAATATTAAAAAATGATTCTCTAAAATTTCGAAAAATAATGTAGAAAATTTTAAAAAAAATTCAAGTATTTCGTTGAAAATTCGTATTTTTTGGTAGAAAATTAATGATTTTGGTTGAAAATTCATTTCTGATGTTGAAAATTTAATTATTTCATTGAAAAATAAACGTAAATTAGCTTGAAATTCGATAACTCAGTCAATTTCAACCAATTCTAACAAGAAAAAGTTCATTACACGCGGAATTGAACTCACTCTGATTATATCAACAGAAAAAAATTATTGGATTGGAATTTTTGGGATATTTGGATTGTTTACCATAAAATCAGAGTTTAAGGCTGTAAAAGAAATTTCGCATATGAAACTTTTTTTTAGTTCTACTAGACCTAAAAATTTTACTATATTTCGTGAAAAGTATTTTTTTCACTGTTAAAAAAAGTACATGGAAAAATTAACTTTTTTGTCCTGGAAACCCTGGAAAAGGCCTGGATTTTTTTAAAATGAAACACTAGACACCCTGATTAAAGTTCGATTCAAAAGCTCAAGCAAAAATCAGTTAATTATTTGCAAAAATTAGACAAATTTAAAGACCTAGTGTGTTTAAATTTGAAAATTCGAATGCTCCATCAATATGCAATCAAGTTCGAGTAAATCCGTATAAAGCTTAGTTGTATGGAATCAAGTGCTTTTTGGAAACTTTTCAGGAGAGCCAGTTTTAGTTTTGAACATTTGTAAAAGTGCAGAATTACTCTCTGAATGACTGGAATTGGTTTTAAAAGTTAGTTTAAGATGTCTACTAATTTCGTATGATTAGCATGCCACCATTGTCAAAAAGTTTCGAAAGCGAAGAGATAATATAGTAGTATACCACGGAAATCGAAGAAAGTGACTATTTTATTTTCCTCTACTTTTCTTAAATTATTGCATAGGATTCCTTAATATTTTGTTAAATTCTGCAGAGTAAATCGTTAAAAAAAAACGATTTTTCTACAAAAAACTTGAATTTTCACACGGAAAATGTGAATTTTCAAAAAAAAAATTCATTTTCAATCAAACCGTAAAATTTTCAACCAAATAATAAAATTTTTAGTTAAAAACTTAATTTTTGACCTAAAAGATGAATTTTCTACGAGAAGTGTAATAGTTGATATTTCAACCCAAAATGATTTTAATTTAAAATCCAAACCAGTTGAATTTAACCAATAAAGACGAAATACATGAATTTTTAATAATTTTTTCAAATGAAAGGATTAATTTCTTACCAAAAAAGAGGAATTTTCAACAAAATGTATTAATTTTCTACTAACAATGATAAATTTTAAATCAAAAATGCAATAGATTGTCATTTAAAATAATTATATTACGAATCTCGGTTTCCTTCCCCCCCCCCCCTCCCAGTAACAGAAGTTTTGGTGAGACTGACGTTACAACAAGATGTGGTGTGAAATTGTAAAGATGACTAATGGATATTATAATTACAAAATTAATATAAATTATAAAATAAAAATCATTAGGAAGGTCCTACATGAGTTTTCATACTTCGCAATAATTAGAAAAAGTAAGAAATATAAAACTCGTGTGGCATGTGCGTAAGTTAAATAATTAGTAATAATAATATTATGGCAGTAATATTATGCAATTCATGAATACGAACTTTAAATGAAGACATTTATACATACATTTATACATACATTTATATATACATTTATAATGGGAGAAAATCCTCTTCACTTGAATGTAAAGAAGGCATCGTTACTCTTATCTTACCAAGCCTTCTAGTTTTTTAGGCAAAAGAACTTTGTGCAGCTGGAAAAAAAATGGATAAAATTATAATTATATACTACGAATGGAGATAATAAAGTATGAATTAAGGTTGTATAAGAAATATAGCGGAAAAATACTGAAAGAAATTAATGAGGTTCATTTTATTGGTAACAATAATACAATATTTTGGCCTCTTTGACCTTTGACCTTTTTACATTCTCCCACCAAAGCTTCCATTTCTGGAGAAAGGAAATCCGTAATTTTTCTAACTTCAGGGTTTGATCGAAACGTGCCAAGTTTTTTATGTATTCAAGAGGAGTGTCTACGAAATAAAACCATACAAATAACTTTTATTTTTAACCCCCCCCCCCCTCCACCACAGCGCCCCAAATATGACAAAGAAAAAATACATTGTTACGTATTATTGATATAATTCTTAGCCATTTCTGTCATCTATTTTCATATAAATAATTACTAATGGGCAACTCAAATATCTCCGATGAATTTTTAAACAATCTTTCATTGTTTAAAGAAATGTGACTTATTGAATCAATTATTTGTTCCCAAAAAATATGAAAAATAATCGTATTTTCTTGATGAAATGTAATAGTGGGTCATTGTTCGTAGTAGTAAATTTTTTTAAAAACATTATGTGAATAATTAAACAATTAATTATTATTTATTTTTAAAATTTCCAAAAATTGAGACAGAGATGTCCAGTTTTTTCTCAAATTGGTATCCTATGCGACTTTTTGTTGAATAATTACACAATTTTGATACATTTCTTCTGATACTCAACAAATTTATATTTGTTTAAACCATTTTTATTTGCTCAAGCAGTTTTTTTCCATACCTTTCCAAAAATAATATGAAATAAAATACATGCAATTATTTCTCTGACTGTATAGTGTATAAAAATAATACATTAACAATTTTTTAATTGTTTAAACAAATATAATTTGTTTAAAATATAACCTCCATTTTTAAAAGGTCTTCAAGCGGCAAATTTAAAACAAGTTCAGCGCTGCATGTGTGAATTACAGAAATAACGTTTGTTTAAGGGGAGAGATTAGAGAAAGTATAATCGACAGTGGAAACACACCCCCACCTCATTTTCAGTAGTCTGTTTGACCCTGAAGGGCAGAAAAAGAGATATTCTACGGGGTGGCATTTATATTAAAGTAACGATATTGTAAAAAAGAGTAGAGATAAGTGCAAACACACCCCTACTCCCTTTTCCGTGTCACCCAGAAAGGTAAAAAGGGGGGCATATAAGGGGAAGAAGGCCCAGGTGGTTCTTCCTTGTCGCACAAGTTTAATTTTGTCTTTAAAGGAAATGAGAACATGAATATATGAATTGGAGAATAAAAAAGGTCTAGGCTAATCTTTCGAACAGTTCGTAGGGGCGTAGGTATAAAGTAAAAAAAAATATTACAAAAAACTGTCGAATATGTCAGTGACAAAAGTAAATTTAAAGTACAAAACAAGGGTATTAAGTATATCATATATTTATTTTGGATTACTCTCAAAAAGATTTTAGACACCTTACATTTCCGGAAATTTTCGGTAATTTATCAACTTACAGCAAATCACTAAAATTTACAAAATTGCTTGTTATTTCCGATATTCAAAAATTATCGATAATTTTTGGTAATTTTACCATAAATTTCTAAATTTCTGTAAATTTTGTTTTTATTTTTTTTCAAATCAAAACTTCTCTGTATTTATTACAAAAAATATCACGTGGTGTGTAACAGGTGCTGAAACTATGCAGTTGTAACATCTATTGTTAAGTTTACAGTGCTTGCTATCGGATCATCTTCGAGTTACCTCTGGCTCGTATAATAAAGTTCATACACATGTGTACACACCCACTTTTGGCACTTGTACCACAGTATACTATTATTATTAGATTTTACTACTTAATGCAATACATAAATAAAAATTAGTGCTTCATGAATTAAAATATAATTCATACAAATTTTAAAAATGTGTTTTGGATCCAAAAAATGTCAAATATATTTTCAAATGCTAATAAAAAGCATTACAAAATTGGTTTGATTAATTAATTTTTTATTTTATAATTTCATTGAATTTATTTATCACACAATTATAAGTCTCCCTTTGCACCATTATATACTTTTACCTTTAATTATTATTTTTAGATTTGTCCCAGATAAATACTATTTTCAATATGCAAATGTTGTTGTCGAGAAAAAAAATTTCGACAATGACTCTGAAGTTGGATCAAGGAATCTTGCCGAATGAATATATCAGAAGCTTGAGAAATACTAAACACCCCATGAATGTAATTTTAATCTCTTACGAAATAGGCGTGAATAAAATGAAGGATTTACCAAAAGAACTCAGTTTCTATGGAACTCTGAATCTAGTGCTATTTGTAAAAGAATCAGAAACTCCTTTATTTAAACATGGATCCACCACAACACACCAGAGACCAAGGAACAATAAAAAAAGTGGGTTTCTCCGGGTGAACGTGCACCAGAGAAGGCCCCTTACGAAAATATATGACAGGAAAAAAATGGCAGACCTGTAATTTTTCCCCTGTAGTTTTTTCGCGACCACAGGAAAACGACGGGGAAAACGACAGGCAAAACGACGGGGAAAACGACAGGCAAAACGACAGCCGAAAATGACTGGCCCTAATTGGCCAAAATTTACACTAATATCGTCTAAACATTATAAAGTAACGACGCCTTGCAGATTTATTAGTGACCTATCTGAACTTTCCTGTAAAGCTTAAAAAATCATTAGCAAAATAAAACTATTCCATGATTCAACAAAGTATGGTCTTGCCACACGCATCTAAAAAAAAGTGAACCAATCAAATGGTCCGTCGTACTCAAATTTAGCGCTTTGTAAGGATAAGAAAGCTTTAAAATGGCAAATCGAACTCAATCCACAATTGATGTGTTGAAAGAGAATTCGGAATTGTACACAGGTTACAAAAAGTGTTTTATCATGAAAATTCCCACAATAGTCTTCTTTTACTAATGATTTTTTAAGCTTTGCAGGAAAGTTCATATAGTTCGTTAATAAATCTGCAAGTCGTCGATACTTTATAATGTTCAGACGATATTATTATAAATTATGGCCGATTAGTGCCAGTCATTTTCGGCTGTCGTTTTGCCTGTCGTTTTCCTGTGGTCGCGAAATAACTACAGGGAAAAATGACAGGAAAAAAATGACAGGCCTGTCATTTTTTTCCTGTCATATATTTTCGTAAGGGGTGAAATAGATCTTACTTTGATTCATTTCAATACAGTATCTTTTGTAAAAGACACCTATTTAGTAAATCCTATTCGAAATATATTACTATTTATAGTTAAGATTAGAGTCAAAATAGGATGCGTTGTGCAATGTCAAATATATGACACGCTTAGAGACGCTGTTATTAGCCATTAACGTTGAGTCTATGGTCGGCTTTACGCCGACGAGCGGAAGGTTAGTTTCACGCACGTAGAACGGTTGGGGGAAGAGAAACTTTCGCCTCGCAAAGCGCGTGAAAGAAGGGTTGCCAAATTATAAAATTCAGATATGATCGAAACTTCCGGTAACTGTGCATCATTACCTTTGATGACCTACGTTACCGACAGTTTCCATCAGCTGGAGTACATGAATTTTATGTTGGCAAGATATAAAACCGCACGTTTTTTTACGTACGTACTTATATATACTTGGTAGGAGAGAAACTTTCGCCTCGGAGAGCGCGTGAAAGAAGGGCTGTCAACTCATAAAATTCATGTACTCCAGCTGATGGAAAATGTCGGTAACGTAGGTCATCAAGCGCGTCAAAATACATAAGGATAAAGTGGTCTTGTCAAATAGTCCTCACCTTTTTTTTTTGTAAACCAGTGTAATTCATAAGGTAACATGGCCGAGTTTTTTAAAAATATTATTATTATTATTATTATTATTATTAATTTTACCATAAAAAATCCGTTGATCTTTTAGCAAATAACGAGGCGCCTTCGGAGATTTGCTGCCAACGGCCTATTTATTAATATTTTTTCAGAGAAAATTAGTGAGAATATGGTTCAGATTTTATATTATTATGTACCGATTAAAGAAATAAACCAACATTACCTGTATCGCTTGAAAAAATTCTTGAAAATGTGCCTTTATTGTCCGAATTAACTATACTCCCCCCTTAAAAAGTTCTTTGCTACAAATTGGATACAGTCATTCGTAGGAAATACGTTCATCGACAAAACGAGACCTAATTTATAAAAATCGCGTAGTATTTAAGGAGCGTGATTAAACCAAGGCGTCTAGCCTTTTTGCAAAAAAAATTCCAGCACTTTTCCAGGAAAATTTTTTTTTTTTTCAAGTTACCTTTTTTTATAGTAAAAAGGTCATTTTCACGAAACATGGCTCAAAAATCTGATTTTCGGTCAAAAACCCGTTTCTCGGTGATTCTTCTTTTATGAAGGTCAAAAATCACGACGCTACAATCGAACATATTTTGAACTTTCTCATTTTTTAAACTTTGACAAAAATTAAAAAAATATATATATAATTGTTTGAAATTTGACTAAGCTATATTTGTTAGGCTAATTTAAATTTAATTTCCAATAAAATAATTAAATTTTCAACCAAATAGTTGAATTTTTAGAAGACAGCTTAATTCTTTACAAAATAGGTGAATTTTAAAACTAAAAGGACGGATTTTTTGTCCAAATAGACAAATGTTCAACAAAACAGCTGGATTTTCAACAAAACAAATTTTCAAGCAGAGAGATGAATTTTCAATTTAAATGATGAAACTTGAAACAAAAAAATTTTTAACAAAGTAGTTCAACTTGCAACCTAAAATTCAAATTTTTGAATCAAAAAGACGAATTGTCAATTAATAAAGCTTTTTTAGACAAGACAAAAAACAAATTTTATCCAAATTGTTCAATTTTCAATCCAAAGACAAATTTTTGGTAAAAAAGTTTCATTTTCAACCCGAAAAAATGAATTTCAACCAAAAAGATTAGTTTTCTACCAATAAACATGAATTTTCAACTCAAAAGATCAATTCTCATCAAAAATGAAAGTTACATTTGCAGGTAAGAAATTAATTCTAAATAAAAAAAGAACGAATTTTCAATAAAATAATTCAATTTTCAACCTAAGAGATGAATCTTCAAACAAAAAATTAATTTTTAACAAATTGGTTGAAATCTTCGAGAAATCATTGAAATCTTTGTGTACTCTTTGAAATATACTCTTTGCGAAATATATTTGAAATCTTTGAGAAATCATTAAAATCTTTGTAAGATCTTTCTGAAATATTTGGAAATCATTGCCAAATATTTAAAATAATTTTGAAATATCTGATATTTGTGAAATTATTGAAATCTTTGTGAAATCATGAAAATCTGGATGCACTCATTGAAACCAATCTGAAATTTTTGTGAAATCATTTAAATCTTTGAAATCTATCCAAAATCTATCTGAAATCTTTGCAATATATTTTTACAAATTTGGAAATCTTTGCGAAATATTTGAAATCTTCTGGAAATCTGGAGGAAATCATTGAAATCTTTCTGAAATTTTTGGAAATCTCTCCGGAATATTTTCCAAATATTTGATATCATTTGTGAAATCATTACAATCTTTGTGAAATAATTGAATTCTTTGTGAAGTCTTTTAAATCCATCCGAAATCATTGGAAAATCATTCAAAATTTTTATGAAATCTTTAGATAATCATTAAAATCTTTGTAAAATCTTCCTGAAATCTTTGGAAATCTTAGCAATATTTGAAAAAAAGATTGAAATATCTGATAATATTTGTGAAATTATTGAAATCTTGGTGAAATCTTTGAGAAATCATTGAAATCTTTGTGTACTCTTTGAAATATACTCTTTGCGAAATATATTTGAAATCTTTGCGAAATCTTCGAAATCTTTGAGAAATCATTAAAATCTTTGTAAGATCTTTCTGAAATATTTAGAAATCATTGCGAAATATTTAAAATAATTTTGAAATATCTGATATTTGTGAAATTATTGAAATCTTTGTGAAATCATAAAAATCTTTATGCACTCATTGAAACCAATCTGAAATTTTTGTGAAATCATTTAAATCTTTGAAATCTATCCGAAATCTATCTGAAATCTTTGCAATGTATTTTTAAAAATTTGGAAATCTTTGCGAAATATTTGAAATCTTGAGGAAATCATTGAAATCTTCGTGAAATCTTCCTGAAATTTTTGGAAATCTCTCCGGAATATTTTCCAAGTATTTGATATCATTTGTGAAATCATTACAATCTTTGTGAAATAATTGAATTCTTTGTGAAATCTTTTAAATCCATCCGAAATCATTGGAAAATCATTCAAAATTTTTATGAAATCTTTGGATAATCATTAAAATCTTTGTAAAATCTTCCTGAAATCTTTGGAAATCTTAGCAATATTTGAAGAAAAAAATTGAAATATCTGATAATATTTGTGAAATTATTGAAATCTTGGTGAAATCTTCGAGAAATCATTGAAATCTTTGTGTACTCTTTGAAATATACTCTTTGCGAAATATATTTGAAATCTTTTCTAATGAAATGTAAATATCTGAGCAGGACAAACTTGACTCGACTCCTACTATATAATCTCTGTGATAACGACTATAAGATATACCGCATGATCTGATAAAGAACTGGAAATTTAATTTGTTAAATTCTCAACCCTAGTCTTCATTAATACATTAATTAGCTTCTCCTCTAATTAGAAAATATGAGGATTGTTTTTACTTTCGTCTTGTCTTTGGCGTTTATCCTCAATTCTATTAGTCAATATAATAATATGTCTATAATTTCATGTACATTTTGAAGCCATATGTACATCAAAATGTTGTGATTTCATCTACATTTTATCCCAATGGCTATGCGGAGAAACATGAATGTTTAATATGATACATGTTCAAAGTTGGGGTTAACGGTAAACATCCAGTTTCCTTTGTGTTTATTCTTTCAAGCTTTATATGAGTTTGAATTTTGATGTTATGTTTTTTGTTGACTAGCGTAGTATTTTTTTTTTGGTCAGTGGAATGACGGATTTTGATTTACATAGTCTAAACCAAAATGGTTATAATTTTCAGCACTGAAAACAATTCCTCTCTAGCTCCGCTGGGATTTGAACCTAGGTCTTAAAGATTGCCGGTCTAGTGCTCTTACCCACTAAGATACGGAATGCAACGAGAATGCTAACCTTTTCCACATTCTCATGCAAGAGAACGACGGCCTCGTATCTAGTCTTGTGAGAATTTGTTTTTCGAAGCTTATAGAAAAATTGAATTTTAATGGTATGTTTCCTAGCGGAGCTAGAGAGGGATTTTGTTTACAGTGAAAACCTAAAACCATTATGGTTTAGACTCTGCATATCAAAGACCGTCATTCCGTTGACAAAAAACAATTCATTTTGGTTGTTCCAAAATAAATATAAATTAAATTTAAATTTTACGTGGGGGAAACCATAATGTGCTTATAAAAAAAAATTGAATTTGAAAAGTGTCCCTTTTGATATGGAATTCTCACCATATGTGCGCGCGCACATATGTTAGAATCCTACGTGGTCATCCACAAATCGTGGAAGACGGAAAGTCGATTTATTATACCAAAAGTGAATTCTTTTGGTAAGAAAAGGCGCTATTCATTGTGTTATGAGTTTTTATCATAATGTTAAAAAATTCAACAGATGTGGTTGTTCTTATGAAAGAGTTTGAAACTTCTCATTTGATTAATTATTAGCTTCTTTGAAAAAGTTCTTTGTGTCCGCAAAAAATTAAATTAGTATAGTTTCTGGTGACAAAATTAATTGTAAACCGACAAAGACGAATTTTCAATCAAAGAAATAAATTTATAACTGAAATCATGAATCTTCAACAGAAAAATTGAATTTTTGACAAGGTAGTACAAATTTCACCAGTGTAGTAAATCATTTGCGAAGGATACCTTCAGTGATCGCAAATCTTTATCATTCTTAAATATTTCATATATAAATCTCGAATTTGTAAATGTAATTAGAACAGGTCTTGTTCCCTCTTTTTTCTGAGCCTGATCAAGTTTCAAAAACAATCCATAGGTATATACATCCTAGCTTCCTTGAAAATCTTGTTGACTGTTTCAAAAGGATTCCCGTTGTTAGTCAAATCTTCCTCCACATTGTAGAGACAAATATTCATGGATCTATCTTTTATATCTAGAAATCCTAGCTTTTTTTCTAGGAAATTAATTTTTTCTTTGAATGCTTTGTTCTCCTCTTCCAAGAAGTGACATCTGGTTTTGTATATTTTGAGTTCTTTTAAGATCTTTTCATCCGAGCTCATTAGCACTTCAATATCATCAGTCGTTTGCGGAACATTTGCTCCTGTAGATTTGACATTCTCTTGAACTGATATTAAGAGAGAGTTTAGCTCTTAGTTGGTCGTCATAACTATCGAATCAACTCTCACAATACATTTCGAACACAGAAAATACAAATAAAGTACGTGAGCCAGGGTGTGTGTCGTCCTGGAATTCCTTGAAAACCTGGAAAAATTCTTGAATTTTTTTTACCTAAAAAGCCCTGGAAAAGTCCTTGAATTTTTTTCACAATCCTGGAATTTGTATTCCCTTGAAAAAAAAAAATTTGTTTTAAAATTTGTTTTCTGCTGAATAGACAAAGTCTGCTGAATTGTTTTTTTGGAGATGCGTGCATATAAAAATCAAGGTGTCCACTCATCTGAAAAAACCTGAAAATGTTAGGGAATTTGTGTTTAAAGTCAGGGAATTCGTTTTTGGAGAGCATGACTAATTTTTTTATAGTTGTAATATGAAATTGAATATCAACATTTTTTCATTTTCTTTTTGAGTTGAAAATTCAACTATTAATTTTCAAATTCATGAATTTTGTCAAGAAGTCGACGATTCGATTGTGAATTCATCTTTGTAAGTTTAAAATTCAACTATTTGGTTAAAAGCTCAGATATTTTTTTTTAAAATTGAACTATTGGGTTGAAAATATAACCATTTGGTTAAAAATTCATTTTTTTCGGCTGAAATATCGACTGTTTAATTTTGCGTTCAAAATTCACGTATTCGTTGGAAATTCCACTGATTTTGGTTGATGTTTGATTTTTTTGATCAAAAATTCGAATATTTGTTCAAAAATTGATCTTTTTTATTCGAAAATTCAAGCATTTGGTTAAAAATCGATGTATTTTGTTCAGAATTCGTCTTTTTTGGTAGAAAATAAACGATTTGGGTTGAAAATTCAATTATTTGATTGAAAATTAAACATCTTTGTTGAAAATTTATTTTTTCAAGATTAATTCCAAAGAGGCATCAATCTCTCTATGCATCTCACTATGTGTGGATGGACCTTCAAGCTTTCCAACAGACAGATGATCAGTCTTTGAGAGTTTGAATCGAAAGCTTTCCGGTAGTCAATCCAGGCCATTGACAGGACGCGTTGATGGGCTGCAGCGCCTTTACAGAAACACCTGTCAATTAGCAGGTTATCTCGACAGCCTGCTACACCTTTTTTCGAGCCACGTAGTTCTTACATCTCACGTTACACAGGCTCCATTCGCCGAACAATCCAAAAAGTCTCTACCTCGTTGGGCTTGGGTGGATTTTTGACAGAAACAGGGTGATCACTGAAGAGGCCAGATGGGTCAGCGAGAAACTGTTGATTCTCTCTCATCCATCTCTCTCTCTCTCTCTCTCTCTCTTCTGTATTCTCTTCCTTGCGTCAGATAACACCCTTATTTTGTCAACAATGTGCTGCTTGATTGTCAGCAGCTTTGATTTTTTCAGTGTATGATTGAAGATCCTTAGTTCTTGAACGAACTTTCAAACCCTCTTCGTGAACGGCCCACCAGATTTTATGTAGTCAATATCACACTGAATACGGGACGCATTCTGTCTTGTCCATCCATTCTTCTTGTCTTTTTCAGTTGATAAAAGCGTCTTTTGGTCTTTTCGTTCATCGTCGGTTTTAGCCTTCGATTTGAATCAGCCAATGCTCTCGCAGCTCCATAAGCTGAACAATTGATGGTCCAGAGGTCAGACTCCTCCGAAATATCCTCACAAAGGGAAGCATCCATTTCAGCCAGATCTTGGGACTTAGGAGGAACCAGTATGGCAATGTTCCTCCTTGTCCTAAAATTGCTCTCATCTCTCAGAAAGTGTCTGTTTTTCGCGGTTGATGTTAATGTCGCTTCCTCATTTTCGTACGCAGCGTGTTCACGCAGCAGTTGGGGAAGCGCTTAGCGCACATATCCATTTTTCAAGAGATAGACGTGTTGATTTCGCAAAGACTGATGCGAAACGTGCTGAATCTCTGGGTGTTTCTGGCACCACAGTGTGTGCATATACGCCATAAAGCCTCCGCAAACAGGTATAATGCTGGCATCGTAGCAGTGTAGCACGTCATCCTTGAGTTGATTTGTCTACTCAATGTTGGTGTGAACTCTAGGGTGATCGGTACTGTTTGCCGACCGACTGACGGGTGCTCTGTGCGGTCGATCGTTTTGAACAGCATTTACAACTTTTTGGTGGTTTAATGGTGTTATTGTTGTTCCCACAAGCAGCTAGGGAAAGGGTTTGTCCGTCGTTGTAGAGCCCGCAGGCAAGGATAAGGCTGCATACTCTGAGAGGTCACCCGGTATCCCAGAGACACCGTTTAAGACACCTCGCCCAGGTGCCATTTTCGGCATTCTTTTCTGAAATATTAGGAAGTCATTTGAAATGTTTTTAAAATGTTTTCAACTTTCTCTTAAAATCAATTTTTCAACAACAACAAAAAATCATTTGAAATTTTCCCTGAAAGCTTAAAGACATTTTTTTGTTGTTGTCTTAAAACATTTGAAAATTCTTAAAACGCTTCTTTTTTTAATCTTCTAAAATCTACATTTTTTTAATATTCTCAAGATTTCAATTATTTTTTAATCTTTTAAAAACTTCTAACAATTCTAAATACCTTTTGAAACAATTTAGTTTTCCAAAACTTTTTAAATTCCAACAAAATTAAAAATATTGTATTACCATGATCCAGATTCTTTTTCGAATTTTCATCTTTTAGAATAAAACCTATTAAAAAAATTCCCAGAAATTTTTCATTATTTCGCATCCCTTTAAAAGTGTCAAAAAGTGTATAAATTATAATGGGGCAGCAAAATGTTAAGAACATAATTATTTCCTAATATTTTATAATCATTATACAAACCTAATCATTTACAATTAAAATGTTCTCTTTTATTGAATAATTTTTAGAAACATTTAGAAATAAATTTCACCATGAAATAAAATGACTTATTTGGAAATTTTGATTTACAAAATTGATAAATTAAAAATTATTAGAAAAACCTTGTAATTTGTAATATTGAAGATTAAGAAAATTTTATTATTCTCTTGAAACCTTTCAAAATTCTTAAAAAGCTTCTACATTTTTTTTTCGAAAGCTTCTAAAATCTACAGTTTATTTCGTTTTTTTAATATTCTCAAGATTTATATTATTTTCGAATGTTTTAAAAACTTCTAACAACAAACAAATTCTAACTTAAATCGATATTGGAAAGAAATA
Organism: Andricus grossulariae; assembly: GCA_011634705.1. Taxonomy (NCBI): domain Eukaryota; kingdom Metazoa; phylum Arthropoda; class Insecta; order Hymenoptera; family Cynipidae; genus Andricus; species Andricus grossulariae. The sequence goes on from JAABKJ010075445.1 coordinate 184,562,026, forward strand.
ATTATATTCTTCACATTTTGTTAATGTTAAGAACAGAATTATTTCCCAATATTAAAAATTCATTTACATGTAAAATCTTCTCTTTTATCAATAATGCTTAGAAACGTTTAGAAATTAATTTGATCAAGAAATAAAATGACTTATATTTGGAAATTTTGATTTACACAATTGATAAATTAAAAATAATTAGAAAAGCATACAAATTTAAGCTTTCGAATTTACATTGAAAATATTCAAAAGTACAATTTTTCCAATATTGATACCAATTTGAAAATTCCAGAGTTGGAATTGTGGTATTTCCAAAATAAATTTCACCTACTTGGAAATCATCCAAAATAAAAAAATGACCTTGAGCTTGAAAGCATAAACTTAGTTCAAAAAAAATTTTTTTTAATAAACAATCATTTGAAGTTTACCCACAAATCTTTGGCATATTTTTACTCTTTTGAAACCTTTCAGAATTCTTAAAAACCTTATAAATTTTGTGTTCTAAATCTTTGATATATAAGGTCATTTAAGCTTTTTTTTCATTTGTTTTAATTTCTGAGAATGGACCCTGCTCTACCGATAGCCTTCTTACCCTCATTAATGCCCCTATCTAACTCTCCATATATTTTTCCGTCGCTAGTGAATAGGCTACCCAGATATATGTATTTATCAACTTGCTCTAATCTTTCATTTATTGAGAGAATTTTATTAAAATACAGTAATCTATGAATATAAATGATAATTCAAAGAAATTTTCATTTTATCATCTTATACTTGAAATTCATTGCATATTTAGGTCAAATTAATGTAGGTCCTGTATTAAATCCAATTTGAATCGCTTCAAATTCCTAAAGTTCATAGAAAAATATTCCATTTTAAACAAGACAGGTGAATTTTTAACCAAATAGTCGAGTTTGGAAACAAAAAGATTAAATTTCTACCAAAAACACGATTTTTCAACAAAATACATTAATTTTCAACCAAATAGTTGAATTTTGAACTAAAAACTATCAGTTTTAAACCAAAAATGGAGTAGTTAAATATTCAACTGATAAATTAATTTTTCAGAAAAAAACAAGACATTTTAAACTAAAATGATGCATCTTCAACTGAAATAGATGAATCCTAATCCAAACGGATGCATTCTTAACAAAAGAATAACTTTCAACCAAGTAGTTTTTATCTTCAATCTAGAAGATGGAATTTCAACTAAAATTATGAATACTTGACTAAAATACTTGAATTTTCAACCAAAAAGATAAAGTTTTGAACAATAAGGTAAATTTTGGAAAATAAAGAATAATTTCCTACCAAAAAATACGCTCTTTCAAGAAAAGAGATGAATTTTCAACTGAAAAAGACCAACTCTCAACCAAATAGTTTAATTTTCAGTTAAAGAAATTAATTTTTAACACAAAAATTTCCTATAAAAAAAGACAAAGTGATACATTTTTTAATAAAATGATGAGTCTTTTATAAATTTTAAGTCAAATAAATGAATTATCAACAAAAGAGTTTATCTCTCAACCAAGTAGTTGCATTTTCAACCACAAATTTAAATTTTCAACTAAAATTGTACATTTTCAACTGGAATACTTGAATTTTCAACCAGAAAGATGAATTTCCAAAGAAGAAATTAATTCTTATACAAAAAAATATACCAGAAATGACAATTTCTCAACAAAATACATGAATTTTCAACGAAATATTTGATTTTCTAACAAAAAATATCAGTTTTCAACATAAAAATTTAATTTCTTAGTTTCGATTTTTGGTTAAAAAAAAATAATTTTCAACCAAGCTTATAAATTTGCAACTAAAATGATGAATCATTGAAAAAAAAGAAGATTTTTCAGTCGTTAAGGAAGAGAAACAATTGCAAACAAGATGTCAGAACATCAGTTATAGTCTCTTATATCTGGATGCAGTTTGTGAAACTTTATTATAGATCGAATACTTTCTTTGGATGAAAAAAATTATAGACATGGCTCTGCATTAATAGAACCGTTAGGAAGTAATAATTTGGTAATAATAAATCAGAGATTACCAGGGGACATACCTGCTCGATTGACCTTCATGGTTACTGGGGAAATCAGAGTAAACGTTAACAACAATTTGGAGAGCATGAAAAATAATGTGGCTGATAATAGCTTCAAAAATTGGTCCTATGAGGAGCCACTGGGTAATTGTGTAATTGATTTCGCTGCCTGTAACATTAACTTTTTAGAATTTCTAGATGATTTCGAAACTCTCGATAGCAACACGATCTGATCATTTTCCAATTGCTACTAATTCAGCCTACACCGAGGGCATGATGTCCGTTCCTAATTTTATCCTTCAGGAAAACTCATCCGTCGATAAGTTAAATGATAAACTTACGACTACAATCACTCAGATTGCGAAAGAAGTGGGATTGAGAAAAAAAAACAGTATATAGGGGAATTTAGAAAGAAACCCTGGTACGATGATGAATCCTCCTATATTTCCTGTAAGTCAGGGATCACCAAACGGTAGTCAGTGACTGCAAATACTGACAGTGTCAGTCGCGAGACTAGGTCACACAGGCCCGAGAACAGGCCCTCATAAATCTTGTAATTCGACTGGTCTCTAATCCTTCACGGTAAATTACAGTTTGAAATGAAAAAATGAAATGTATTATGAATTTAAGTAGACAAAAATCAGACCTTTTGTTGAGATAAAGAGCCGCAACGAGCTGTGACCGTAACCCTTTCCAGGATTCCTGGAAACCGAAGATAAAAATGATAGAAAAAATTGGTGGCAGTCATGCACTTGTTGTGTCAGTCAGCACCTGCTAAAAGTGGTGAGCCCTGCTGTAAGTTAAAGAAAGATTCAAAAAAATTTTAAAGAATCAGGGATCTCGGACGCTGAAGATAGGTTTTACAAGGGTTCGAAACGTCAACATGTTTGTGTGATTGATAGGAATCGTAAAGAGTTTGATAGTTCTCGCCTTGATGACCTGGCTTCGGCTAACAATTCCGTGACATTCTGGAAGGCGGTTAACAATTTTAGATTTCGAGCCTCATGGTATATCTGCTGGTTTGAAGTCTCTCATCCTCTTTTGGACTCGATTGTTACCCAAATGAAATTCAAACAAGGCTCCTGGGGGGGATGGCATAAGCAATGAATTTTACAAGTATGAAAAGTAATGAAAAATTGCCCTTTTTAACTGTATAAATAAGCTTTTCACCCAACCTTTGCTCTCAAGGCTCACCAAGTGTGTACAGACGATCTTCCGGAGAACCAGGCTGACCTTATTACCAGGGAATTTTCCAATTCGGGAATTTTACAGTGTCTGGAATTTCACTTATCGGGAATTTTCAAATTCTTTAATATAGGAAACTGTCGGGAATTTTCTAATTCGGGAATGTTCTTATTCAGTAATTTTATTATTCGGGAATTTTCCAATTCATAAATTTTATTATTCCGAAATTTTCAAAGTCGGTAATATTAGAAACTGTTGGGAATGTCATAAGTCGGGAATTGTCCGGTTCGGGAATTATGCAGTGTCGGGAATTTTATTTTTCGGGATTTTTCAGTCGTCCTGATTTTTCACCACAAGTGTATTTAGATATTATTTTTCATTTTAAAAAGCCCATACATTTGATATTATTGTTTGGCCCTCGGTTTGCAGACATCTTGGATTTCCGCCACCTAACCTGAAAATAAGAAATAAACCTAGATGCGGCACCACACTAGCGAACCTACAATAAGATTCAGGAACTAAAAAATGCCATTAGTTAAAAAGAGATGAAGATATCTCTGTCTCTTTTCAAATAATAGTAGTTTTTTAGTTTTTGGAATTTATAATAGGTTTGCCAGTGAGGTGCCGCATCTAGTTTTATAATAACTTTGCCTGAAATACCTAGTTGTTGGCACGACGCATGCGCAACACGAAAAGATCACAAAATTGGGAGCACTTCCCACCCCTGATGTCGATGGAAATAATGGCGGCGTCGTTCTTTCACCTACAAAATGCGATTGTTGTCCTTAAATTATTGTAGTTACATTTGGTGAACCTTTTAAATTCATCGATTCATTTTCAGGTATTTTTGAAATGCTCTTCAGCCCTTACAACCAATCATTTTCCAGTAAAGAGAATCTTCCGATAAGAAATATTTGTTTACAGAGTCCCGAAATCGTTGACTCGAGCAAAACATCAAAACGTCAAATACAAATTTCAAAAATGCTTTGACATCTTCCCTCTTGATTCGTTAATTTTTTATTTTCTTATTTTTTTTAAATTACACTAGAATTCCATTTTTCAGATACACCTCGGGAATAAGTTAATAATAATCAAAAGTCAAAATGATGCCAACAATGCCACCCGATAATCATCAAATTTCGCTCAAAGTTATCGAAGCTGTGAAACAACACCCGGTGCTTTATATTTCCGAAGTCAAAAGCAGTGTCATCAAATTGCAGGAATTTCGACAAAAAGTTTGGAAAAGGATTTCAGATGAATTGGGACTTGATTGTAAGTTCAACACCGATAATCAAATTTAGTAAGAAAGAGTTTTAGGAGATGGAGAATGCCCGAAAGAATTAATGTCAATAAGAAGAAAAATTATTGGAATTAGGATGGAAGAATATTCAAAATTGATCTGAAAAAAGGGAAAATTAATGTGGGGCGTGGAACACGAGACGAGTAAGAAGGTTATCTCACGAGCTAGAGGCCTTGTCCATAGCACGAGAGTTCGCGCTGCACCGTTGCCATGATAACTAGCGATCAGTAACTTGATGGCGGCCAGTACGTACGAGCAGCCAAAGAGGGGCCACACGTCTCACAGGCAAGACACAACCGGCATAGAACTGAGATTCGACTACAGACCACAAGAGGCAGCAAGGGGCCGGCCACTACCAGGAGACGGCCATTTTATGAGGGGCCAGAAGGTGGCCATGTTGGAGACAATCAGAAGGCAGCCATGTTCTAAGCAGCACGCAGGTGGCTAATGGGAGTCACGATGGCCCGTGAGACCAACCAATCAGTGGCCGTGAAATAAGAACGGAGTGTGCCAAGAGGAAGGAACGGAAGGAAGATCGTGCAGATGGAAAATAGTCACTTGTGTTCTTGGCTCGACGGGGATCGGTACGACCGGCAAACCAAAAATTGAGATAAATTGATTTCGAAGAACCGACACAGAACCGGAGAATCTAAGTAACTATCGATGGACCACGACGGGAAGATGGAGTTAGCTGGATGACTGTGAGATAGGTGGTCACCTTTATCACAGTGAAACTCAGTGTTCAAGCCTCGGCATCGGACGCCCACGCGGTTTGGCGTTTCGTGACCTCGGGTAGTTTTGCTGGGAAATTATTAAAGTGAGACCGCCTGGGACCCCCTCGACACACAAAAGGGAAGAGAAGCTCGGCTCAAAGCCCGAATTTAGTCAAGTTGAGGCGAGCGTCTCTCAGAGCCAAAAAGTGTGAGTACGTGGCAATGGACGCCAGACAGCGTCGTCCATAGCGCGGGTGTGTCAGATGACCATTCTGAGCTGTAGTAGGCTCCTGTAATTATTTGTTCGTTATTTATGTCGGGGAAATTCTTAGCGTGATTATAACTTGTCAGAATTTAATCTGTTGAACTGGGCACAGACTTTGAGTTATTTTCGAAGAACACGCGGGAGTGTTTGACGATTTGATATTTTCATTAAGGTTATGTTGTAAATAGTATTGGTAGTATTGGCCCGAAGTGATGCATGCCACGTGATTTCTCTTTCTTGCTCCAAAGTTCACACTTCCTCTGTCATGTTTAAAAGAGTAAGATAGTCGAACTGTCAAGCGCGACAGGACCGAAACCAGCGAGGCTCGCATAGGGAAACCTATCTGGCGCCTGGATGAAAGAATCAACGAGCTTCGTGGGTCCTATGTTTGTAAGTGGCGACCATTTCGTGTAGCCTGGTTTTCCATCCCGGGCCAGGTCGTGGTTGACAGCTCTGTACACTGTAAAGTTGGAAAACCCAGTTATAACCTTTAAGGTGTGACTTATTCATACACAAAACAATTTATGCTACAGCCAACATAGCACGAGGTGGTAGGGCGTATCATTATTATTATTTATAACAATTATTATAGATTAAGCATTATACATATTTTTATATACTTTTCTTTTAGAATATATTTCATCGGTTTCGGTTTTGACTTCTCCGAAATCACACGAGATGTCCTTTAAACGAAGGCGTAACAACCGTGCGAAAGCTAAATGGCACCTGGGTGACGTGTCTCAAAAGGTGACTGTGGAATACCGGGCGACCTCTTAGAGCATATGTAGTCTTATCCTTGCATAGAAGGACCTACAAGAATAAACGGACCCTTCTTCCTAGCTGCTTGTGGAAACAGCAATGATAACATCAAACATAGTTCCAGTAAGTGCGGTTCAAAATAATCAAAAGCGCAGGGCTCCCGACAATTGGACGGTCAACAATACCGACTATCCTAGAATTGGAAGAGCCAATTAAGGCGGAGTCAATGTAATGGACCGGCAGAATTTCGTTAGTTTCAAGTGGAAGGATCAATTCAGGGTAGATCTGCTGGAGCGCTGTGATACCAGTATGACTGCTGAACAAAAAGGATACATAGCGCGACTTTATACTCTGTGCCAAGGAATTATGGAAAAGTGGTCACATATTCAGAGCGCCCAATCAAACCGTTGCCAAAGAAAGCCCGGAACGGTGAAAGAGACGCTTGACTGAGACCAACAGCGAGTAGGAATCCAATGAGGAAGAGAGGCCTGTCAACTATAAATTGTGGTGTGCATAATGTACCAAGAGCGTTGGCAGATACAAACCGTAAAACAAAACTAACGGTTGATTTCAAGTGCGTGATTGTATACGTGATATCTGGCAGGACTTTCAATCCCAAGGTTCGACAGTTCGCGCGCGGACTGAGGATCTGTCACCACGCACTCAAGAAGTCAAAGCTACCGACCATCAGGCAGCATATTTTTGTCTGACCCATTTCGACACTTTCGAGACCCTCCAGTTACTGCCATACACGCACTTACACCAGCAGAGGAAGAATTTTTAGGCAACGAATGGAGATTGGTGTCTGGAATACTAGAGGGTTGACTGATCTTAGGGAAAGAGAATTACAATGAAGTGAAAAAAGATGAGAAGTTGAAAAACGGCTTCGCACTATGGTCAGCAGTTGAAAATGAATCGATTAATTTTCAAGGATTCAGTTTCATTGTGAATAAAGTAGCAGAACTGCTTGCCCAATGGTATAGACTTATATATTCCAGATAATTGTGGACTAGAATGAAAGTGGGAATTATAAGAATATTGATCATAGTGTGCTACGCCCTAGTCAATGATAGAATAATTGAAGTAAAAGAAGCCTTGTGGAATAGTTCAAATGATACTACTGAATGAGAGACTGCGTAAGTTTTCAACAACAAAAAAAGTTAATTTTCAATTAAATAGTTGAATTTTTCACAGAATTTTTAAATTTTTAAGCCAAAAAGCCGAATTTTCTACCAAACAGTTGAATTTTCAACAAGAAAGTTAATTCTCAACCAAAAAGTTTAATTTTTAACAAAAATAAAAGCATGAATTATTTTCAATAAAAAAAGTTAATTTTCAACCAAATAGTTGAATTTTTCACCGAATTTTTAAATTTTTAAGCCAAAAAGACGAATTTTCTACAAAACAGTTGAATTTTCAACAATAAAGTGCATTTTCAACCAAATAGTTGAATTTTTGCCAAAAATAAAAGCATGAATTTTCAACAAAAAAAGGTATTTTTCAACGAAATAGTTGAATTTTTCACCTAATTTTAAAATTTTTGTGACAAAAGGACTAATTTTCTACGAAATAGTTGAATTCTCAACAAGAAAGTTAATTTTCAACCAAAAAGTTGAATTTTCCACAAAAATGAAAGCATGAATTTTCAACAACAAAAAAAGTTAATTTTCAATTAAATAGTTAAATTCTTCACCGAATGGTTAAATTTTAAAGCGAGAAAGGCGAATTTTCTACAAAACAGTTGCATTTTCAACAAGAAAGTTAATTTTCAACCAAAAAGTTTACTTTTCGACCAAAATAAAAGCATTAATTGTCAACAACAAAAAAAGTTGAGTTTCAGCTAAATAGTTGAATTTTTCACCGAATTGTTAAATGTTTACGCCAAAAAGGCGAATTTTCTGCAATACAGTTTCATTTTTAACAAGAAAGTTAATTTTCAACCAAATAGTTGAATTTTTGACAAAAATAAAAGCATGAATTTTCAATGAAAAAAAAAATTAACTTTCAACCAAATAGTTGAATTTTTTACCGAATTTTTAAATTTATAAGACAAAAAGGTGAATTTTCTACAAAACAGTTTAATTTTCAACAAGAAAGTTAATTTTCAACCAAATAGTTGAATTTTCGACAAAAATACAAACATGAATTTTCAACAACAAAAAAGTTAATTTTCAACCAAATAGTTGAATTTTTCACCGAATTTTTACATTTTTAAGCCAAAAAGACGAATTTTCTACAAAACAGTTGAATTTTCAACCAAAAAGTTTAATTTTTGACAGAAATAAAAGCGTTAATTGTCAACAACAAAAAAGTTATTTTTCAACAAAATAGTTGAATTTTTCACCGAATTTTTAAATTTGTAGGCCAAAAAGACGAATTTTCTACAAAACAGTTGAATTTTCAACCAAAAAGTTTAATTTTCGACAAAAATGAAAGCATGAATTTTCAACAACAAAAAAAGTTAATTTTCAATTAAATAGTTGAATTTTTCACAGAATTTTTAAATTTTTAAGCCAAAAAGAAGCTAAACATGTTTTATTTACTTGACGCTTCAAAGGGTGTGCAAATTGATACATACGTGAAAATGAGAAGTGTAGGGACAAGAAGGCACGAAATTTCGGAAAAAGAACAATTCCCTATCAAAAGTATGATGACCTTCCAGAATGGGAGTTTTAAAAGAATCAAGTTCCTTCGTAAAGTTTCGCACAAATTCTTACCAGCAGAGTGCAAGTAGGTGTGAAGAAAAAATGTTGGGTCACTGGTGGAGCGAGAAAAAGGTTTGATACCTTCGGACATCTCTCTTTCTCACCTACGCGCGCTCATTCTCTCCTCCTCGAAAGGTGGTACGAAGAGGCAGCCAGTGGTGGGGGAAAAAAGGGACGGAGGAGAGAGCGCTGCCGGGCTGAATTTGGGACTGAGTTTGAGTACGTCACGCCCCTCAATTCTGAACATGGGACTGAGTTCGAGTGCCACCATTAAACTCACGAGGCAGACACTCCGGAGCGCGTCGCTTTTCCCATAACGAATGATCCCTTCGTTGTTATCAGATGTAGGTCGATTAAAAAAACTAAAATTATGAAAGCATGGAGTGACTCAATTCTAATTAGCAGAATTAGTTTATTTATATAAGTTAAAAAAAGCATTTTTTCGTTCAAAAAAGTGCCTTCAATTTTACCCCGATTTGAAATTATTTTTTTTCTACACTTTATTTCTACACTTTGATATTTTTATTCATCATATGTTTACTCAAAGTATGAGAAAATCGAGATTTTTCACCAAATCATTATTTACTCTTCAACAAAGATTTGCATGTAATTATAATCATCCTAAATCGACGCAAAAGTATTCCCAGAATACAAATAATTTGAACATTGCCTGTTTTAATTATCACTAGACTGTTATACTCGCGCGCGAACTTTTGTCATTTACCATATTTACGGATAACTATTTATTTGGTAAAAGTTTGTGACCACTTAAATTCTTGCTAAAATTCGATTCTGGAAGAATGTATTCAGTCAATTCATGTAACGTAAAATTATTTAGTTTACAATTATTATTATTAACAGTAAAGGGCTAGACATCATTTGAAGATATTGAGTGCACGACTTGTCGAACGTAGTAAATCCGGAAACAAATATTAATAATAATTAATATTATTATATATTTAAATACCAATAATGTGTTTTTGAAAATTTATTCTGTTATTATTAAATGGAGAACTAAAAAAAAAATAATCTTATATCTTAATTATCCTTCATTCATATAGTCAGGGAAATTCATAAGAATTTAGTACGAATAGTTTGTCATTTTGTATTTTATTTTGAATATAAACAAATTGTTTAAACAATAGTCAGTCAGTGTTAGCAGTGACATGATTGTATACCCGTTCATGTCTATAAAAGCAGAAAAATACCGAGACGCCAGAGAAAGTTTACCCACATGTAGAAGTCAAATTTTGGATCGTTAATACATTTTTTTCCGATCTACCTGTCATATGACCTTGATCTCACCTTGACCTTGGCATCCTGGGGTCAAGCAGGCCTCGGATTCAGACTTAGCGATCCCCACAATATATTATATGGTAGTCTAGTTCCATGTAGCCCATTTACCCATATGAATCATCTATATATTCAAATAAAATGACCTTAAAATGACCTTGTAGGTCGGCATAAAAAAATAAAAACATAAATCTCTGGACGTTAAATCTTCCGTTCCTTCAGAATATGCAGTCAGAAATTTGCTTTTGGTGAAATGAGCGAAACAGGCTTCGAACTGACCTTGACCTTGACTCGATGAGTTCCAATGGATCCCGGATTCAGATTCAGCGACCGAAAAAACATAAATTATAGTAGCTATCTTCACATAAATGACTTTTCTGTCCATTTGACCTTCAAATCCCCTTAACCGAAATGGGCTGGGGTCAAACGGACCACAAATTCATGCTCAGCGGTTCAAAATACATGGGAATATATGTGTCGCATCTGTAGAACAGAAAAGTGTTTTTTTTTTGTGTGCCGGTGTTATTAAATCAATGGTAAAAGTGTAGAATGCCCGTTAACAAAGGAGAATCTGTCACAATTAGAGATACCGTTCTATACAAAGATGAAGAACAGGTTGCCGAACAGGAAATCCAGAGCATTTTGGAGGGGATGTGGTCCGCAAGTGCTTATGATGTAGCCCAAGCAAATTGGTGGTACATAGAACACCAGGAAATCCAAAACGGCTCTTTGATACATCAGATAAGAAAAGTGGTACATTGCAGAATTTCATGTTTAATATTAACACGGTTAAATCTCAGAAACCATTTGTGTGTCCTCGTGAGAATTCGTCCAGCTCACTCTCGGATTCAATAGCAGATCATCAAGGGAATGAAACTCCTCGACATTCACGCACTAGAAGGACAAATAGAGTATAGAAATTGAAAACAGAAGAGGAATGAGATAAGCAGTCCACGGCATAGGACGTGACTGTTAATAAAAACATTGGAAGAGAGGAAGATAAAAGGTTTGGTAATTCAAATCTTAAGGTAATTTTTTGAAATGTAAGGGGATTCGTAAATAATGTAGATATAGCGCCATTTGTAGAATCCACGAATATATTTTGTTTCTCTGAAACCTGGATTACGTCTCCTCTTACTATATCACCGGCTGATTCTTATCTATCGCATTACAATTTAGAGTACTCACATGCTATCAGAGATCATTCGAGAGGTAGAGCAAAGAGGGGTATTATTATTGCTTACAATTGGAATCTTTTTGAACATGAAATGATGTGCTCCTTTTTGTTACTTTTCAACTTTTTGCATTTTGATATACTCCATAAAACTATATTAATTTATTTTATGCTGTATAATGTACAATTTTTGAAAATTATAAAAAAATAAGGATAGTGTTGATAGAAATATTTTATAAAAAAAGGCGATGTTGTAGAATTGTTATCTTTATCGAAGCAGTCACTGCCAGCACGGTGACGCATTTACAACTGATTTTTCTTCCAAGTCATTGAATCCAAGTCGTTGAAAATTCATTCTCTAAGATAAAGATTCAACTTTTTAGTTCAAAAGTTATCTTTTTCAGTTGAAAATTCAAGTACTCCGTTAGAAATTGATGTTTCTTTTTCATAATTCATTTTTTGTAAAAAACTTACCTTTTTGATTGAAAAATTAACATTTCAGTCGAGAATTTAAATCTTTGGTTAAATGCTGATATCTTTTTTTGTAATTTAGTTTTTCTCAATTCATTATTTTTAGCTCACGATGCAACTGCTCGTTTGAAGAATAATATGTGTTTATTGAAAATTCACCTTTTTTGTTGAAAATTAATATTTTTGGGATGAGAAACCAAATATTCACTCAGAGAAATACCCTCTTGTGCAAAAATTTTCCTTATGTCATAATCTCTTCTTCACGCTCTCTTCTACAATATTTCTATTTTTGGTTGAAAATTCCATTGCTTTGATAAAAAATTTAACTATTTGGGTTGAAAGGAAACTGTTTATTTGAAAATTCAACGATTGCATTCTTGGTTAAAAATTGATCTTTTTGAGTTAAAGGTTCAAATCTTTCGTTGAATATTCATCTTACTCGATTGCACTATTTGATTAGTTGACTCTTCCCCATTCAGATTTAGAGATTGTACAATATTTTTCATTTTTCTACAAAGCCTTTAAATTTTCAACCCGAAAATACGAATTTTCTGCAAAAAGTTCATTTTCAGACCAGTAGTTGAATTTTCTACGATAAAAGTTCTATATTCAACTGAGAAGGAGGTCCAGATTTCAACCAGAAAAGATCCATTTCAAAAAAATTATTAAATTTTTAACCAAATGATAAGAGTTTGATTTTTCAACGAGAAAAGGTAATTTTGCAAATCCTCTTACTCCTTGCAACATGTTTAATTCCGTAGACAGACTAATAAGGGGTAGTCTACCCTCTTAAAATGTACTCTTGTGAAAAACCCTGTAACACTTCAACTTTGAAATTTTATTTTTTTTCACAATAAAATTATTTTTGAATATATTTTTTAATTTTTGCTAGGAATCTCCTAGAAGATTATAATCCTGACTTGGTGAAGAGAATTTGTTTAAAAAGCTAAAATTTTGAATCTCAAGAGGAATTTTTTGAGAAAAATAATAAAAAGTTGAATTTGGAAAGTGTAATACGAAAAAAGCAGCGCACAAATTTTTATTTTATTCTCATGTTATTTCTTTTGCACGAATTAATAATCCGGAAAAGTGAGACTTTTTAAAAATATTATTTCACAGTTCTAACATTATCATTGCATGAAGTGAAAATGAAGAGATTAAGTGCGTATATGATTGTTGTTTTTTTTTTTATTTAGAAGCATTAGCTTGTAAATACCTCATGTATTTCGAGATGATGTGGCCTATTTTCATACAGGGAAACATGTAAACAATTTTTGGCATTTAAATCAAATTGATGAAAGTATTTTTCAACGAAAAACAGAAATTCAGTGGATGTCGTTTTCAGTGAACGAAAATTAGAATTAGCACTCTAGTGTACATTATAATTGACAAAAAAGTTCCCAGATTTTTCCGAGTTCGTGACAATGTTTCACGGTCTTTTGAAATGAAAAATTCGAACTCTCAAAGCTCTTGAACTTTCGAAACTAGAGTTTAAAGAATGTTCAATTAATAAATTTTTTATCGAAAGTCTCAACCATTAACATTTTTTTCTGTAAATCATAATAATTGTAAGTGGTTTCGAATTGATAATTCTTTAATTGTAATTCTTGCATCAAAATTAGGGACAGCTGAAAAATCCCGTAAAATAAAATTAGCAAATTTAAAAATTTCAAAAAAAAAATCAAACTTCTGACATTGTGAAGTTTCAGAAGAAATTTGTTTGGGCGTATAATTTTTTTTTTCAAATAATTGTTTGAAGTTAAAAATTTCAAATAACAATCATTGAAAAAAGTGTCTCACAAGGCAAAAAAAAATGATAAAAAATAAGGTATTTAATATAAGAGCAATAATTGAAAAAAACTACTATGCACATTTTTTGAAAAAAGTTCCATTCATAATTTTTTTCAATTATTTGTTATTTTGAATTCAAACCATAATTTCAAAAAATACATTGAGAATGATGAAAAAAAAATCCGAATATGTCATGATTGTGTTTCTGATAAACAACTAATATTATTAATATTTGAAAGCTTGAAAATGTTGAAAAATTAAGTTTTGGTCAAAATTATTTTCAAATCTTTTGAAAACTTCTAGATTTTCTAAATATCTTTTAAACGTGAACTTAAACTTACACGTAAACTTCATTGAATTATTGAGAGCAACATATACTTTTTCATATATTTTGGGCAGGATTTGACTCCTGTTTGACAATTTTTCTTGTAATAAACAATAATTCTTGAGTACTTCACCCTCTAAAAATGTTTCGACAAATTCGAATTTATTTTCAATGCTATTTTTTACAAATAAAACAAAAACCACGCATGCTATCAAAAAGTAATACATAATAAATTTGTAGATATTTTTTATGTTCAGAAGTTTTTTTTCTTCATACGGAGCATATACCAGTTTATATGTCAACAAAATAATTACATTTTTAACCAAAAAGGATTAATTTTTACAAAAAAAAATAAAAATTTCTACCAAGATATCAACTAAAAAGTTGAACTTTCAACTAAAAACGATACATTTTTAATCAAATAGTTAAATTTTTAACTGAAAAAGATACATTTTTAATCAAGCGATATGAATGCCGAACCAAAAATATAATAGTAGCCTTTTCAATAGAAAAAAGAACTTTTACCTAAAAATATAATTACATTTTTATAAAATTATATGTATAATTTAGTTTTTCCCCCCCCCCCCCCAACTGGTAATGCAGCTATAGTAAGTACCGTCAGGCCACTTTTGCTATAATAAAACGTGTAATTATGGATCTTAATGGAGTTTCCAAGTGCCTATATATACGATTAAATAAATCGCCCTGAAGCCGTATACGTATACGGTAGGTCAACGAACCACTCAGGGGTTGGTAGAAATCGATCTAGGTAAAGTGTCTTACTTTTGTTTCCCTTTAAAGCAAGAAATCATGATTTAATGCTTTTCCTAGCCAATGGGAATGAATCACTCTTATCTAAAAATTTATCTGCACACTCTGGCATATGCTCTGACGTAAGGCATTCAAACAGGTCAAGTGAAATTTATGGTGTATGGGAGTGTTCACATAACATTATTTTCTAACTTTTATTTTTTTATTACATTATTTTCATAATATTATTTTCTAAACATTATTTTTTACCTTTTTTACCCCCCCCCCCATGTAACAGTATTATGTTTAAAAACATAATAGACGTTTTCTAAATCAAAAAAAGGTTTCTAAGATGAAGTATGGCATTTTCAAATTTTTTTTAGTCATACAAGTATTGAAGTTACTTAATGTAAGTACTAATTGAAATTCAACAATTTAAAACTTTTTTTAATACCATAAATAATATAGAATAATATTAATAATAATCGAATATGAAAATTTCAAATAAATATTTTTTTAAAGTTTTTGAACACTTATATTCGAGCTGAAATTTAATTCTGAGAATTGAAAAGAAGAAAATAAGTATTATCTGTTTTTTTTTAATTTATACAAATATAATTTTTATAAGATTCTTTGAACAAATTGAAAAAGATTTTTGAATATTTCAAATGTGTCAAAAAAGAATCAAGAAGATTTTAAAGCAACTTTTTTATTTTATAGGATTTTACAAAATATTTAGAAAAATTTGAGTATCTTTAAAAGATGTTTGAGATTTTTAAAAGTTTGAAAGAAATCAAGAAATATTTGATAAATTTTCGGAAATGTTTCCAAGTTTTTATGTATTTTTATTTTATTTAAAAAGTCTTAAATTTAAAAAAAATATTTTCAACAGACTCTAATTTTTTCTGATGCATGATATACTACTTTATACTGATAATTAGATGCCTAAATAAATTGTTCAATTAATTCATTATTGTTTTTAGCAATTTTGTATCAGAATGGAGATAGAAAGTCACGGTTTTTACACAAATTTTCCACTTTTTGTCCAATTTTCAATTGAAAAGAGTTCATTATTGTTGAAAAGCATTATTTTTGGGCAGTTTATTATTATTGTTAATAATATTCTCTTCGAATATTGCTAGGAAATTGCAGTTTTTTTCTGCAATTTTTATCATTTTGTTCAGTTTTCACTTGGAGAGAGATAAATAATTAATCAAGGTTAACAAAATTATTTGTTTGAACAACGTATTATTAATAATATTCAATTCAAATAATGCTAAAAAGTTGCATTTTTTATGGAATTTACAACTATTTGTCTACTTTTCACATAAGGTACGTTAATAATTAATTTAGTTTAGCAAAAAGAATTATTTGAACAAACTATTTTTGGTTATAACTATCTTTTTCTTTATTAATGCAATATAGTTGCGTTTTCTTCTGCAATTTATAATTTTTCACTTACTTCATACATAGTAAAGTAATAATTAATGCAAGTTAACAAACAAGAATCATTTTTTAAATAGTATTTTACTTTTGAAGTGAATTATTTTTGCTTCTCTCCGAATGTTTGCCAAATAATTTCAAACAAAAAGGCTATCTTACACAAGAAAAAAAAACAAAGAATAATAATATGATATTCAAATAATGTCAGAAAGTTGAATTTTTCTGAAATTTATAACTATTGCAAGTTAACAAACATAGTTCTTTGAACAATTTATAACTGTTTATAACTATCTTCACTTAGATGAGTGCTAGAAAGATGCGGTTTTTTCTGAACTCTGAAACTTTTCGTCCACTTTTCACTTAGTGAGGTAATAATTAGTGAAAGTTAACAAACGCGCTCATTTAACCAATTGATTATTGTTTATAACTATATTCTCTTGAAGTAATGCTAGAAAGTTGCTTTTTTCTGAAATCGTTAGTTTAGGTTTACGTTTTTAGTTATGAACAAGTAATAGGTGAGCCACAACAAGAATCATTCTTTAAATAGTATTTTGCTTTTATAAGTGAATTATTTTTGCTCTTCTTCCAATTTTTGATCAAACTAATTCAAACAAAAAAGCTATCTCACACAAGAGACAAAAACAAGCAATGGAATAATTAGGAGTAGGTGGGCGAACTAGATCTGTAACTGACTTGTAAAAGTTTTGTTTTGAATGACAACAAGAAGTTTATTGCAAAGCGTAAAAGAAAAATTTGGAATTGAACATATTTTGATATTATCCCCCCTCCAGCTAAATTCATTCACGGAAAAGAAAGATATCGCTTAAAATATATTTCCATATCGGATGGCACTTATTGTATAGCATATCTCGTTCCTAGTGGATTAGCGGAAGATCATCCTGCCAAATGGATTACCAGAAGAAGTGCGCAGAGGACATTCAAGGTTTATGAACTAGCTGCAAGAAAAATTTCTTTGGCTGCGAAACTCACACATTATAACGCCGATGGCACACTCGTAACTCAAGATGGTCTCACTCTCATTTTGGATTACCTTTATAATGTTCAGTTAACCTTACCCAATTACCATCGTTTACGGACAAAATTAACTGAATTGCAGACACTTGAAGATGGTTGTCTATTTCTCTTAGTGAATGCTGACAAATACCACATTTTTGTAAGAAATAATGACGGCGTTCCATACAAAGGACATTTGAAGATTCAAAAATAAAAATTTGTTGACCTCGCGCTCCGCGCATGGTCTTTGTACTTCCCCTACATATGTGTATACACCATTTCAAATTGAAGGTTGAACCATTGATAACTTTAATTTGGTTATTGTGAATTCTGTTTCGTTAAAACTTCTTCAGCTTTAATGAACACATTCTTATCGCGCGAACTTTTCTATATTATGTTGAACTCTCTTATATTAAATGCATTTCAGTTTCTGTAACTCGGCCCAGAACTGCTAATTCAGATATTATAAAATAAAGTGCACATTTTATTATTCCAGATTACTTAATATTGCAACAGACGCATTTTCATTGTCTTGTTTTTATATTTATAAAAAGTGTGCATACTATTAAAATAAGAGTTTAAAAGTATGCTTATGGATCTAATTTGGGAGAGCTATTTTGTTATTAAACATTTTATTGTACCCTGTGACTTTTTCCCTAAAATTTAATTTGTTTAGTTTTAATGTTATAATTTAGGCAAACTATTTTGTTCTCTAGCATTTTATTGTGGATTGTCTTGTGAAGAGTTAGCAAAATAAATACATTGTGTTCAAAGAAATTATATGTCTTCATTATAACACAGTCTATAGGTTTAATATTTTTTATTATTATTATAGTCATGATTTTTGACTTGCGTTCAACGTTGAAAAATATGTATTAATAACAACTTTTAGTATGAAAATAGTATATTATATACCAAGGGGTAAAAGTGCGACTTTTTCGACGAGTATTTTTTTCAGTACGAGTCAGGGAGTAACCCTGACGTACCAGGTAGTAAGGAATTAGGTGGAGCCAGAGGCAATGCTGATCTAAATTGATGATTCAATCAGTCGCAACAGCCACCCAAATGGACAGTAAAAAAAGTTTTTATCATGATAGCAGCATGCTGAATGAAATCTGAAAGCTCAAAAAGGTGCAGTTGTGAGGTCTAATGAACTCTTATACCCAGACCCACCAAAGTAACCTGAAAGTGCCAACAGTATCGACAAATTTTGCAGAAGTCACTTTTCGATAGGATACGTAGTTTTTGTTTTAATCTTAAAAAATAAAATTAAAAATAAATTAATCCAATTTTTGAAAGAACGACACAAGCTATGAAAACAAGTAATGAAAAAAGTACCACTTCACCCTGAAAAACGATACAAGATGCAATCAAATGTATAATAACAAAATTGTTTTTTTATAGGATGCATAAAATTGCGTTTTTTTCAGTCAATTAGCAAGTAACTAAAAATAGGAAAATTTGGGCTTCGCAAGTTTCGTATTCCTCAATTAAACAAAAAATTGCTGCAACTGCTCATTACCATTACTGATTAAGTTATCATACATTTTTACAACGTTTCAACACAGGAAAATTGAAATCAGATAGTCCTTTTATTTTTGATCCTTTTTATGCTACATCACAAATTTAATCACTTTTTCTTGGCAGATTATTACTTATCAGGGATTTTACGACTGTGTGAAATCTATACAATTATATATTTCCGTGTAATATTTCGGATAAAATAGTTGAACAATTCATCATTGATTTTGTTCGCCATTTTATCACAGGAACATTAAAATTATATACTACTTTTACTATTTCTAAATCTGCTTATGCTATATTACAAATATAATCACATTTTATTCAGCATCGTCTATATTAGGTAAATCGATCTGAAACTCAACATTTCTCTTGACAATCATAGAATACAAATTAATAATTCTTTTTTAATATCAACCCCATAAATTTGTTTCATAGGGTCCCAAACAAACCCTATATGTGATAAATCGGGTTTTGCGAGTTTTCCGTGCTAATTATGTTTCTTTGTGTGTTATTTTCAAATACGAATTGTCACTAATACATATATACTGTTTTCTACTGATATTTAGATGTTGATGTAGATTTTTCACACAAATTATTATTGTTTTTAGCAATTGTGTCTTAGACTAGAGTAAGAGAGTCGCGGTTTTTCGGAAATTCTTTCAACTGATTTTTAACTGTTCAGTTAGAGCGGGGTGATAATCAATTAAATTTAACAGAAACAATGTTTTAAACAATTTGTTATTTATGATAATGTTTTCTTAGAATAATGCTAAAAACTTGCGGTCCTGAACAATTTCATATAAAATTGAATATAAAGATGAGTTTTTGGAAAACAGTTTGAATTGTATTCACATTTTTCTATTGCTTATTTCGCTAATGTAACTAATTCATTTTATAAACAATTGTAATTTTTACAAATTTTGAATATTCATTGATATTATTTAATCAATGATAGTAATAATAATATTTAAACTTAAATAATTAGCCTTATAATATACTTTTTTATTATTTCACCAAGAAATTTCCTCTCTGAAAAATATATATTTATATGTAATAAACTAAAAAAATTAAAAGTAAAGTACTAGTTTCTACAATTCAAAAATTTGTATAACTTTTTATTCATATTTTTTTTAACTTTTTTGGATTGAGGATGACATTTTTTTAAATATTTAGCAATATTTTACTTTTAATTTAAAATGAGCAATTATAAATCAAAGAATAAAAACTTGTTGATTCAAATTGAATTATTTGTAATAGAAAGCCTTGAATCGTTAGTATTTCAGATTGATAGATTTAAACTTTGAACGTTACACTTTTAATAGTTATATTTAATAAATTCTTAATGACTAAGTGAAATTATTGAATTTTGATGTATAAATTAGGTTTTAAGAGAATAAAAAAAATTCTTAAGTTTTCTGGGAAAATTTAAAATGATTTTTTATTTCAAAAAGATAATTTTTAAAGAATATTTCAAACGATTTAAAAAAAAGATTGATTAATAAATTGTAATTCAACAATTATTAATTTGGAAAATAATCGAGTAAGCTTAAAATATATTTAGAAGTTTTGAAAAGATTCCAAAATAATTTAAAATGTGAAAAGATTTCAAAACATTTAAAACACAATGTAGATTTTGAAAGATTTCGAATACAAAATTTATAAGCTTTTTAAGCTTAAAAAAATAAATATATATAAATATAAATATATAAATATATATAATAAAAAAATAAATCCATTTCGCGGTCAAACTATGGAAGATACGAAAATACATGAGGAGACAAAATTTGTGCAACCAAGAAAGATCAGCAAATTCGTTATCATTCACTTTTTGATGTGACGCATAGTTTTTGTTTTATTCGTAAAAATCAACATTAAAAATAAAGTAAAAAACTTTGTGGACAAGAAACACAAGATATAAAAAAATAATTAGGCAGAAGTTTTTCACCCAGAAAGGAGCTACAATTTTTTATAATCATTTTTTGATAATACGCGTAGTTTTTGTTTCAATCGTGAAAAATTATTTTACAAATAAACAAATTTAAGTTTTGGACAGAAAAACACCAGGTGTAATAAAACGTTTATTAACAAATTAATTTTTGAATTTGTTATGAAAATTTGCTTTTAACCTTTTTTTCCTCACTAGACACGTGATGAGAATGTGTTCGTTAAAGCCAAAGGTGCTTCAACAGCAGAAATATGGGGGGTGTACAATAGGGTGGTCCAAAATTTTTTTTTCGAATTTTTTTGGACACCCCCCGAATTTGTTCGAATTTACCCAAAAAGAAATCAATTTTTTTTGTTTTGAAAAAGAAAATGATATTTAGGGGTGCCGCAAGCCCCAGGAAGTTTAACATGCATTTCCCATAAGAAAAAAAAGACGTTTTTGTAAATCTTATTCAGAATCCTCAATATTATCTCAATCGAGTTGAAACTAAAACAACGAATTTTAAACTAAAATGATGAATCTTTAACTGAAATAGATGAATTCTGATCCAAAAGGATGCATTTTTGACAAAAGAATAACTTTCAACCAAGTAGTTTTTATCTTCAATCTAAAAGATGAAATTTCAATTAAAATGATGAATACTTACCTGGAATACTTAAATTTCCAACCAAAAAGATAAAGTTTCAAAAAAGAAGGTTAATTTTGAAACATAAAGAGTAATCTTCTACCCAAAAATAAGTTTTTTCCAAGAAAACAGATGAATTTTCAACTAAAAAAGACGAATTAACAACCAAATTGTTTAATTTTCAGTTGAACAAAATTAATTTTCAACAAAAAAATTTCTTACAAAAAAAGACAAACAAATTTTCAGCCAAAATGATACATTTCTTAATAAAAGCATGAGTCTTTCACTGGAATAGATGAATGTTCAACTGGAGTAGATACATTTTAAGTCAAATAGATGAATTTTCAACCAAAGAATTTATCTTTCAACCCAGTAGTTGTATTTTCAACCAAAAAGTTGAATTTTAACTAAAATTGTACATTTTGAACTGAAATACTTGAATTTTCAACCAAAAAGATGAATTTCCAAAGAAAAAAATTAATTTTTGTACAAAAAGATTATTTTCTACCAAAAAGACGATTTTTCAATAAAATACGTGAATTATTAATGAAATATATTATTTTTAAACAAAAAATATCAGATTTCAACATAAAAATTCAATTTTTCAATTTCAATTTTCGGTTAAAAAAATTAATTTTCAACCAGGCTTATAAATTTTCAACTAAAATGATGAATCACTGACTGGAATAGTTTAATTTTCAACTAAAAATGGTAATTTTTCAATCTGAAATTGGATGGTTCAATTTTAAATTTTTTATGATGTTCAACTAAAGAGATGAATTTTTAACTATAATGTTAGAATATTCAATTGGAATAATTACATTTTCGTTGTTAGAAAAAATTAATTTCCTGTTGAAGAAAAAACTAATTTTCAATAAAATAGCTCACTTTTCTACCAAAAACATAAATTTTTAATTGAAATGATGAATCTTGAACCAAAAAAATTAATGTTCAACAAAAGAGTTTAAATTTCAAGTTACAAAATTAAATGTGTATTCCAAAAAAGATTAATTCTAAATGAAAATCAAGTAGTTGTTATCCCAACCAAAAAAAAAAAATCATTTTTAATCAGAAACAGTTGAATTTAACAAAAAAAAAACTACTTTTCGACATAAGTTTAATTTTCACCATAAAAAGATTTTTCAGTCGTCAAGGGAGAGAAAGAATTGCAAACAAGCTGTTGAATTTTCAAGCAAAGAGATGAATATTTGAATTTTCAACTAAAAACGATCAATTATCAAGGTAGGCGTACTTTTCAGGGGTTGTTGGATGTTTCTTTGGTTATAAGGATATAACATACACTCTTGGAAATGCATATGTTGTAATTATTATCAATTTAATATTTTTTGGAGATTTCAGATGAAGATAATCTAAACGAGGTTCGTTAAATGAGATAGGGGTAGTTTTTGAGCTTTTCGAATATTTTTGTGGTTATAAGGATTTTGAATACAGTCTTGTGAATGCGCGTCTTGTGATTATTATACATTTTAATTTTTTTGTGATTTTAGATAAAGGCAATCGGGACAGGGTTTGTTAAATCAGGCAGAGGTAGTTTTATTATGGTTTTTGAATATTTCTGTGGTTATTATGATATTTAATACAGTCTTGTAACGTGCGTCTTGTGATTAATATAAATTAAATTTTTTTACAATTTTAGATGATGGCAGTCAAGACGGGGTTCGTTAAATGAGGTAGGGGTAGTTTAATAGGGGTTTAGAATATTTCTTTGGTTTTAAGGATATTTAATAGAGTTTGGGAAATGCGCTTCTCGTGATCATTATCAATTAACTATTTTTTTGGCGATTTTAGATTAAGGCAGTCGATGCGGAGTCCGTTAAATCAGGTAGGGGTCGTTTTTTAGGGTTGTTGGATATTTATGTGTTTATAATGATATTAAATACAGTCTTGAAAATGCGTGTCTTGTGATTATTATTGAATTAAAATTTTTTGGAGATTTTAGAAGAAGGCAATCGAGACGGGGTTCGTTAAATGTGATAGGGGTACTTCTTAAGGGTTGCTGGATATTCATTTGGTTATAAGGATACTTACTACAGTCTTGAAAATGCGTGTCAAGTGATTTTTATTTCTGTCTTATTTTGAGGTTCTTGTTGATGGCACCGTAGACCACGTTCTTCAAATGTGCTCGGATGGGGGTAGTTTTGGAAATCGTCTTTTTTCGTTGATCATTCATTTCTCTAGTCTTAAAAACTTGTTTTTATTTTGTTGATAATTCTACCATTTTATTGTTGGTTTTAAACCACTTTTTTAGTTGAAAAGTCAACTATTTCTTTAAGAATGTATGGATTTACTGAAAATTTGTCATACGTTGAAAACTTCAAATATTTTGTGAAAACCTCAACTATTTTGTTAAATTCATGTTGGCTGTTCGAAAATTCGACTTCTTTGTAGAAAATTCGTTCTGTTGCATTAAGACTTCACCTTTTATGGCAGAAAAGTCATATTTCTCTTAGTTTATAATTCATCTCGTATGGCTGAAGATGAACTTTTTTGCCGAAAATTCAACTTGTCGCTTTGAAAATTTAACTGTCGTCGAACAAAATCATCTTTTGAGACTCGAAAATTTAAATGTTTGGTTGAAAATGCAAATCATAAATTTTTAGAGAGTTTATAAAGAATAAGCATTGTTAATAATGGTACCTTTAGGTTTTGCACGAGTCTTAGGGAAGAATATGACACAAGGTGATATAGATAATGTACAAATTTTAACATTTTTCTGAGAAAAAATTTGTTAATAAATAATGAAATTGTAAAAGAATTGTTGACAAAAAAAAAACTGACCAGAATTTGGAAAGCATAATCAAGATATTCATAATTATAAGGCTTGTTTTTTACCTTCAATTCTCAAACAACGACAAGTAAAACACAGTTTTAAAAAAATATTTAAATTTTTAACCAAATACATACATTTTTGATGAAAGTGATCAATCGTGAAAAAATTGATTTTTAACGAAGTGATTCTGCTTTCAACAAAAAAAGATCAATTCTCAACTAAAAATGTAACAGTTGATATCCTAACCAAAATAGATTTAAAATAAAATAATAAACTGTTAAATTTAACCAAAAAATACAAATTTTCAACCAAATAGTTGAAAGTGAAACACATTCATTTTCAACTAAACAGTCGAATTTCTAAAGAAAAGTCAACAGATAAATAAATAATAGTAACGAAAAAGAATTTGTTAGCTCTGTTAATTCTTAGTTTGCATGTAGAGGCCCTTGAAACCGAAATACACAAAGCGCCCATTTTTAAACTTTCCCTAGCCATGATCACTCATTCATAAGCGTAAATTTACCCCTCTTCCAGCTTTCTCCAACCTTAAGTATATTGCTGAATAAACTACATTCAAAATTTTACATTTTTTTTTAATCTTCCTTATTTATAACAAAATTCCCTAATTTATGATTGTTTCTGTAATATACATTATTATACAAATTTTCTAAATAGGTCGTTAATCTTTTTGATAAATCTTGTACATATGGTTATGTTATGTCACTTAAAAAAATTGGTATGCATTTGAATGTTTTGTATTCAATTTAAAAGTAATCGTGAGTAGTTAAACAATTAAAGTGAAAACAAAAAATATATTTGAAATTGAAAACTACGAAGTAACAAATTTGATTACAAGAATATTCTTGATATTTGATTTAAAAAAATCGAAATCATTTTTGGTTTCATTGTCAATCTGTTATACAACCACCAATCACTTTTCTTCGAAAAATTCCTTATCAATAGGGACACTTTTGGAAGACCATTTTTTATTACACATATATTTTGGTTTCCAATGAAATAATGTAAGATTGAATTCACACTAACTTTGTACAAACTCAAATAGAGAACTATTATATATGCGTTGAGTTTGTGCTTGCGAGATATTCATATTATTTTCATACATCGGTCAAAGAAATCAAACCTTGGTCACCTCTTTATGGAATTTTTGATATTTCAACAGATTTCAGAGTGTTTAGACTGATATGAATCTTTGAGATCTATTGGAAATCTTTGGGAAATATTTGAAATCCTTGTTAAATTTTGAACATCTTTGGAAAATCATGAAAATGATTGTGAAATCTTTAGAAATCTTCACGAAATGCCATAAATATTTTTGCAATTACTTGATGATATTTGTGAAATTATTAAAATCTTCGCAAAATTATTGAAATCTTTCTAAAATCTTTAGAAAATTATTGAGCTCTTTGCGAAATATACAGAATATTTCGTAATATTTGTTATATAATTAAATTCTTTGTCAAATCTTTGGGAAATAATTAAAATCCTTTTGAAATCTTTCTGAAAGCTTTGGAAATCTTTGGCACATATTTGAAATATTTAGCAATATTTGTAAAATTATTGAAATATTTTGGAAATCCTTGTTATCTATCTGAAATCTTTGGGAAATCATTCAAGTCTTTCTGAAATCTTTGGAAATCTTCACGGAAAATTTGAAATATTTTCGAAACATTTGTTTATATTTGTGATATTATTCGAATCTTTGGGAAACTTTTGGAAAATCATTAAAGTATGTGATATCTTTTGAATCTATCCAGAATCTTTGAAAAGTATTTGAAATTTTCCCGAAATCTCTGTGAAATCTTTGGTAATAATTAAATATTTTTGAATTATTTGATAATATTTGTGAAATTATTAAAATGTTTATGAAACCTTCGCGAAATATTGGAAATATTTGTGATATTATTATAATATTTGTGAAATTTTTTGAAAATCATTGAAGTCTTTGTGAAATATTTAAAATCTATCCGAAATCTTTGCGATATATTTGAAATATTTGTGAAATCCCTGAAATTTCTGAAAATTCATTTATATCTTTGTAGAATCTTTCTGAAATCTTTAGAAATCTTTGCAAAATATTATAAATATTTTTGAAATATTTGGTAATATTTGTGAAATTACTGAAATCTTTGTAAAATCTTTTTGAAATGTTTAGAAATCCTTGCGAAATATTTAAAATATTATTGAATTATTGTTTAATATTTGTGATATTATTGATATCTTGGTGAAATCTTTGGAAATTTTTGCGAAATATTTTTTAATGATTGTGACATCATTGAAATATTTGTGAAATTTTTGGAAAATCATTGAATCCTTTGTGAAATATTTCAAATCTATCTGAAATCTTTGCGAAATATTTGAAATATTTGAAGTCTATGAAAATCTTTGAAATGTTTGTAAAATATTTTTCAAATGTTTATAGATCTTTGCAAAATATTTCCAATATTTCTGAAATATTTGGTAATATTTGTGAAATTATTGAAATCTTTGTAAAATCTTTGGAAATATTTGAATATTCTCAAATTATTTTATAATATTTGTCAAATTATTGTAATCTTTGTGAAATATTTGGTCGTAAATTAACTTTCTTGTTAAAAATTTATCTGTTTTGCAGAAAATTCGTCTTTTTGGCTTAAAAATTCAAAAATTGGTTAGAAAATTAAACTATTTGGTTAAAAATTTATTTTCAACTATTTTGTTAAAAATTCGTCTTTTTTCGTTGAATTCAACAAAGTTAATAATTCATTTTTTTGGGTTAAAAATTAGTTGTTTTTTTTAACTGAAAATTTAACTATTCCATTTTTTGTTGAAACTATATCTTTTTTAGATTAAAATTCTACCACTTGGTTAAAAATTCATAAATTATGTTAAAAATTCATCTTTTTGTAGAAAATTAATCTTCTTGGTTAATAAATGAACTTTTTGAATGAAAATTCAACTTTTTGGTTCAATATTCAAATCTTTGGTTAGATGTTTAACTCTTTTCTTAAAAATTGATTTTTTTTTTCAAGATTCATCATTTTAGTTGAAAATTCAACTATTTGGTCGTAAATTAATTTTTCTTGTCGAAAAAGCAGCTGTTTCGTAAAAAATTTGTCTTTTTGGCTTGAAAATTGAAAAATTTGTTAGAAAAATAAACTATTTCGTTGAAAATTAATTTTTTTTTGAGGATTCAACTATTTTGATAAAAATTCGTCTTTTTTCGTTGAATTCAACAGGTTAATAATTTTTTTTTCTTAGAAATTAGTTTTTTTGTAAACTGAAAATTTCATTTTTTTTTTAAATTTATCCTTTTAGTTCAAAGTTTAACTATTTGGTTGAAAATTTGTCTTTTTTCTTCGAACCTCACAGGTTGATAATTCATTTTTTGAGTAAAAATTAGTTTTTTTTTTTAACTGAAAATTACACTGTTTCAGTTTTTGTGAAAATTTATCTTTCTTAGTTTAAAATTCAACTATTTGGTTAGAAATTCATCTTTTTCAGTTGAAAATTCTAGCACTTCATTAAAAATTCATATATTTTGTTGATAATTAATCTTTTTGCTCGAAAATTCAATTTTTATTTTAATATCCAACTACTTCGTTGAATGTTTAACTCTTTTCTTGAAAATTCATCTTTTCTTTTTAAGATTCATCATTTTAGTTGAAAATTCAACTATTTGCTTATAAATTAACTTTTTGGTCGAAAAATCAGCTGTTTTGTAAAAAAAATTATTTTTGGCTTGAAAAATTCTAAAATTCGTTAGAAAATTAAACTATTTGGTTAAAAATTAATTTTTTTGATGATAATTCATATTTTTGGTTGAAAATATTTGCTTTATAAGTTGGAAATTCAACTATATCGTAGAAAATTCATGTTTCTTTTTCCAAAACTCGTCTATTTGGGTAGAAAATTAATATTTTGAAAATTCATCATTTTGGAAAATTCGTCAAAATTGTCTTTTTAAATTCATGTATTTTATTGAAAAGTGATCTTTTTCGCTGGAAAATTAATTTTCTTCGTTGACAATTCATGTTTTTATATTTAAAATTCAACTATTTGGTCAAAAATTAATCTACTTTGGCGGAAATTCAACAATTTTGTTAAAAAGACATTTTTTGGATAAAAATTCAACTTTTTTGTTGAAAATTGGTCCTTTTTGGTTGAAAATGAAAAGATTTTGGTAAAAAAATTGATTTCTTTGGTTTTAAGATTCTTCATTTTAGTTGAAAATTGAACTATTCAATTTTTCGCTAAAAATTTATCTTTTTAAGTTAAGAATTCATGTATTTTGTTGAAAATTGGACTTTTTTGGTAAAAAATTAATCTTCATCGTTGAAAATTCATGTTTTTAGATTCAAAATTCAACTATTTGATGAAAAATTAATCTACTTTGTCTGAAATTCAACAATTTGGCTAAAAAGTCATTTTTTGGACGAAAATACAACTTTTTTTTATTGAAAATTGTTCCTTTTTGGTTGAAAATGAAAATATTTTGGTACAAAAATTCATTTGCTTGGTTTTAAGATTCTTTATTTTAGTTGAAAAAATTCATCTTTTTGGTTGAAAATTGAACTATTTTGATGAAAATTCTGTTTTCTTTTTGGGCATCAGTTAATTTTTTTGACGGAAAATACAACTATTCCATTTTTGGATAAAAATGTATCTTTTTTAGTTAAGAATTCATGTATTTTGTTAAAAATTGGACTTTTTCAGTAGAAAATTAATCTTCTTCGTTGAAAATTCATGTTTTTAGATTGAAAATTTAACGATTTGGTGAAAATAATCTACTTTGTAGGATAAATGAAACTGGTTTGGTAATCCATTAATTTCTTTGGTTAAAGACTTTTGATTTTAGTTATAAATTCATGTATTTGTTTAAAAATTAATTTTTTAACCAACAAAATTTAACTAATCCATTATTGGTTTAAAACTAACCTTTTTTGGTTGAAAATTCATGTTTTTAGATAGAAAACTCAACTATTTGGTGAAA
>JAABKJ010075445.1:184591124-184603123 GCA_011634705.1 Andricus grossulariae
TTCATGTATTTTGTTGAAAATTGGTGTTTTTCGGTAGAAAATTAATCTTATTAGTCGAAAATTCATGTTTTTAGATTGAACATTCAATAATTTTGTTAAAAAATTATTTTTTTGATCAAAATTTGTCTTTTTTGGTTGAAAATGAAACTATTTTTGTAAAAAATTTATTTCTTGGGTTGAAAATTCTTGATTCAAGTTGAAAATTAATGTATTTTGTTAAAAATTAATTTTGTAACCGAAAATTTAACTCTGTTTCATTATTGGTTAAAAATTTACCTTTTTTAGTTGAAAATTCATGTATTTTTGTAAAAATTCGTCTTTTTCAGCAAAAAATTAATCGGATTTCCATGTTACATTTCTATGTGGACTTCCACGTGTTTAAATACATTCACTTGGAAATCCTTGTGAAATTTCAAGTGGAAATCCGCACAGAATTTGACGTACATTTTCACGTGAATTTCCACGCAGATTTTTACGTTGATTTCCATGTAATATATCTATGTGGACTTCCACGTGATTGAATTGATTCACGTGGAAATCTTCATGAAATTTCACGTGGAAATCCTCGTAAAATTCCACGCAGATTTTCACGTTGATTTCCAAGTAAACTTAGCTAACCACGCGGATGCCAAAATAAAATTTTTAAATCGTTCACGTGGATTTCCACGCAGATTTTCACGTTATTTTCATTTGACATTTTCACGTGGACTTCCACGTGGTTGAATGAATTCACGTGGAAAACCTCGTGAAATTTCTAGTGGAAGTTCACGTAGAATTCCACGTAGATTTTCACGGGGATTTCCACGCAGATTTTCACATGAATTTCCACGCAGATTTTCACATGGATTTCCTCGAAGTTTTTCACGTTGATTTCCAAGTAAACTCATCTAACCACGCGGATGTCTACATAAAAATTTTTAATCGTTCACGTGGATTTCCATTGAGATTTTCATGTTATTTCCACTTTGAATTTCCATGCGAAATTCCACGTGGTTGAATGAATTCACGCGGAAAACGTCGTGAAATTTCACGTAGCATTCCACGTGCATTTTCACGTGGATTTTCACGCAGACTTACACGTTGATTTCCAAGTAAAAAATGTAATTTCCAAAGTTTTTTTTACTTTTACCGAGGGCAAAATGTTCACCTGGAAATCCACGTAGATTTCCACGTCGATTTTCACGCAGATTTTCACATGGATTTCCACGCAGACTTTTACACAGATTTTCACGTTGATTTTCAAGTAAACGTATCTAACACGCGGATGTCTACATACAAATGTTTAATTGTTCACGTGGATTTCAACGCAAATTTTCACGTTATTTCCATTTATCATTTCCACGTGGACTTCCACGTGGTTGAATGAATTCACGTGGAAAACCACGCGAAATTTCAAGTAGAATTCCACCTGCATTTTCACGGAGATTTCCGCGCAGACTTTCACGTTGATTTCCAAGTAAAAATGTAATTTCCAGATTTTTTTACTGAGGGTAAAATGTTCACGTGGAAATCCACGTAGATTTCCACGCTGATTTTCACGCAGATTTTCACATGGATTACCATGCAGACTTTTACATTGATTTCCACGCAGATTTAAACGCTGATTTCCAAGTAAACTTATCTATCCACGCGGATGTCTACATAAAAATGTGAAATCGTTTACCTCGATTTTCACGCAGATTTTCACGTTGATTTCCACTTTGCATTTCCATGTGGACATCTTTTGTGTGCTTGAAATCATTAAAATCTTTTGAAATCTTCTCAAATTTATTTAAACCTTTTGAAATTGCTTAAAACCTTTCAAATGTTTTGAAGTCGTTGAAATATTAAAAAAAAATTTAATTCTTGAAACCTTTTGAAATCCATATGAATTCTTTGAAATACTTGTGAAATATTTTGAAATTTTTGTAAAATCTTTGAAATCCTTATGAATTCTTTGCAAAATTAAAAAAAATTTAATTCTTGAAATCTTTTGAAAATCTTATGAATTCTTTCAAATACTTGTGAAATCCTTTGAAATCTTTTGAAATTTTGGTAAAATCTTTGAAATTCTTGAAATCCTTGAATTCTTTGAAATCTTTATGAAATGTTTTGAATTTTTTTGAAATTTTTTAAACTTCCTGTAAAATCTTTGAAATCTTTATGAAATTTTTTGAATTTTTTTGAAATTTTTTAAAATTCCTGTAAAATCTTTGAAATTTTTATGAAATTTTTTGAAATCTTTCAAAATGTTTTAAATTTTTGAAATCTTTGAAATTTTTTGAAATCTTTATGAAATATATGAAATATTCGTAAAATTTGGATATTTTTGAAAAATTCAATTTTTGTTTGTAAAATCTGTTGAAAACTTTTCGAATTTATTGAAACCTTTTGAAATTGCTTAAAACCTTTGAATTGTTTTGAAATATTTAAAAAAAATTTAATTCTTGAAACCTTTTGAAATCCGTATGAATTCTTTGAAATACTTTTTAAATCTTTTGAAATTTTTGTATAATCTTTGAAATTCTTGATTTCTCGAAATTTTTGAAATCTTTATGAAGTTTTTTTAAATCTTTGTGAAATATTTGTGAACTTTTTCTTTAATTTCTGTTTGTGAAATCTTTTGTGTTCGTTTGAAATCATTAAAATCTTTTGATATCTTCTCAAATTTTTGGAAACCTTTTGAAATTGCTTAAAACCTTTTGAAATATTTTAAAGTGTTTTAAATTCTCGAAACCTTTTGAAATCCTTATGAATTCTTTGAAAAATTTAAAAAAATTAAATTCTTGAAATCTTTTGAAAATCTTATGAATTCTTTCAAATACTTGTGAAATCCTTTGAAATCTTTTGAAATTCTTGAAATCCTTGAATTATTTGAAATCTTTGTAAATTTGTTGAGATATTTTAAATTAATTAAGATCTTGAAATTTCTTTGAAATCCTTGTGAAATCTTTAAAAAATTTTGTAAAATCTTTGAAATCTATTTAATTTTTTGAAATATTTTGCCTTGAAATCTTTATGAAATCCTCTGAAATCTTTTTAAATCCTTGTAAAATTTTTGAAATTCTTGAATTCTTTGAAATCATGATGTAATTTTTTGAAATATTTCGAAATCTTTTTCTACAGTATTTAACATTTTTTTAACAATTTGCATATTATTGTACTTCATTGTAATTTATTGTATTTTATTGTGTAATTTCTTTGAAATCTTTGTGAAATCTTTTGAAATCTTCCTTAAATCTTTGACATATTTGTGAAAATGTTATATTTTTGTAAAAATTTATAATTATGTACTTCTCAAATTTTGTAAACATTTTCCGAATTTTAGCAAAAACTGGTGGTTTCTAGTATAATCATAGAAAATCTTTTTAAACTTTGTGAAATCTTTGAAATCTTTTGTGAAATGTTTTTCAAGTACACCAGTGTGAAAATGGTAATTTTTTGGTAAACATTTCTTATTAATTCTAAATTTGGACAAAATTGTCCAAATTCTAGAAGAAGAAAAAATTGTTTAGTAGTTATATTTTTGTGATTTTCTACAGCTTTTAACGTTTTTTTTTAAATACAATAGAAAATTACAAAAATAATACTGTATACACGAAAATACAAGTTTTTTCTTGAATACGGACAAATTTTTATAAAATTTTACAAGTATTTACAAATTAAAAAGAAACACAATTTGCATATTATTGCACTTTATTATAATTTATTCGTTCTTTCAGGTGTTGAAAAAAACCCTGAAATAAGATTTGAAAAATTCAAAAAACTTAGTTGATATTCAAAATGGAAAATTTTTAAGATGTGCTTTTAATTATTCATAATAAGACGTAGTTTCGAAAAAATATTTTTGGAAAAAAATCAAAAACTTTTTGAATTTTTCAAAAAAAGATTCTTAAATAAATTTTGTTCAAGAAAATTCATCTTTGAGTTTATTTATTTTTTTATAGATAGCTGAATGCCCTCTAAAAGCGTACGTTTTTAAATATTTCTCGAAAACTAAGGGAGATCCCATTTTTAAATTTACAGGACTTTTAGAGCACATTATAATCTATTTATAAAAAAATTGAAGAAAAACAAAAATTGATTTTTTTTTATTCATTTTAAAATTTTTTTTTCGAAAAATCCAAAAAGCTTTTGAAATTTTTATTTGAAAAAAATATTTGCTCAAAACTACATCTTATTATGAATAATTAAAAAAAACTACACCCTCATATCATTAAAATCACCAAAGTTATCAAAGTTCAAAAAAAGAACTAAAATGTTCAGTTTTGAATATCTTCTAAGTTTTTTGAATTTTTCAAAAATTATTTTAGGGTTTTTTCAACACCTGAGAGAATGGTTATTAGATTTTTCATCAAAATTACTAACAATGGATGCAATTATTGCGAAATCTTTGAAGTTTTGATGAAATATTTTAAACTCTTTGTGAAAACTTTGAAATATTTCTGAGATTTGTACAAAATCTTTTAAATCTTTCTGAAATTTTTACGAAATCAAATTAAAAATGTAACTATTCCATTTCCTAATCAAAATTTATCTTTTTTAGTTGAACATTTAATTATTTGGTTGAAAATTCTGGTATTTTGTTGAAAGTTCGTCTTTTACAGTAAAAATTTATTCTTATTGGTTAAAAATTCATGTTTTTGGTTGGAAAATTTTCATTTTAGTTGAAAATTCATCTCTTTGGTTGAAAATTTAACAATTTTTTTGAAATTCGTTTTTCTTTTAGTTGAAAATTAAATTTTTAACTAAAAATTCAACTATTACATTTTTAGTTGAAAATGTATGTTCTTGATTAAAAATTTAATTCAACTTTTTGGTGGAAAATTCTTAATTTCAGTTGAAAATTCATCTCTGGTTGAAAATTTAACTTTTTGTTGAAAAATCGTTTTTTTTTTAAAAGTAATTTTTTTAATTGAAAATTTAACTATTTCATTTTTTGTTGAAAAATGACCTTTCTTAGTTCTTATTCTACTATTATATATTATATATATATATTATATATACTATATTGGAAATTCTTAATTTTAGCTGAAAATTCGTCTCTTTGGTCATTTTTTGAAAATTCTTTTTTATTTTGGGTGAATTTTTTCGTTTTAACTGAAATTTTAACTATTATATTTTTGGTTGAAAATTCACGTATTTTCTTGAAAATTCAAATATTTGGTTCAAAATTCTTCATTTTATTTGAAAACTCATCTCATTGGTTCAAAATTCGTTCTTTTTTAAGGCAAGAAATTAATTTTTTTAATTAAAAATGCAACTATTCCACTTTCTAATCAAAATTTATCTTTTTTAATTGAAAATTTAATTATTTGGTTGAAAATTCAGGTATTTTGTTGAAAGTTCGTCTTTTCCAGTAAAAAATGATTCTTATTGTTTAAAAATTCATGTTTTTGGTTGAAATTTTTTCATTTCAGTTGAAAGTTCATCTCTTTGGTTGAAATTTTAACTATTTTGGTGAAAATTCGTTTTTTTTTTGGGCAAAAAATTAATTCTTTATTATGAAAACTTAACTATTTCATTCTTGGTTGAATTTTTTTGTTTTAGTTCAAAATTTAAGTACTTGCTTAAAAATGCATGAATTTTGTTAAAGATTTATCTTTTTCGGTTTTTTTTTTGTTGAAAATTAATTTTTTAACTAAAAATTCAACTATTACATTTTTAGCTGAAAATTTACCTTTTTCATTAAAAATTTAATTTAACTTTTTGGCGGAATTTTTTTTATTTTATTTGAAAATCCATCTCATTGGTTAAAAAAATCGTTCTTTTTTTTGGGTAAGAAATTAATTTTTTAAATTAAAAATGTAACTATTCCATTTCCTAATCAAAATTTATCTTTTTTAGTTGAACATTTAATTATTTGGTTGAAAATCCTATAATATTCAAAAATCCTCTCAATTTATTCAAATCTATTAAAAATTCCTTGAAATATTTAAAAAAAAACCCTAAACATTTTTGAAATCCGTTGAAATTCCTTCAGTTTATTGAACTCTATTGAAAATTCCTCAAATATTTTGAAATGGAAAAATTGAAAACAAAATATTACAAGTTCTCTCAATTTACTTTAATCTATCGATAATTCTTTGGAATCTTTAAAAATACCCTAAAATCTTACAAACCCTTTCAAGTTATTGAAATCTATTTGAGATTCCTTGGAATATTAAAAAAATGCCTAAAATCTTTGAAACCCCTTCAGTTCATGGAAATTTGGAAATCTATTGAAAATTCCTTTGAATCTTTAAGAATACCCTAAAATCTTGCAAATCGCTTCAAGTTATTGAAATCTATTTGAAATTCCTTGGAATATTAAAAAAATTCCTAAAATCTTTTAAATCCCTTCAGTTCATGGACATTTGGAAATCTAATGAAAATTCCTTCGAATCTTTAGGAATACCCTAAAATGTTGCAAATCCCTTAAAGTTAATGAAATCTATTTGAAATTCCTTGGAATATTGAAAAAATTCCTAAAATCTTTGAAATCCCTTCAGTTCATGGAAATTTGGAAATCTATTGAAAATTTCTTTGAATCTTTGAAAATACCCTAAAATCTTGCAAAGCCCTTTAATTTATTGAAATCTATTTGACATTCCTTGGAAAATTAAAAAAATTCCTAAAATCTTTGTAATCCTTTGAAATCCCTTCAGTTTATTGAAATCTATTGAAAATTCTTTGGAATCTTCAAAAATATCCTAAAATCTTTCAAATCCTTTCAATTCATTAATATCTATTGAAAATTTCTTGAAATATTTAAAACCCCCAAAAATCTTCGAAATCCTTTGGAATCACTTCAGTTTACTCAAATCAATTGAAAATTCCTTGGAATCCTTAAAAATACCCTAAAATTTTACAAATACTTTTAATTGATTAAAATCTACTTAAAGTTCCTTGAAATCTTCAAAAATACCCTATAATATTGAAAAATCCTCTTAATTTATTCAAATCTATTGAAAATTCGTTGAAATATTTAAAAAATCTTAAAATTGTTGAAATCCTTTGAAATCCCTTCAGTTTATTGAACTCTATTGAAAATTCATGAAATATTTTGAAATGGAAAAATTGAAAACAACATATTACATATCCTCTCAATTTACATTAATCTTGAGAAAATTCCTTGGAATCTTCAAAAATAGCCTAAAATATTTCAAACCCTTTTATTTATTTAAATTTATTAAAATCTACTAAAAATTCCTCGGAATATTTAAGAATACCCAAAATATTGCAAATCCTCTCAATTTATTTAAATCCATTGAATTTAGGGGTGTCCGAATTACCCCGAATTAACCCTATATATCCGAAATTACCCCGTTTGAACGCACCCTTTCGGAAATTCATCTAGTTTGGTTGAAAATTCTAGTATTTGGTTGAAAATGTTATTATTTTTTTGAAAAAGCAACTATTTTGTTAAAAAGTCATCTTTTTGGCAAAAATTTAGCTAAATGATTAAAAGTTGAAATAATTTTTCAAAAAATCATTAGCTTTGTTTGAAAATTCATCTCCTTGGTTAAAAAGTTAACTATTGCATTTTTAGAGAATTAATCTTCTGGGTTAGAAAATCATATTTTGGGTTGAACTATTTTATCAAAAAATCGTTTCTTCTGTTGAAGATTCATTATTTAAGTTGAAAATTCATCTCTTTGGTTGAAAATTGACCTATTTTGTTAAAAATTCGATTTTTCTTTAGTTAAGAATTAGATTTTCATCTCAAAGTATAATCAGTCCATTTTTGGTTAAAAATTGATATTTTTTAATAAAAATTGATATTTCTTATTAAAAATTAATCTTCTCTAATTTAAAATTTATGTATTTTGTTAAAATTTTTTTTTTTTTCTGTAGAAAATCAATCTTTTTGTTTGAAAATTCGTCCTTTTTTAATAAAAATGCAACTTTTGGGGTCTAAATAATTCTAATTTGTTAAGGATTCAACAATTTGGTAGAAACTTAAACTACTGGGTTAAAAATTAACTATTTTATTAGAAATTAAACTATTTTCATGAAAAATTTACATTTTGTAGAAAACTAACTTTTTTGTTAAAAAATCATATTTTTTATTAGAAAATTAAACCGTTTTGTAGATCATTCGTACTTTTGACTTTCAAATTCAACAATTTTGTTTAAAATTATTGTATTTTGTTGAAAATTCGAATTTTCCGGTAGAATATTCATTTTCTTGATGGAAAATGTAAATTTTTAGTTAAAAATTTAGGTTAAAATTCATATTTTTTAATTGAACATTAAACTACTTGGTTGAAAGTTGAACTAGTTTGTTACAAATTCATACTTGTTTAATATTACTTAGTTGTAACTTGAACTATTTGGTGAAAAATTCATTTTTTTAGTTAAAAATTCCACTTGTTGATTAGAAATTGGCCTAGTTTGTTAACGATTCATATTTTGTTGAGATTCACCTTTTTTTAAATTTTACTGTCCCATTTTTAGAAAAATAATCTTCTGGGTTACAAAAAAATCATCTTTTGAATTGAAATATTTTGTTGAAAATTGATTTTTTTCAAGATTTATTATTTTATTTAAAAATTCATCTCTTTAGTTGAAGATTTAACTATTTGGTTGAAAATTCGATTTTTCTTTAGTTAAGAATTAATTTCTTCAACTAAAATCTAATCAGTCCGCTCAAAAGATATTTAGGACTTTTAGAAATTTAGAAGATAAATATTTTTTAAACTGTTTCGTATTATTCCTAAAATTTTGAAAAATCTTTTAAAATTAAAAAAATTGTCTTTAAATCTTCCAGATTTTTTTCGACATTTGTAGAAATCTTTTGAAATGTATGAAAATGTTTTAAAATTTTCTTTAAAAATTAAAATTTAACTTTAAAAAGTCATTAAAAATTTTCACAGGAATCTTAAAAAAAGTTTCTTAATTCCTTGAAACCTTTCGAATTTTTACGAAATTTTTCTTAAAATTGGAAAGAATAAAAAATTGTCTTCAAATCTCAAAAAAGAGATACAAATTGGTTATTAAACATTTTTTGATAGGACGCGTAGCTTTTGTTTTATTCGTAAAAAATAGCATTGCTGATAAAAAAATCAAATTTTGTTTAAAAATTAATTTTTCAAAATAAAAAGTAATTAAAAATTTTCTAAGGAATCTTAAGAAATTTTTTTATTTTCTTGAAACCTCTCAAACTTCTTGAAATTTGCTTAAAGCTTTTGGAAATGTGTTCAAACTTAAAATAATTTTTTAACCATTTTCAAAACTTTTAAACCTTCTAAATATCTTGTAAAATTTTTCCAAAATTTTTCTTGAAATTCTGAAAATTTAAAAAAGTTGCCTTTGAATCTTCCTGATTATGTTTTAACAATTTTGGAAATCTTTTGAAATTTTGAATTTTTTTAAAAATATTATCTTAAAAGTAATTTTTCAAAATAAGAAATCAGTTTAAATTTTCCCATGAAGTATGAGAAATATTTTTTATCATCGTGAAACCTTTTGAATTTTTTTATAAAATTTCAAAAATTCTGTAAATTTTCTAAATATATTTTGAAATTATTCGAATTTTTCCAAAAATGTTCTCAAAATTCTGAAAAAGCACAAAAATTGCCTTCAAATCTTCCAAAATATGTTATGATGATTTTAGAAATCGTTTGTCATTTTTTTAAATATTTTGAAATATTCTCTTGAAATTAGTTTTTCAAAATAAAAAACCAGTTTAAATATTCTCATGAATTCTACAAAATCTTTTTTATTATAGCGAATCCTTTCAAAATTTTTAAAAAGCTTCAACATTTTTTTCCAAATGTTCAAAAATGTACATTTTTAAAAACTTTTGAAATATTTCCAACATTTATATTAATTTTGAATCTTTATAAAATTTCGAAATTTCTTTAAATTTTTCTTATTTTTCATAAATCTTTGTAATCTTGTTAATTGAAAGATTTTGCTGAAAAATCTTGCCCATTCTTTTTCAAAATTTTGAATAATAATTTGAAATCTTTTGAAATTTGGCCAATTTTCTCTTAAAATTTATTTTCAAAATAGAAAATCAGTTGTAATAGTTAAAAAATTAAGTGAAAGAGTTAAGAACAGAATTTTTGCCTTTATTGTTGAACAATTATTTTGTATTATAATTTTTTCTTTTAGAAATAAATGAAAGAAATTAAATTTCTGATTTGAAAATTCCAATTTAGGAAATTCAGGAGAATAAAAAAGAATAAACTGAAACAGCCATTTTTTAAATCTTCTAGATTTATTTTTTTTCAATTTTGTAATCACTTCAAATATTACGAGGAATGGTGAAAATATTTTGTTATTCTGTTGAAAGCTTTCAGAATCTGTAAATTTTTTTGAAACTTTATTTTAAAATCTACAAATGGTTTCAGTTTTTTTTAAATGTTTGCAAACTTCTAAATATATATTAGTGTGATTCGAACTTTCCCTAAAATCTTTTTAAAAATTCTGTAAAATGAAAGAAAAAGATTTTCAAATCACTCAGATTAATTGTTGAAGATTTTGGAAATCTTTTTCAAGGCCTTTAAATAATTTCAAAAATTCGTATAGAATAAATGTTGTAAAATAAAACATCCTTAAAAATTTTCCGAAATATCTTAAAAAACTTTTTTTATTCTCTTTAAACATATCAAAATACTTAAAAAATTATTTTTTCATCCTTTCAGAACTTTGAAACATCTTTCGACTTAATCGTATTTCTCAGAAATTTTTAAATCCTTAAAAATTAAAATTAAAAAAAAAAATAATATTTTTAAATACAGTGAAACTTGAATTTAAGAAGTCCGGGTTTACGTTTTTATCCAAATAATTGAATTTTCAACTATAAAATATAAATTTTCAAACAAAAATCAAATCGGTTAACTATCGGGTTGAAAAACTATTTGTAACAAAAAAAAAGTTTTTGAAGCCAAAAAGTTGAATTTTTTCAGTTTAGAAAATTAATTTTCGATTAAAATGAAACGAATTTTTGAACAAAAAAGACCAATTTTTCTCGTGAAAGTTAAATTTTCAACAAAAAGTTCATTTTGAATCAAGCAAGATAAACTTTTAATAAACAAAGATGACTTTTCCACAGTTAAATATAATTTTTATTCCAAAATGAGGAATTTTGAACAAAACAATTCAATTTTTAAGGCAATAGTGCAACTATTATTTACAATTAGTTCAACTATATTAGATAAATATTTCACCAAAAATAAAACCATCAAATCTTCAGTTTTAAATAACTTATTTTTAAAAACAGAAAAAACAATTTTCAATTAGTTAAATTTAACTTAAAAATACAATTTTTCAATGAAATAGTTGAATCCTCAACCAAAAAGGCGAATTCTTATATTTGGAAAAAAGTTTGTAAAATTTGAACAAAAATTTCAAAGTGTCCAGATTAAAATAAATGGTTCAAAATGAAAAATCAATTAAAAAAAATAATAATTAAGATTTCCAAAATTTGCAAAAAAGCAAATGGATAATTTTAAATTAAATTTTTTGCAGGATTTTCAAAAAAATATGGAATTCTCAGGAATCTTTAAAGAAAAACTTTTTTATTTTCTTGAAACCTTTCGAAACTCTTAACAAGTTACTTTTTTTCGAAACTCTTAACAAGTTCCTTTTTTCTTCGAAAATCTTAAAAAGTACCTTTTTTCGAAACACTTAAAAATTTCCTTTTTTTTCAAAACTTCAAATTTCTACATTTTGTTTTCAATTTCTTGAAATTGTTTCAATTTAAAATGTTTTTTTTAATGCTGCTAAAAATGAAAAAATTGCATTTAAATCTTCCAAATTCTTTTTCGACAATTTTCGAAACCTTTCAAGGTATTTTTAATTTTTTTCAATTTTATGTTCATTGTCTTGAAATCTTTCAAAATTCTTAAAAACCTTCTTTTTTCGAAATCTTCAAAAATCTACATTTTGTTTGAAATTTCTTGATACCGTTCCAAGTTTTGAATTATTTTTGAAAAAATTTCAAAACTTCTCAATATCTTTTTAACTGAGTAGAATTTTTCCTAAATTTGTTTTCAAAATTCTGCAAAATGAAAAAATTACCTTAAAAT
>JAABKJ010075445.1:184603133-184681827 GCA_011634705.1 Andricus grossulariae
TCTTCCAGAAACTTTTCTGACAATTTTGGAAATCTTTTGAAATGTTTAGAAATATTTTCCAATTTTATCTTTAAAAATTTTTTTCAAAATAATATTTATTTTAGTATTCCCAAAAATCTTTAAAAGAACACTTTTTTACTCCTTTGAAACCTTTAAAAACTCTTAAAAACCTTTTTTTCGAAATCTTCAAAAATCCACATTCTGTTTTTACATTTCTTGAAATCGTTTCTAGTTCTAAATTATTCCTGAAATTTTTTCAACATTTAATTTAAACTAATTTAATCAAATAATTTAAATTCAAACTGGTTTGAATTTTTCATTAAATAAAAAAAAATGCTTCAAGATATTCCAGATTCTTTTTCGGAAATTTTGGAAATCTTTTGAATTTTTTTTTAAATTCTTGTTCAATTTTATCTCAAAATTAATTTAACAGAATAAAAAATCATTCAAATTTTGCCAGGAATTTTAAAATAACTTGTTTATTCTCTTGGAACCTTTCAAAATTCTTAAAACCCTGATTTTTTCGAAATTTGCATAACCTACATTTCGTTTTAGATTTTTCGAAATCGTTTTAAATTCTTTGAAATCTTTTTTCAATTATTTTTTAACCTCTTCAAAACTTCTATATATTTTTTAGTAAACTTGATTTATTTTTATTGTTAATCGTGCAAAAACTATTCTAATTTCTTTTCGAAATTTTAGAAAATCATTTAAAATCCTGCGAAATAAAAACAACTTGATTTAGAACTGAAAAATTTTTAGATACAAAAAATTTTGATATTAAAATTTTTTTACAATCATAGCCTTTATAATTTTAATCACTTTAAGCATATTTCCATTCTTTGAAACGGAAAAAAAATTTTAACTGAAATTGTAACCATTTAAAGTTACAGTAATCATTTAATTACTGACGTATCAGTTTCAGATATATATTTTTATCTATGGTGATTCCAAATACCACAATTTTCAGCTTTTTAATTTGAAATCGCCTAATTTTTAACAATTCATTTAGAATTATTATTTTATTATGATATTATCCACTGAAAGTTTGTTAAATTTCAAATAATTTTTTTGAATTCTTCTAGTAAAAATCGGGCAAAATTAAGGTATCACATTGAAAATTGAAAAAAAAAACAAGAATAAAAAAAGATTTCTATATATGATTCCGATAGTGTCAATTACACAATTTTCATTTTCTGGTTCTAAATATATAATTATTAAATTAAAAAAAGGATTAACATTAAATCGAAGCAGCTTCTAATATTTAGGTTTAAAATTATCACATTTAAATGTGACTATCGAGGCTTTTAATATAGCATGGTGCAGTTATGAAAGACGTAATAATGAAGTTATCCTGAAATTTGAAATATCTAAATTTAAAAGTACAACATTGTGATATTTGAAACATTCAAAAATGAAGAACTTTCAAACTAAATATTTCCGAATTCAAGCTTTTCAAGCAGAAGAACTTTAGTTTCAAAAAGTAAGAAAATGAAAAGTTAGACAAAATTCGCGAGAAAATTTTCAGAAATTATCAGAACTTGGTTTGGAAGGATAAACTTTTTATTATGGTTCAAAGAATAGAATGCTATAAGACCTTATCTCTTTTATACTCTTTTATATTTTCCGTGTTATTTATATTATTTATATATATTTAATTATGCAAATTCTTTTTTTACTCACATTCAATTATTATTACTTAAATGTTCATTAAGATACTCTGAATGTGAATCTGAAAATATTGTCAGTTTTGACACATCTCTTTCTCTTAAGAAAAATATTAAACAAAAAAATTAAAATTGTAAATTGTAAACATCATTCATGACCTCTATCACTACAAATTTTAAATTATTAGAAAAATTCACAAACTTTTTTTAATAATTTGAAAACAAAAACTATAAACGAATCCAACATTTCTATTGAAGAACTAATCAAGTCATGATCTCAATACTAATGAAGAAAATTGGGGTTTTAACCATAATGAGTTATAGGTAAATCAGAATATCATATTAGGGACAGCTAAGATTACTAATAGAAAATTTAGTGAACTTAAACAATATACATTTCTATCAAAACAAAACTTTATCACAGCGTTAAATCTATATCTAAAGCATTCATTAGTTAATAAGTCTTGAATCACTGATTATTCAGTGAAATTTCCAGCTACTATTTCGAATCGTGAATTTTACACTGATTCATATTTAGGGAGCAGGATCCAAAAACTAATGGCATTAACATAAGATTGAAGGTTCAAAAACCAAAATACACTGACATTTTGATATAATTACTAGTGACATGAGGCATTTTGATCCTACTATGAATCGTAAACATTATATTCCAGTTT
Organism: Andricus grossulariae; assembly: GCA_011634705.1. NCBI lineage: Eukaryota > Metazoa > Arthropoda > Insecta > Hymenoptera > Cynipidae > Andricus > Andricus grossulariae. The sequence continues at coordinate 184,605,478 of JAABKJ010075445.1, forward strand.
CACAATATTTTGAAATGATTTATGTAAAGGATTGCGGTTTACTGTTGGTATAAATTCTCCACTCGGAAACACCCTGAGATTAAGCGGCGGTCGCCAACTGCAATGTCATTGATTTCTTTTCGGTTCAATGTAGTAACCATTTTGCTTTCCATATTTATTTTAGCCCGTTTTCTTTTTCTATCAGCCTTATCATAAATATAAATTTCAGCAAGTACATCATAACTCTTCAGTGTTGCTAAGACTTCACCATCCGATGTTGATATAACAATTTTTTCGTTGGCTGGCGTAGGCTCATAATGATCCTGTTCGGCAGGAAGACGAGATCTCTCAGGTTGATTATGTCTTCCACAAGATGGAGAATAAGAAGAAGAAGGAGAAGGTTTACCACAAGAAACACAAGAAATGGGGTCGCCACTTGGTGAACAATCAAACTGTGAACATAAATCTGCAACAAGAGAGAGATGATTACATTTTTTTGAAGTTAGTGCTTGCTCCATCAGTGGCAATATTGTGACGTGAGACTGTGGAAGGGAGAAATAATTTCCCTGTGAAACTTGTTAACATTTTGACAAGCAGAATTTTGTAAGATTTCACTATTTTGTTACGAATTCATTTTTGTAACTAAAAATTCAACTACCTATTCTATTTTTGGTTGCAAATTAATCGTTTTGAGCTGAATATTGCACTATTAAAATTGTCATTGAGATTTTTTTTTAGTTCACCTATTTGGTTAGAAGTTGAATTACTTTGTTAAGTATTCATTTTGATGATGAATTTACCCATTTTGTTAAAAAGTTCGTGTTTTTGTTCTGGTTGAAAATCAACTTTTTTATACGCGGATTTAGCTATTCTGCCACTGGTTCAATATTGATCGCTGTAAGTTCAAAATTCAGCAATTTGGTTAAAAATTTATTTTGTTTATTGTGAACTCATCTCTTTTTCTGGAAAATAATTTTTCATGGTTAAAAATCCAACTATTTGGTCATATTACTATTGCAACATTATATTCACCGATAGAATCAAGCACGACTGCCAGGATGGAGACAAGAGTATAAACAATCCTCATTTTTTCAGTTTCACGAAATAAAATAAAATATCCTAAATGTCAGGTTAGTGGTACTCTAACCTCAAATTTCGGACAGTCCTCCACGATAGGTTGGAAAGGAGGTCCTGTGTGACCTAAGTTATTTCTATGACCTGTCACAGGGGTGCCTTCCCGCCCACAATATAGGCTGGAAATAAGGTCGTGTGTGACCTAAGTTATTTCTGTGACCTGTCATAGGGGTGCCTTCCCGCCCACACAATGCCTAGGAAAGGGGGTCGTGTTTGACCTAAGTTATTTTTTGTGCTCTATCACAGGGGTGCTTTTCCGCCCCCCCCCCCGATAGGCTGGACAGGAGGTCGTGTTTGACCTTAGTTATTTTTTGTGCCCTATCACAGGGGTGCCTATCCGCCTTCACGATAGGTTGGAAAGGAGGTCGTGTGTGACCTAAGTTATTTCTATGACCTGTCACAGGGGTGCCTTCCAGCCCGCACGATAGGCTAGAAAGGAGGTCGTGTGTGACCTAAGTTATTTCTTTGACCTATCACAGGGGTGCTATCCCGCCACCACAACACTTGGGAAAGGGGTCGTATGTGACTTAAATTATTTATGTGACCTGCCACGGGGGTGCTTTCCCGCCCCCAAAATTTCTATAAAAGGGGGTAGTGTGTGACCTGAGTTATTTTTTGTGCCCTATCACAGGACTGCCTTTCCGCCCCCCACGATAGGCTGGAAAGGAGGTCGTGTGTGACCTTAGTTACTTATGTGACCTGTCACAGAGGTGCCTTCCCGACGAGATAACACCTAGGAAAGGGGGTCGTGCGTGACCTAAGTTATTTATGTGACCTCTCACAGGGATACCTTCCCGCCCCCACAACACCTGGGAAAGGGGTTCGTGTTTGACATGAGTTATTTTTTGTACCCTATCACAGGGGTGACTTCCCGCCCCCACGATAGGCAGGAAAGGAGGACCTGTGTGACCTAAGTTATTTATGTGACCTGTCACAGAGGTGCCTTCTCGACGGCATAACACCTAGGAAAGGGGGTCGTGCGTCACCTAAGTTATTTATGTGACCTGTCACAGGGATACATTCCCGCCTCCACAACACCTGGGAAAAGGGGTCGTCTTTGACCTAAGTTATTTTTTGTGCCTTATCACAGGGGTGCCTTCCCGCTTCCACGATAGGTTGGAAAGGAAGTCGTGTGTGACCTAAGTTATTTCTATGACCTGTCACAGGGGTGCCTTCCCGCCCCCACGATAGGCTAGAAAGAAGGTCGTGTGTGACCTAAGTTATTTCTGTGACCTGTAACAGGGGTGCTATCCCGCCACCACAACACCTGGGTCTGGGGGTCGTGTGTGACTTAAATTATTTATGTGACCTGTCACAGGGGTGCCTTCCGGCCCCCACAATTTCTAGAAAAGGGGGTAGTGTGTGACCTGAGTTATTTTTTGTGCCCTATCACAGAAGTGCCTTTTCAAGACGCCTCTCTGGAAGGTGACGTTGTTCGTTGTCACACGATAATTTCCAGATGAGATAGTAAATCTAGTTTCCCAAAGAGGCATCAATCTCTCTATGCTTCTCACTATGTATGGAAGTACCTTCAAGCTTTCCAATAGACAGATGATAAGTCCGTGAGAGGTTGAATCGAAAGCTTTCCGGTAGTCAATCCAGGCCATTGGCAGGTTGCACTGATGGGCTGCAGCGTCTTTACAGACATACCCGTCAATTAGCAGGTTCTCTCGACAGCCTGCTACAACTTTTTTCGAGCCACGTTGTTCGTACATCTTACGCCAGACAGGCTCAATTCGCCGAAAAATCCTGTAGCTTAGGACAGCTGTAAAGATCTTATACAATGTGTTCAAAAAAGTGATTGGCCTGTAATTCTCTGGGTTGGAAAGTCGCATTTTTTTGGTAGGAGTATAGTGCGTCCTAACACCAGTCACTGCGGAATGGGCGTGTCCGACTTTAAATATAAGGTGAATGTGCTGGCCAAATGTTGGTGTGTAGAAGTAAACTTCTTCCACCAAAAGTTCTTGATACAATCTGGTTAGCACCGAAGAAGTTCTTAGTGCCTCTCAGTGCTTTTTTCACCTCTTCGGCAGTGACTAATCGGCATTCCTCCTCACATTTTATGAGGTTGCCGCAAAATTCCTTGAAGCGGATGATATTGTCAGTATCTTCTTCCAACTTTAGTGCTTTTGGGATTTTGTATACCTCTTTCCAAAAAGTCTCTACCTCGCGTGGCTTGAGTGAATTTTGGACACAAACAGAGTGTTTACCAAAGAGGTGAGATGGGTCAGCGAGAAACTTTTGAGTCTCCCTGATCCACCTCTCCCTCTTCTGTATTCTCCTCCTTGCGTTAGATAACAGCCGTATTTTGTCATCAATATGCTGCTTGATTGTCAGCAGATTTGACTTGTTCAGTGTGTGATTCAAGATCCTTAGTTCTTGGCTGAACTTTCGAACACTTTCCGTGAATGGTCTACCAGATATTCTGTAGTCAATCACACATTGAACACGGGACGCATTCTGTCTTACCCATCCAATCTTCTAGTTCAGTTGATGCAAGCGTCTTTTGGTCTTTTGATCCAGCGTCGGTTTGAGCCTTCGATTTTAATCAGCCAAAGCCCTTGCAGCCCTTCTTGTCCTGAAATCGTGATCATCTCAAAGAAGGTACCTGCTTTCCGCGGTTGGTATTAATGTCGCTTCCTCATCTTCAGCTGCAGCTTGATCAACCAGCGGTTGGGGAAGCGCTCCACGTACATATCCATTTTTTGAGAGGTAGGCACGTTGATTTCGCAAGGATTGAAGCGAAACGTGCTGAAGCTCCGGGTGTTTTTGGCACCACAGAGTTGGTTAGTGTCGCCACAGAGGTATCCAGAGGAATTTCTTAGTGCGAGAGATAGAGGCAGAAGTGTGATGCAAAAAAAGCAAAGGGCTCATGGCATCGCCCTGAAAGACGACTCTCTGGAAGGTGACGTTGTTCGTTGTCACACGATAATTTCCAGATAAGATAGTAAATCTAGTTTTCCAAAGGGGCATCAATCTCTCAATGCATCTCACTATGTGTGGAAGAACCTTCAAGCTTTCCAACAGACAGATGACAAGTCTATGAGAGGTCCGAATGATTCCGTGCTATTCCGAATTCAATGCGAATGATTCCGCACTTAACAGAATACAATGCTAATTCCGCCTGAATCCGTTTGAATTCAACAAATAACGCGATCTCATTCCGACTGATACCGTGTCATTCCAAATAATTTCGAGCCATTCCATTTTTTTTTTCTTTAACCTACGTTTTCAACGCAACGTGGCAATTGTATTCGAATCGAACCGGAATCATTCTGACTGTTGACGGACAGGCTCGGAACCATTCGGTATGTACTCGCGTGATAAGACGGATTCAGACGGATTGGGCGTTTTATTTTGATAAGTGTGGAATTATTCGGACTAAGTGCTGAATGTCACGGAATCATTCGGAATGAACTCGCGTAATTTAACGGATTAAAACGGAATGAGAGTTCCATTCCGATCGATGCGGAATCACTCGGACTGAAGGAGGAATGACACGGAATCATTTAGAATGAGCTCGCGTCATGCGATGGATTCATATGGAATGCAAATTTTCGCTACGGAATCATTCGGTCTGTGAGTAGAACAAACGGAATAATCTAGCGTATTGCGATGGATTCAGACGGAATGCAAATTTTATTCAAACTGGTGCGGAATCATTCTGATTAAAGTACGGAATCATTCAATGCCATTCGGAATGATATGTCGGTATTAGGCGGATTTAGACGGAATAAAAATTTATTTCAGATTTGCGCGGACTCATTCGGAATGAATCTGAGACACCAATTCAGACTTGGATTTAGCTTTCAACCCGAAGGTCGTAATCGATCGGAGTGAATCGGAGTTGCTCGACTTCAAACGGACTCAATTTCATTCCGAAACTTCCACCAGTGTCAAGAATATTTACAATTTTTTAACTTTAGGTTACGTTAGTGTTTTATCTGAATTTTGTACTTTTAAACAATAATAATTAGATTTAAATCCAATCATTTTTGTTTTTAGGTTACGTTAGCGTTTTATCTGAATTTTGTATTTTTAAACAATAATAATTAGATTTAAATCCAATGATTTTTGTTTATAATAGGGAGATAAAAACAACTGCAATAATTACAGAGGTATCAGCTTACTAAGTACCGTAAGTAAAATATATTCAAAAATAAATTACAAAACGACTTTCAAGGAACCATGAAAATAATATATAAAGAGATAAACAAAAGTAAAAGTACAGAGTTTGTTAGCATGAGAAACAGCAAAGGTGAAATGCTATATGGAAATGTTAAGGAAAGCAATGATAATATCAGACACGGTGTTTATAGACGGGAAAAAAAGTTTTCCTGATATGTAGCTAAAAAAACAGCGGGGATCTCCTAGCAATGAGTGTAGATGCTAGAAAATTACCCTCTCAAAATCTGATCTGATCCATTTTTCAAGATATCTTAGGAATAAGATTTTTATTCAAATTATTAAAAATTAATATATATTTCAATAAGCACAGCATATACTAGGAATTAATTTAATTTATAAAAATGATTTATTCTTTTTTACATTCCAAAATATAATAATAAATACATAATAATAATATATTAATATACATATATTGACAAACAGAAATAATAATAATTTCGATATAATATGTTAAACAAAAATAAATAAACATAAATACATTATGACCTGTTAACACAAAAATAAATATAAGTCTTTTTAGATTCAAAGAAATTATTATTATTTATATCTACGCTTCAAATATGAAGAGATGAGAACTCAACGGTGGCATTTCTCAGTCTTTGCGGATATGAAGAGTCAGCAATAAGATTGATTTTTCGTATTTCCCAAAATTTTAGAAACTCTCTATGTGCCACTTCTTCGGCTTGCTCCGACGATAAGCCTAAACTTTGGGTATTCAATAGTTCTAGGCATTGTGTCAAGTGCTGAATCAGGACATGCATTTTCAGGGTTTCGGTTGTATTTGTGCTTGACAATACGCTGTGCAATTCTTTAATGAGCTTTCCTATGCAGAAAATTGTTAAGAGAAGCTGACAAACTCTTTGATCGAGAAATTTATGTAGATGTCGGTCCATTTGCCATCACACCGTATGTCACTGCATTTAAAATAATGGATAAAATTGTTGATTCATGTTTTTCGATCAAGAGACTTGATCCGACTACAGATATAGGAAAGCTCATTAAAGAATTGCACAGCATGTCCTGATCAGGGACCTGACCTATGCTATAATGATATAAATTGTGATGATTTCTGTGAATCTAAAAAGTTAACAAGTCATAATGTATTTATGTTTATTGATTCTTGTTTAACATATTATATCAAAATTATTATTATTTCTGATTGTCCATATATATATTATTATATTATTAATATGTATTTATTATTATATTTTCTAATATAAAAAAGAATAAATCATTTTTATCAACGAAATTCATTCCTAATTTATGCTGTACTTTTTTCCGTATATAAGCACCGTGCAGAATAGAAGAAAATACAAGACGACTCTGGAGCAAGCAAGAAACTGTTATATGCGACCGGCGTTTGTTTTCTCTGATGAAAAATAACCTAAAATAGAACAAATTTTTCTTCGCGTCCTCGCGGTGTGTTGTGCATTTTTTATATCTTTGTGAGCAGTTTTTAGGTGTTTTTAAGATTATAAATTGATATTGATTGATGGTTTTCGAAATTCGGAACAATGTACTACTATAACTAGTGGCAAGAAGAAAGTCGACGGGGAGAGAAGAAAACAATTTCAGACAGAAACAAATTTTGAATTTCGAAATAAACAAAAAAAGACACATTTTTTATAGTTTTATTTTCATCATTTAAAAATGCAATGCAATAGGTAAGAAAATTTATAAGAAAAACTTATGAAAATGCAGAATTACACCGAAAGAGTAACTCAGAAACTATCGATTGGCGTAAGAAAATTAAAATAGATTTTTTCCGCATTAGGTCCCTTTCTTCGCGGACTAATTAAGAAAAAGTACGTTAAACTTGAATACTTTCCAAGGAATGTTCCTACCAGTTCTATTGATGTAAGTGTTAGTGCGATGTCAGAGCAGGATAGCACTACTGAATGGTCGATCTCTTCAGAAACTGTAAGAGGATCCTTTACTCCGTTATCATTGGCAGCACAAATTTATGAATGGCTCGACCCTTCGTAACAATCAAATTCTGCTGTAAGCGCACAGTAGCAGTCTGATAAGTGGCACTCAAAGCATTTTCCTTCATTTTATTCAGAAACGAAACTTGACATTTTTGTCTTCGGAATAAGCTATTTTTTTAAATTAAAAGTAAAACTAATTATTTAAATTAATTAGCAATTTTAATAAATTACAAATTTGGTTGCCAAAATTTTTGTCCAAAAAGTTTTTCAACAAATTTATTTTGTCAAAAATTTATTTTTTCAATTTCTTTATCAAATTTGCACATATTTTGTTTTCAGATACTGTTGAGACTTAAATGAACGTCTTAATAGTCTACTAAATCCTTCCTTGTGGACACGCAGGGCCTACAAACTTGACATTTTTGTCTTCGGAATGAGCTTTTTTTTTAAATTAAAATTAATTAATCCAATTAATTTTAAATCCTTTCAATTAATGTTAGGACGCACTGTACTGCAACCGAAAAGAGGCAACTTGTCCAACCCAGAGAATTACAGGCCAATAACTTGTTTGAACACACTGTATGAGATGTTTACAGCTTTCCTAAACAACAGGATTGTTCGGCGAATTGAGCCTGTGTAGCGTGAGATGTACGAACAACATGGCTCGAAAAAAGGCGTAGCAGGCTGGATTGACTACCGGAAAGCTTTCGATTGAACCTCTAATAGACTTATCATCTGTCTGTTGGAAAGCTTGAAGGTGCATCCACACATAGTGAGATGCATAGAGAGATTGATGCCTTCTATGGCTTCTTATGTCTCTTCGAATTAATGTCTCATTCACAGATTCTAACCATTCTTTCAGCGGTCTACCTCTGGACATTCTGCCATTTACTTTACCTCTATACACCTGTTTGGTCAGTCGTCCATCTTTCATTCTTTCAACATGTCTGAACCACCTTAACTGATTTCTTTCCCACACATCAACTAGTGTCTCCCCTGTATCACCTTATTTCCTAATAATAGATAAAACTGAGTTTTTGTTATCACCCGTGTGGAAATTTCGTTGTGAGCCTGATCTGGTCCAAACCTGGCAAAACTAGGCCCTGACCTGGTGATCAAACCTGGGTCAAGCTCGAATGAAACGATAAATCTGGACAGGACCAGTCTTGAAGGCTAGGCTGGATCGCCGAGCTTGGCCCAGGCTTGAACCTAGTTTATTATAGATTCCACACCATTTTATTCTTAGACAGGTTTTGTTTTTTATTTTCTACAAAACTCATCAAATTTGAAAGAATTTTTTTAATATCAAAATCCGATATAAATGCGTATCACAGATCTACTTACTCTTGTTTCTGTATCAACATGACAATTTTTTTAGCAAGTTTTTTATAGAGAACATTACGTTGCAAACAGACTGATTTCCGAGTGTCAAGTACCGATGCATCTCGACGTTAAAAATCTAATACTGGCCATCATGACTTTTTCATGGACTTCGCACTCCACGCATGTTCGAAACATCAACAAGCAGCTTAAACTGATTATAAAGGATATTATGATTAAATTAAAAACACCACAACCATGACACTGAATGAAAGTCGCTCGTCCTTACGAAAATGATCTCGAGGTTTGGGTCAGTTCCCGGAAATTAACCTGGCGATTTTCGCACGGACATGGACTAAGTGGGCTGTTTTAGAACATAGTCTATTTTTATTCCATTGCAAATTTTTCTTAAATTTAAAATGATCTTCTTTATATTGAAGTTATGTTTGGGTTAATGAAAAAAATTATCTTAATGAAACGGCTTCTTTGATTAAAGATACATATTTTTCTGAGTGCAATTTTGGATCAAAATTTGACACCTTGAGATTTAAAGTGTTTGTATTAGAGAAATGTGCATATCCCAGCTACATAATTATAATAAATAAACGTTACAAGTTTGCCCTTTTTGTTTATTGTAGCCTGTATAACTAAAAATATCAGTGAGATGGTAAAGTTACCGATTTATCCCTAGTAGCAACGACTGGCTTGTATGACAGAGGCCAGAGTCTGACTCAGCATCTGTTCCCTCTAGTCAAGGTAGCCAACTATCTAGACCCAACATGCGGGACGGCCGGACCTTACCACTGAAGACCTTTTTTTTAGGGGAAGGCTTCTGTAGCAGACTGTGAACAAACGTAGGGCAGCATGCTTTTCAGGCAGGCTGCTCGATAGAAACTGCGCTTCATGCTGTTGTGGCAAAATTGGAGCAGCAGTTGGAACAAAAGGGGTATGCTGTGGGCGCTTTATTGGATATGGAGGGTGCGTTCAGCAATACTCCTCCAGAAGTCATCCGTGGAGAGGCTCTGAGATGTGGCGTGCCGGACCAGCTTGTAAGCTGGATAGGAAGCATGCTACGTCGGAGAAGACTCGAAACCAGATGGGGTGAGGGCCTAGTAACGGAAATAGCTCCACGGGGATGCCCACAAGGGGGTGTCCTGTCGTCCCTCCTGTGGTGCATTGTTGCGGATGGCCTCCTTCGAAGGCTAAATGAAAAGGGGTATTATACTCAGGGACATGCGGATGACTTTGTAATCCTAGTCAGGGGGGCTCATCTGGAGGCACTGATGGGTCTTATGAGGTCGGCGTTGCGCATTGTAGAGCTCTGGTGCGATAGCTCAGGGCTCTCGGTAGATCCTACAAAGACCAACCTGGTCATTTTCACGAAAAACTATAAAATTCCAAGAGTTGACGCTCCTGTATTCTGCGGTGGGAAGCCTACGTTTTCAGATTCGGTTAGATATCTGGGAGTAATCCTAGATAGCAAACTGAACTTGGCAAAGCACCTGGAGACCCAATGCAGGAAGTTTGTCATGACTTTTTGGATGTGCAGGAGAGCCTTTGGGTGGACGTGGGGTCTAGGGCCTAATATGATTGCATGGCTCTACTCTGCTGTCCTCAAACCCTGGTTCCTCCATGCGGCCGTGGTCTGGTGGCCACGGTCGGAACTCAACACAATGCAGGACCCTTGTCTTGTAATATTGTAGTCAAGGGTTTTTCTAACTTTGCAAACTCAGGTGTAAACTTTCGATAATACTCAATTAGACCTAAAAACTGTTTGATATTTTTCTTTCCTTCAGGTGGAGGAAACCTTTTGACGACTTCAACTTTCTTTGGATTCGGCTTGACACCATCGCAAGTGATTACATGTCCTAAATAGGCAATTTGATTTCGAAGAAAGTGACAGTTTTCTGGCTGCAAGGCTAAACCTGCAGATCTTAATCGTTCAAATGGGACTTTCAATTTCCTAGTATATTTAGCCAAGGTCAAGGCATAAATGACTACGTCATCCATATAAACGAAGAGTTCAATACCTTAAAGACCATTGGGATCTGATAAAAACCCATGGCCAAATCTAAAACTGAGAAGTATTGAGCTCCGCCGAGCTGATCTAGAATGTCCGTAATATTGCGTAAAGGGTAAGCGTCCTGAATGGTTCACTCATTTATTGCACGGTAATCAATGACCATTCGCCATCGCTTATTACCTTGTGCATCATCAGGTTTAGGTACGACTAGTTTTAATTATGCCAATTTTACATAAAAAGAAGAACTAATTTACTTAAGGTTCTATCGACCTTAAGGAACACATTCTGATCAAGACACTCGCGCTTCTCGTTCGATATTTGGTTTAAAAATCATGTAAACCTCGCGCTCCACGCTCGTTTCTGTTCATGGTATAATAGAAATCCAAAAGTTTGAGCGCGCTTATGGCGCGATTTGGTCGTCGTGCTTCGCAACAATCATATGTTATGTTCTATGTTCTTCAGAGAAAAATGACTGAATTTGTATTTGATTTAAAATGAACAAGGAAATTCCTTTACTTCAGCGTATATTTCTGTATCCTTCCAATAAATTGTACAATAGAAAAGATTTTTTCCATTTATCTCAAAAGGGGAGAGAAAAAGTATCTAAGTCGTTTTTGGAACATATATATGTATGATAAATTTTTTAACAATTTTCAAATAATTTTGAAAATCCACCCACAAGATGAAAAATAAATTGAATAAGCAAAGTTTTGATGAGAATGTGATTTCTGAGTACTACGATAAGCCATGAATTAAATTAAAAAAAAAAAAAAAAATTGTCTCAAAAATTTTGAAAATGCTCGAACTTTTTGGAATTCTATCCAAAATGGCCAGCTGACGAACTCGTTTTTTCTTTCAGGACCTAAAAAAGTGTACAAAAGCTGGATTTGATCCGTTCATTGTTTTAGAGGCATCGTGTTTACGGACGGACGGACGGTCGGTCGAACGGACGGACAGACAGACAAACGCCATTGCCAAAACTTGATTTTTGGATTTAGGGATCGGTTGAAAAACTGAGGTTTGAAATTTCTGACAATTCCAATACTTTCTCAATCATAAATGATGAGAATGTAAAAAAACACTTGGAAATTTTACTTTAATTTATGACTAGTAATTTGAGTTTATTTGTGGTATACATTTTACTTCATCTGATGCTAAAATTAAAATTGATTGTTTCATTATAATTATAAATAATAAAATTTCAACAGCTTCTTCCCCTGATCTTGATCTATTCTATACTGTTTTAGTGAATTCTATTGCTGCCATACTCTGTGATGTATTCTTTTCTGTTAAACATGTAAAAGAACTAAATACTCACGCTGATCCACTCGACTCATGTTGCACGGGAATCTCACAGTTAGTATATAAAATAATTTTAAGAACAATTCCATTTATCTTTCAGGATTATCTTCCAAACATGTTTCTTTTTAAATATAATATTAATCGTGGTCGACCAGTGAACTACCCAGTAAAAAAAGTTGAATATATATAACGCGAAAATGAATTCAGGTTAGGTTTGGTGTATTCGATTTGCTGCCATTATCGAATCGGACCTTTAAATTCAATTCTGCAATGCATTAGCCTCTATCCTCTCATTCAGCAAGCAGAATAAATAATATGACGTAAAAAAGTTGTCGAAGTAAAACGCATGAATCTCCGGATCTCTGATGGATTCAATCATAGAGAGAATCACCGACGCACCGAGTCTCACGTTTTAATCGTATGTACTCCCTTTACTAGCGTACGGAATGGCATGGAAGAGAATTCCCGAATGGAAACAGAGGTACCACAGTTTGAAGCCGAAGCGAATTGGTTTCCCTCTTATGAACATTTTGCAGTTGTGTTCGAAAAGAGTGTCGACACATTGATTGTTTAACGATAGGCAGCCCAAGATCGGGCTGACCGACCAATAGTGCTCGATCTGAGGAAGTGTGTGGTATCCAGAAAAGGGAAGAATGCCGATTATGCGAAAAATTTGTTGTAGAGTAGCAGCGAAGGTGATATTTTGTTGTTGAGCTTAGATGTTTGAGTTAGAAACAATTATGTCGATGATTTCTTCGTCCAAGAACATCCGAAACAGTTCCCATACGAAATTTGTAAAATTCCGAAATTACTAAAGCACTTACCATGATCACAAACGATCTTTTCCTCTAGAGGAGTGACAGCTTCTTCGTCAATCTCCAAGAATTCAAATGAATGACATTTGAGTTTCTTTCAAGTTGGTTCGCCGAATTGGGCTTCTACCGTATACGCGCGTCTTGCATTTTCTGCACGATCCGTGCTCGTCGATGGAACAGAAAGGTCTTGTTCAGTCGAATCATAATTTACCTCAATCTCGCCAGCGACTTTGAGAGTGAGATCGATTTCGTCAACGATATTCTCATCATCGATTTGCTCTTCATCGCTCAATGCATTAACAGTTGACGTAGGGATGTAAATAATTCTCGTGTTCTCGTTTAAAATGATCCTTTCTTCTTCATTTTCACTTTCACTGCACTGATCTACGATGCGCGTCAATTCTCTCTGACTACGGAAAGATTTCGTTCTCATTTTGTACACGTAGGAATACTATGACTTATCAAATGTATAAATGGGTTAACAATCGACTTTAGCGCGCTATTTATACTTTTTCAGCATCTAGCTGTATTTGAGAATGCAAGAGCGCTGAAGCCACCTGGTGGAGGAAGTCGAACCTCTCAGTGGTAAACAACCGTAAGCGATATCGAACACGACCCACCCAAGTGTTGCTATACTTGTGAAGCAAATAATACGAATAAGGGTGGCAAAAAATGTAGAATTGTCCAGAAAACACAAACCAATCATTAAAAATAAAAATAATAACAAATGACATTTGTCGAGCAACGCGCCAACGTTACGTGCACCCAAAACAGATTCGAGACTTATTTAGAACACGCATAATGACACCCAGATAATTCACAAACCAATTATAATTTTTCCTTGCCTCAGAACCTTAAACTTAACTTGGAACAGAACCTCATAATGCTTACTTTGCAAGAATCTCCATTACCAACCTCACTGTTCTACCTACTTAGCATGGAATATAATCTCATAATTACCGACCTCTCTGATTTACAGACCGAAGGTGCAATGCTATAGCAGCAGGAATCTGCATTACCAACCTCACACTGTATGTTACAGACTTCTGATAACTTAGCATGGAACAGAACCCTTACTTGGACGGTGGTTTCAGATATGTTGGTGTCCGTAACTTGCGACTCTCTACCTTACCGACCTATCGTAAAATGATAATATTAAAAGTTACCGAACTCCCTGTTTTACCGGCTGATGGTAACATTGTTCCCTACCTTACCGACATATAGAAAAATGATAGCCTAAAAAGTTACCGACCTCTCTGTTTTACTGAATGATGGTAACATTGTTCCCTACCTTACCGACCGATGGTAAAATGCTAATATAAAAAGTTAACTACCTCCCTGTTTACCGGATAATGGTAACATTGGTCCCTACCTTACCGACCTATGGTAAAATGATAATATAAAAAGTTATCTACCTCCCTGTTTTACCGACTGATGGTAACATTGTTCCCTACCTTACCGACCAATAGTGAAATGATAATATAAAAAGTTACCAACCTCCCTGTTTTACTGGCTTATGTAATAAACTGATTTACCGATTAATGGTCATTTAGCACAGAACCGCACATTATAGTGCTAACTTAGCAGGGATCCAACTGATAATATACCGACTGTTGGTAACTTGCAATGGTATCGACATCTGTTGGGCACATTAGGAAACTGCATTATCGATTAATGACAATACCGACAGTGGCGCCATCTGTTGTCACATTAGGAAACTGCATTACCGACCGAGGCCACTTACCGACTGTCGGTAACTTAGCATGGAACAGAACCTGCTCGGTCGGTAAGTGGCCCAGATGGTTCTGTTCTACGGTGATCCAGTAGTGACATAGCCCTACTACTACCCGAAAATGTGAATTTTCGACAAAAATGTAAATCACAAAGAAATAATTCAATGGCACTACAATGATGAATTTTATAATTCAACTGTTGGCTTGAACATTAGACTATTTGCTTTTTGGTTGAACTTGAATTGTTTGGTTGGGAAATTTGACATTTTCTTGGAACTTTCATCTTTTTAGGTTGAAAACTGAACTGTTTAACATGAAAATGTAACTATTTTCTTTTAATTCCAATTATTTTCGTGAAAATTGAACTATTTTCTTAAAGAGTCATCTTTGTAATTGAAAATTCATCTTTCTTGTTTAAAAATTGTTTTTCGTTGAAAATGTTTCAAATAGTGGTATTGCACTCGGGGTCTTCTTCATTGGTTGAGAATTCTGCGTCCATGCATTAGATTTTTTAATTTTTGTCATTTTCTATTTTTTGTATAAATAAACAAAGAGAGAAAATGAGAAAATTTTTAATTATTATTTTCTATCTTCAAGTCAATGACGTAATTATTCACATTCTCGGGTATCGAGGATATCGAATCTAATTGTTATAAACAAATTATATTAACAAAATGTCAATACATTGCAAATTTTGCTTGCAAAGTATCATTGTAAGTTGAAATTGCTTCATTTTATTAACAGGACCATGTTTGATACTGAAAAATTGTTTTATGGTATAATTTGTTTATTTGATAAACAAATTATGTAAACAAATGCATAGTTTAGGCGGTTTTCGGCAGAAAGTAATCGTTTTTATTTCTTAGTACTTTTGAATAATTATTTGTTTATTTTATAAACAAATGCATTGTTTGGTGATTTATAGACAGAAGGTAAAAATTTTGTTATCGTCTTCAAATTACACAAGTGGTGATGTTTATTGAGGAAGAATTTTCAATCGATATTATTTGTTTTTTTTTACAAACAAATTTTATAAACAAATCCATAGTTTGACCAATTGTAGATAGAAAGTGATAGTTTTTCTTTCTACTCGTCTACAAATTACAGAAGTGGTGCCATTTAGTGGCAAAGAATTGTCAATCGATATTATTTGTTTTTTTTTTCATGAATGAATTTTGAAAACAAATCCGTGTGGTCATTTATAGACAGAGAGTAATACTTTTTCTTTCTAATCGTCTTTCTAATCGTTTATGTCACAAACAAATTTAAGCATAGTTTGACCATTTATAGGTAGAAAGTGATCGTTTTTCTTTTTAATCGTTTTGAAAGTGTCTTCAAAGTGGAGCAAGAATAAATTTGAAATGGATCCTGAAATTATTGAAATGATTGACAAGTAGAACTTGGTAGCTAATTCCTCTGGAACATCACAAAACATTTCCAGTGATATTATTTGAAGGCAATAATAAAAAACGATCACTTTCTAATTATAAATGGTCGAACTATGCAGTTGTTTATTAAATTTGTTTATGACAGAAGCAAATAATATCGATTGACAATTCTTCGTCACTAAATATCATCGCTTATGTAATTTGAAGATAATTAGAAAGAAAAACGAACACTTTCTAATTATAAATAGTCAAACTATGCATTTGTCTATCACATTTGTGTATGACATAAACAAATTATATCGATTGACAAGTCTTCGTCACTAAACATCACCACTTATGTAATTTGACGACGATCCCTGGCGGACCGGCCGAACGCAAGCATTACGCACAGTAATGATAGAGCAATATGGCATTATAATTATTAAAAGAAGCAAAATAAATATGTAAACTGTTGCAATTATAATAATACGTTAAAATTTATGTTGAGAGAATATTCGACGTTCTTCAAAATCTTTGGCCAGTACTCTCCTTTCTTGTCATCGGTCAGTTTGGCTAGCGTCGGGGCCATGACTCTGCTTACTCTCTCCGCCTGACCGTTGGCTTGAGGAGAGCCTGTCGCTGTGAGTACATGCTTTATATGATTTCCGGACATAAAATCAGTAAATTCGGAAGAGTTAAACTCACTACCTCGATCGGATATTATAGTGTTCGGTTTGCTGTAATCCAGAAAGTACTGCTTCAGGCAGTTTATCGCCTCCTCACTCGAGGTGGTTTTCGTCGCGAATAATTTTACGAATTTCGTGAACGCATCTACAATTAGGAACACATGTTTCTTGGTTATTCGTACATTTGCTCTGTCGATGGGACAAAAGTGGTCAATATGCACAGTTGCAAACGGAATATCGCCTTTAGGAACAATATACATAAAGCCTTCAGCTTTTCCCGAAGAAGGAGAAAAGGAAATGTATTTCAAGCAGTTTTTAATATTACTTTCTATCTTTTCGCTTAATTTTGGGAACCAATATGTCCTAGAAATTACTTCTTTAGTTTTCGCGACGTCCAAGTGGCCCATTTGATCGTGGTATTTGAAGAGTACGTGACTCTCCATGTTTGACGGCACATAAAACAACAAGTCATTTCCTTTTTTCTTGTACACTATACTATTTCGCATTTCGTACGCATCGTGCTGTTGCTTCTCTTATAGGTTCCGAATCGCAACAATTTTAGCATCTTGGGTCTGGCACACTCAGAGGTTCCACTCGAACGGATTATCCTCAATAATCAAGATGTTAAACGCACGGCTCAATGCATCAACATGCTGCATACGAGTACCAGGGCGGTGCTCAGTCTCGTAATCAAAAGCCTGGAGTTCTACTATCCATCTTTGGATTCTCATGCTTATGTCTTTTTTGTCTAAAGCTAGCTTTAAAGAATTGCAGTCTGTCACAATTTTGAATTTAATTCCATGGAGATATACTCGAAATCGTCTCAGAGCATATACAATGGACACCATCTCCAGTTCAAAACTGTGATACCTGCTCTCACACTCGGAGGTTCTCTTCGAGAAAAAGAAAATAGGGTGAAACCGTTTATCTTCCTTTTGCTGAAGAAGGATAGAGCCAAAACCAACAGAACTAGCATCACAATTTAATTCAGTGGGGTCACGCGGACTGTAAATAGCTAATAGAGGCTGGGAAGCTAGCTTTCTTTTTAAAGTTATGAAAGCATTCTTTTCTGGTTCACCGAAAATGAAAACGGCATCCTTCTTTAGCAAATCATGAAGCGGCTTCGCTATCAGGGCAAAGCCCTCAATGTATTTCCGAAAATACTGA
Organism: Andricus grossulariae; assembly: GCA_011634705.1. NCBI lineage: Eukaryota > Metazoa > Arthropoda > Insecta > Hymenoptera > Cynipidae > Andricus > Andricus grossulariae. Next base: position 184,623,120 of record JAABKJ010075445.1, read on the forward strand.
CACATACCCAAAAATCGTTGAATTTGAAATAAATATAATATACATTAGACATAATAGTGTTGAACCTAATGTAGAAAAGTTGACATTTTGGACAAAAACGAGTGCGAAGCACGAGATACGTTATAAGAATGTGTTCGTTAAAGCCGAAGGAGCATTAATAACAGGGAATTCACAATCATCAAAATACAGTCGTTAACGCTTTGACCTTTAATTCTAAAAAGTCTGTGCACACATGTGTGGAAAATACAAAGACCGAGCGCGTAGCGCGAGGTAAATACATTATCCAGCGCGAAGCGCGAGATGCATATATTCTCGAGTGCGAAGCGCGAGAACTAACAGTCGCGCGCCCGGGCGCGCGCAAACTTGCGAGCGAAGCTCGAATTTTCGGAATTTCGGAATTTGTTATAAACTCTTGTTATAAAACAACATCAAAAATAAAAAATTTACTTTCTGGAAAAACGACGCAAGCGACAATAACTTTTTATTCCACAAAATTTTTCGCCTAAATCATATCTACAAATTTTGTTAGAACCACTTTGCACTCCGATGTGTATTTTCAGTTTAAATAGTAAAACATAACGTTGAAAATAAACAAATTGAAACTATGGAGAAACGATAGAAGTCGCAATAAAATTTATAACAACATTTTTTATATAGGATGCGCACTTTTTTTTCATTATAAAAACAAGACAATGAAAATACGTATGTTTCAATAATAATGCATATTATGAAAGGTGGTAATATAAATTTATTGAAATGATAGATTTTTCAAGGTAGCTGAGAATAAAAATTAGTGGAAAGTAAGGAGCAAATATTGAAGTAATTATAAAAAATAAAAGTTGTACATTATTTTGTATCTAAATAAGCAGTACCAGCTTGAGATACAGAAATAAGTATAATATACATTTGGTAGAACAGTGTTGAACATAATGTAGAAAAGTGCACACTTTGGACAAAACCCAGTGAGTAGCACGAGATGCAGGATGAGAATGTATTCGTTAAGGCCGAAGGAGCTTTAACAAAAGAAAATTTACAATCACCAAATTACAGTTGTCGATGATTTGACCTTTAATTTAAAAAGGTCTGCGCGCAAATGTGGGCGGAATACAAAGATCAAGCGCGTAGCCCGCGATGAAAGTGCATTTTCACATTCTCATCTGAATGAGAAGGTATTGGTTTTATGTAAAAAATGACTTTCGCGGATTCAATCAAATGTCGAAGTTTTGTGACCCCCTGAGTCAGAAAAAACGGTTTTTACGAGGGTTTCTGTCTGCCCCTCTATCCGTCTGTCTGTCTGTCTCTAGTCTGTAGTATCGTTTAGGCACGATAACTTTCGAAATATTGATCAGATTAGATTGTGCTTTGGCACACTTTTTGAAGGCCTAAAAAGAAAGAACGAGTTATAAAATCACTATAAATATTAGATTATTGGCGCATTTATACCTCTGTCCCTCCGACCGGTGCTGGCAGAAAGTCCATGAGATTAAAAGAGATAGGGAGCGGAAAATTTGACAAAAAGTACTCTCTATCTCTTTTAGTCTGATGACTTTTCTGCCTGTACCGGTTGGACGGACAGAGGTATAAATGGACCATACCTGTCCACGAATTCTCATAATATAAATGTTTCTTTAAATGGATAAAGAAACATGTACAGTCAACTTTCTTTTATTCTACTGGCCTTGAAACGTATACGTTCCGTTATTCTAAGTCGGGAGGGGCCCCCACCTCTACCGCGAGTGGGCAGATTCTTTTTATCAAGCGACTTTCATTGGCTGCCCAGTTCTTGTATCGATGGGTCGTCTGTATGCAACTTTTTCAACTGAAAAGCGTGGGAGATTTGAAATCAATAATACTCGTAATACAAATAAATACACTCAACATTCCTAGAACTGCTGGACCATGCAGTTTCTCAGCGCGTAGGGCGAGAGACGGTTTCTACTCTCGCCTCGGAAGGGTCGAGTGTGCAAGTAGATAGTCACGTATATTACGTAATATGATGAAGTGAAAACGTTTCAGGTTATGTCTGTTTATTGCGCAGTTGAAAATGTCGCGGTACATGTTACTGCAACTGCATATGACTTTTTGGAGAAAATCTCCGAAAGGTGAAGGTAAGTGATAAAGGTCTGACTAGTAATATTTCCCAAGTGTAAAATCTATTTTCTGAGTCATGCCCCATTCTTTTGTCGATTGACGCTCTTTCAGTGTCACAAAATAAAATATCCCAAATTGCAGGTTAGGATATAAAAATTATATAATTTATAATTAAAAGCCTTAAATGAAAATCAAGTTTTGGCGACGGCGTCTGTCCGTAAACATGATAACTCGAAAAAATGAACGGATCCAACGTGCACATGCTCATGTGCACGAAAATATTAGTTTGTGTGACAAGCGAGACAAAACAGGAAACACCCGAACCCGGTGGGCACACAATTTGGCGAGGGCTTTAAGACAACTAAGTTTACGACAAGTATAAATGAACAAGTATGTCGATTATCATTCTTCAGAAGCGACTATAGAGGTTATGTTTGGGGTTATGCCAGCTACGCTTACGTCAAGACGTGCCGTAAGACTTATACTGGCTGCTGTGTGCAAAAGCATAATATTTTTATGTTAACAGATATCAAAAACAGTTACCTTCTGTGCAAAAAAAAATTATTATTTTATTGAAAGAGCGATAAAAATCAGGGAACACCCGAAACGTATGCGGAAAAGCGTTGAAATAGAAGATTTACAAATGGCGGCGCCAATAGTGTAAGCCGGGTGTAAAGAAACACACACACGAAACGTCAGAATATTGTATCTCGGCGCGCGCCTTTCAAGCTTGAACCTGCGACTTTTGTATCTTCGTTTATTGTACGCTAAGCTTACTTGTGTATTTGTTCATCGATACTCTATGTGAGCTTTTAAATATCTGCCTCGTCTACCAAAACTTCATAATAAAACGATTGATTTTATTACCAGGATAAATACAATGTTGAGTGTCATCATTTATTTAAACCTGACCTATCTCTCGCGGCTAGCGGTTTCAACCCCTCAACGACGGGTAACAAATACTCACCTTGGACGTATCAGCGCTTAGTTCCAACAGACATTAAACGATTGTAGCGCTGGGACGTAAGACGACCTGACTTGAGCGCATTCTGGGAATAGATTTTAAACTAAATTCCTTGGTCGGTCATTTTGCGTGGTTTTAATTAAATCTTCTAATCGCCGTCTTATGAAAATAAGAAATCTGGTGAATTTACGGGAATAAAATTAACTCAGCCAGGTAATATTTATTGAAGTCGTTTTACAAAAAAAAAACTTGAATTTTTACCAAGTCCGACACCGAATTTAAGCTTTGCATTAGGGGTACGAACTTTCCAAAAGAAGGATGCAAATCAATCTGACGATCATGTGTGAAAAAAGCTGCTCTCTGGACCTCTCTGAAGATTTTCCCATCCTAGAACCCGGGACTCCTGGGCGTTTACTTATGAATTAATTGGTGGAAATCATACCCCAAAATTAGTTTTGACTGCTTAATTGGTTCGTGGTTTCCCCAATTTTGGTTGTGTAGGTGGATCCACTTACGGTCCCTTCTTGGCGCTTTTCTCAAGCCAACGCACTCCATCAAGGAGAGTGCAGTCCTGTCACCCTGTCACATAAATTATAGCGTACTTCAACTTGAGGTCTAGTTAGCCTTTTCACACATGCTCCGTCGCCGAGTCTTTTGGGTATTTTATTGTTATTAGCATCTCCAATTTCTAATTCAGACGAGACATTCTAGAATATGGTTTTCTTTAGTTCGGCTATTAAAATGTCAAAAGCTTGTTTTCAAATTAACTCTGAGAATTAAATAAAGAATGCTTTCGAATCTTTATGTTATATTTCAGAGAACGGAGAAATTTTTGCCTGAAAAGTATCTAGTCATAAAAATGGTTCTCAGACTTAGAACAGAAATTGGTACTTACTACTAAAGTGATTTTTCTCTCGAGCGTAGTTATCTAAAATATAAATCGCTATTATTTACTTTGACTCTCTAGCTATCCTTCGAGTTCTGTATAATTTCTAGCCCTTGTAATAAAAGTGATGCTTATAACTAAAATAATGACATAAAACGTGAGACATTTCCTCTAAGTTTCTTGACGACTTGTAGAGCTGTAAAATAAATCTTAAAAGCGTGGTCCGGACGGATAGTCCGATCTCAATATGGGCCGCAGTTCTCGTTCATCATTATGTCTTGGAGTATACTCGTTATGAGCTAGCTTTCTGCAGCCATCAATGATGTGCTCGATGGATTCATTGGGATGTACACATGACCGGCACCGACCCTCCACTGGTAAGTGGAGTATATGTTTTTGGTAATTTCTGGTGCTGATTACATTTTTCATGTATGACCACGATTAACCCTTCTGTTTCAGGAAAGAGTTTGCCCCTCCGTAGCCACAGATTCGATACCTCAGTATTTACGTTGAGTTGATCATGTATACTGAGATCTTGTCCATGAAATGACTTCTGTCTCCATTCCCGTGCAGTCTGCGAAAGAGGCAGTGCATTCATGTTCGTGTCATTCGTATCAGTAAGATTAAGGGGCGCATATTTCTCATTATCTTCACAGACGGTGTCGCAAAGTGAATTTTACGATTTGCTATTGAAATACGCGTTCAGTTATGTGGTCCGAGATGCATAAAATTGACGGACATCTAACAGGCGTCTCTCTCCCCAACAACGTGGTAGGATTATCCATTAACATGCCGAATTTGTGCCGTGCATTCGGTGTTTTGTCATTTGCACACGAAAGGTTTAGTTTAAATCTTTCAGGCCGGTGTTAGAGAATTTTATGAGCTAAAAGAATAGGCGAGGAATGTAATTGCGTAAGTGTTAACAGCCTTGATCTTGTTGGCCGGATTGATGCTACTTTCCAAATGGCTTTGAAGCGTTTGACAAAGGTGCCCAGAAAGAAATTTCGGTAAGCCGATTTTCATCGACATTCATTCGTACATGTAAATCAGTGAAAAATCTTGATATAATGAGTGTGTTGTATTGAGCGCTAGTAAAATCAAAACTTGAATACGCCTCATTAATCTCGTTTCCACAATATGAAAATATACGTAAAGACATTCAGGCAGTGTAGAAAAAGCTTTAAAAGTGTATGGTATGGAAGAAGGATGGGGTACACCCGGGGTGTAGATTTGATTATAACTGTGGAACCTACATTTTTATGTACCGCCTGGGGAACTAACACCGACAAAAGATCGAAAATTAAGGGGAAAATGTTCTTATCCTTCTTAGCGGAAACAAAATTGCTGTGAAGTTGAGAAGGACACAACGATATAAACAAAAGAAAAGCGGCTTGCGTAATATATGGACGATCCCTCACATCGGGAAAAACAGTTGTTACTCTTAGAGTTAAAATATCCTCTGAAAAAGTTAAAAATATATTCTCAAAATGAGAATAACCTTCCACCTCAAAGGGCGTTGTATTACAATTGTGGGAAGCATTATTGCATCATCCGCAATCATCCCTGATGATACCGTTAGTGAGTTTACAGATGCTGTGTAAGGGATAGGGTGCGACAGAACTTTTTCCTTCCCTTTTCCAGCTCGAAAAATTATAATTTCGAATACAAAATTTGATTTGTCTGATTTGTCTTTCTATTTATAATTTTTTTTTTGTATTATTTTGTAACTTTTGCTAACGTCATCGTTCGCAGAATATGACAATCCATTTCTTTTTGTAATTTTTAAGAAGCTTCTACTTTCTCGCAGGTTGAAGTGAAAAAGGGCAAAATATTTTAATCAGAGAAAAAAATAAATTTTTGTGAATGATTCGAAGACTAATAAAGCTGAAACTTTTCTTTTGAGAGAAGAAGATGCGGGATAAAATTTCCAATGCGGATATGTATTTAAAAAATTTATATTCAACATTTTATTCTTACGTCCTAAGGGGCCTGCCCTCTCCTTAAAAATAATTTTATACCTCTTTTTGCACCCAGCGCCTCAAGTTCTCGTCTTCTTTCTAAATCCACTAGAAAATTTGAAAAAAATTTGAAATAAGAGAAATGGCGGTAGTTTCTCAAAAAATATTTAAAGTAAATTTACTCAATAACCCAGCGTTTTTTTCTCTTGAGTTTTTTTCTTAATTCTTTCTAATGTAAAGAGTCCATGATAGTCTTCCTCATGCCTGCGCCTTGGAGAAAAGAAAGAATATTTTTTTCATATAGGAAACTAAACATAAAACGTCAAAAAAAAAATTGTTTCTCTAAAAAAGTTGTAGAAGAATGTCTTTTAACGCTTTTTCCTATATCGCGCTATTTTAGAGACATTTGGGATAATATACACTCATTTCCTTATTCTGTGCTGACCGATGTCGTAACGGCTTCATGCTTGTCTGATTCTGCCCCCGTCCCTCCCAGTGACACTTGAGGCCGATATGCTCGGATAGTCAGTGCTGTATCAGAAGTTGTTTACATCGCACTTCTCTGGGTTCTTCTCGTCCATACTGTGCCAGGCTCATAGATTACATATGCGATCCTGAGTGTTAACATGAAAAATTTATCCGCTTTTGTGCCGTCAAGACCCAAAGCCGACACAGAATAGAAACATGGTGTTTATAAGATTCTTTAATATATCGATTATTTAAAAAATTTCGCCTTCAAGCGAAAAAGTTTTGATCTATGTAAAAGTTATTGAAACTGTTAAATTGTATTCTTCGTTGTCTTTTATAATACCATAGAATCTTAATGTTAGAAAAAAATGAATTTCAAAGGATGTTATACATATTTGAGATATTTTTCTAGACATTTTTGTGAGAAACAATTCTGTTCCCTCACACTCTTCTTTCCCGGGCGCGCGAACCTTGCAGACTAATGTCAAATATACTCTTTACATCAGGACGAATCCCGAAAAAAATAGAAAGAAAAAAAAGCTGCGTCGTCGTCGCTCACACCGCTTGCTAACCCATCATCTTTGGCCTTCACATCGACTTAAAAATTGTCTCGAATTTTCGGACTTCAAAAATATTTGTTGTATTACAGTCGAAATCGGATTTAATGTCGGTTTTGGGGCTGTCCTTGGACCTGACCTACCCTAACTGAACCGGATTTAGCTCAACTCCGAACGAAAACAGTTCCTGTTTTGTCACGCCTTCGTGAACCCCGCACACCCCGCGCAGCTCCTGGCAAGCCTACTCGCGGCGCAACGTCAATTCTCGTAAACGATAAACCCGGGGACGTTAAATCCGAGTTAGACTGTATCAAACTTGATTTTTATTTCGAATTTATGGTCTTAGAACATTTTGTGAATATTCTTACTCTGACAAATTCTCTACTCTTTGATATTGAAAAACTTCTGGAATTTACAGACTTAGAAAATTTTTGAATTTTCGAACTTAGGCAACTTCTTTATTTTTGGTGTTAAGAAATTTGTGAAATTCACGGACTTGGAAAATGTCTCGAATTCTTGCATTTAGTCAACTTTTCTATTTCTGGTGTTTGAAAATTGGTGGAATTTAGGAACATAAAACATTTTTCGGATTTTCGGACGTCGAAAATTTCTCGAATTGTCGGACTTGGTACATTTTTTGAATGTTCGGACTTACAGTATTCTTTAATTTTTGGACTTTGATAACTTTTTTACTTTTTTATATTGGAAAATTTACAACACTGAGCAGCAAAAAGAAATTTTCAAGTCCGAAAATTAGAGAATTTTTCGAAGCCCGTTCATCAGAGAAATTTAGGTGGGCGCGAGTGAACAACGAAAAACCGCTTAGGGCTTGAAAGAATAACAAGTTTCGCAAGAGATTCACTGAAAAGCCGTGATACCTAATAAGAAATTAAATTACGTTCTATGTCTGCTCTAAGAGTAAGTAAAGTATTGAAAATTTGAAATTGTGTTGAAAATTTAGGGTTTCACATTACCATAATTATTATTTTATTTTAGTTACGAAATTTTTGTCTGATCTAATTACACAATTTTCAGGAGGTTCGACCGGAATTTCTAAATATATTTTATTGGAAATATTAATATGTTAAATATTCTGTGAATTTTAAGTAACTGATAATAATAAAACAAATTTTATAAAAATAAAAGAGGAAGATGATTTTTCTGTCTGGCTCAAGAGGGTTACAGTCCAATTTATCAAAGGCATTTTTCATTACGAATTGGATTTTTTCCGTAGCAATTAAAATTTTACGAGAAGCTTGCTTCACTGTTAGTAAAATCTGTATTACATTTAATACAAATGTATATGAAGTCATTTGCATACACAGTAGTTGAAATTTAATATACATTAAAATATGAATAGCTGAAATGAATATAATATACATTAGATATAATAGTGTTGAACATAATGTAGAAAAGTTCACATTTTGGACAAAATCGAGTGGGAAGCACAAGATACGTGATAAGAATGTGTTCGTTAAAGCCGAAAGAGTTTTAACAAAAGAGAATTCACAATCATCAAATAACAGTTGTTAACGCTTTGACCTTTAATTTTAAACGGTCTGTGCACAAATGTGTGAAAAATACAAAGACAGAGGGCGTAGCGCGAGGTGAATACATTATCGAGCGCGAAGCACGAAACCAACAGTCGCGTGCCCTAGCTTCAATGAGAATGTGCCCGCACAGCGGGAATATTTTTTTATTTTTATTCTTATTTTTTTGCGATTGAAAAAACGTCTACTCGTCTTTTCTAAAAAGTGTAAATAAAGAATTTGTAGATACTCTTTGAGTTAACAACTCTTTCCTATTAATTTTTGTTCTTTCCTTGTGTGGTTTTCCAAAAAATTAAATTTTTTTCAATGTTATGTTTTACGATTAAAACAAAAACTGAGCGTCCTATCGGAAAATTGTTAATGAAAAATTTGTAGCTGTTTTTCGGATAAACAACTTCTATCTTACCATTTTTTTCATAGCTTGTGTCGTTTATCCAAAAATTTAATTTTTTTATTTTTAATGTTGTTTTTCACGAATAAAACAAAAAATACGCATCCTATCAAAAAGTGATGTATAACAAATTTGTAGATCTTTTTTAGTTGAACGATTTTTGTCTAGTTATTCTTTTTTGTATCTTGCATAGTTTGACCGCAAAATGAAATTTGACATTTTTCATTATTTTTTGTGCGATCAAAATTTGAATTTTAGATTTTTCGAGAAAATTCAAAAAGTTGTGACATTATTTTGTAAGGCTCTCAAAAAGATTTTTTTTTCGTCTTAACTTTTTTTATAACGTGCGTTGTTCGGCTTGAAATGTTAATTTTCATTTGTTTTTTTGAATTTTGAAAATGCTGTAACTCTGATAAGTTTTTTTTTATCGAAAAATATGATAAGGATGAATTGTTTGTCTGTTTGAGTAGTACTAATAACCGTACATAGAATTTCAAAATCTTGAAAAAAGTGGTCTCAATAACTTTCAAAATGTGCTCACTTTTTGAATTTTGATCTAAAATAGCTGGTTAACGAACTCGTTCTTTCTTTATAGGCTTTCCATAAGTGTGCCAAAGCACAATCCAATCTGATCAATCTTTCGAAAGTTATCGTGCTTACACGATACTACAGACTGCAGACTACAGACAGACGGACAGACAGACACCTTCGTAAACATAGTTTTTTCTGACTCAGGGGACCTCAAAACGTCGACATTCGATTGAATCCGCGAAAGTCATTTTTCACATAAAACCAATACGGTATAATCTACTTATCTAGCAAAGTAGACTCCAACATTTTCTATTTTCTTTCCGATTTTCAGGTTACACCGTCACATAAAATCAAACTTTAATATTTTAAATTTTGTTTGTTTCCCAAATTCTGGGAGACGCGACTTTCCTCTATTACAATAAATCAAGAATTGCACAGTATTCCACAGATTTTTCAATTATGGAGAGTATATCCGAAAAATTCTTAAATCATTGTATAAATTATAATGATTTTATCTAAATTTTATAATGATATTTTAACACTTTTTCAAAGAATTTCATTAAAATATATCAAGAGTTGCACAGCATTCCAAAGATTTTTACATTATCGAGAGTATACCGAAAAATTCCTAAATCATGCGATATATTATAATGATTTTTCACTGAATTTTATAATAATATTTCATAACTTTCTCGAAGAATTGGATTACAATAAATCAAGAATTGCACAGTATTCCACAGATTTGTCAATTGTGGAGAGTATATTCGAAAAATTCTCAAATCATGGTATTAATCATAATGATTTTCACTGAATTTTATAATTATATTTTACAACTTTTTCGAAGAATTTGATTAAAATAAATAAAGAATTGCACAGTATTACACAGATTTTTACATTATCGAGAGTATATCCGAAAAAATCCTAAATCATGGGATTAATTATATTAATTTTGCACTGAATTTTATTATAATATTTTAACACCCTTTCAAAAAATTTGTTCTCAAAAAATCAAGAATTGTACAGTATTCCACAGATTTTGACATTATCGAGAGTATAAACGAAAAATTCTGAATTATGGGATCAATTATAATTTTTTTTTCACTAAATTTTACAATAATATTTCACAACTTTCTCAGAGAAATTAATTAAAATAAATCAAGAATTGCACAGTATTCAACAGATTTTAACATCATCGAGAGTATATCCGAAAATTTCTTTAATTATGGGATTAATTATAATTTTTTTTTTCCATGAATCTTATTATAATATTTCAACACTTTTTCAAAGAATTTAATCACAATCAATCAAGAATTGCACAGAATTCCACAGATTCGTCAATTATGGAGTGTATATCCGAAAAATTCTTAAATCATGGTATTAATTATAATGATTTTTCATTGAATTTTATAATTATATTTTAAAACTTTTTCGAAGAATTTGATCACAATAAATAAAGAATTGCACAGTATTTCACAGATTTTTACATCAGTCTGTGTATATCCGAAAAATTCTTAAATCAAGGGATTCATTAAATTATTTTTTACTGAATTTTATAATAATATTCTCAAACTTTTTCAAAGAATTTGATTACAATAAATCAAGAATTGCACAGTATTCCACAGATTTTTACATTATCGAGAGTATAGCCTAGATTTTTCTAGCTAGAAAATCTGGCTGCGGCCTCATAAGAGCCAATATTTAGTTTAGGCATAAAGAGGCAGTCTCTACCCGGGAAGGGACTGAATCATGTAAAAAGGGGTAATTTTCTTTTTATTTTCACATGAGCAAATTGATGAATTTCGGCTGACTCAACTATAAATCCAGGCGATTTCATGTACACGTGTCTTAAAACTGAGAAAACATCTTAGATTGAGGGAAGAATATTCTGGACGAATTCCTGGGTGTTTTCAACTAGAGCTATGACTAAAAGACGGTCTGTCGTAGATTTGGGTGGGAATAATAAGTTTATAAAAGGAAGAGAAAACGCAAAATAGTTAGTTAGTGGCAGTTCAGTTCCGTCTCAGATCTTATTGAATTGACTTCAGATTTTCTCTTGAATTTTCCGATTTGTGAATATTTCTGTCGAAATTTTTTTGAAATAAAATATAAATATTGTCAAATCTTTTAAAAATGTGAGAGTGCGTGACCTAAAATTACAATATATAAAATTCAATAAATTCTACATTAATTCCAGTTAATGCAGTATGTTAATATATTGGAAGAATCCTTAAATCCAAATTTCAGGACAACATTTTAATGTTCTTTGGCAGCAAACGGATCCTCAGATGCTAAATATAATCTACATTATTTGAAATAATTGGATTTCAAAATAAATCAAATTGGCGTCGTTTTCGAAGAATAACAGCCAGGACCACGAGAGGGCCAGAATCAACCTAGGACATAACACCAGGACGCAGTGCTCTCAATTTGGCTCCCCAACCGGACTGCGCATGCGTCGCACCAGCAGCCTCATTGAATGTTGATCGTCCGCTTATTTGTAATGATTAAATATGCAAATCAATTTTTTACAATATATAATTATTATCAAGTACAAACAAATATTATGAACTATTCAGAATTTACATTAGTGAAAACAGTCTTCCTTTATTTTGAATTTAAAATCAATCATTTATTTTTAAATAGTAATGTCACATCATTAATTTACAATTTTCTACTCTGACTATTTTGTGATCTGAAAATTAATTTAATTAAGTCTACAATGATGATTCATTACAAAAAATTGATTTACACATTTAATAACTTTAAAAAAGCGCGCCATATACAGCCAATGAGACTGCTGATGCGACGCATGCGCATTACAGTTGGGGAGCCGAATTGGGAGCACTGCCAGGTAGAATAACCAGGTATAACAATCTTGAGTCTGGGCCATGATCCAATAAATACATGGTCGAGCCACTTGAGGGCCCCGTTTCGTCCAAATCAAACAACCTCTTAATTCCACCATTTTGTTAGTATGACCGCGCAGTTTGAGTTTGACGCGTACTCTGTGTACGACAAACTAATATTACATGCTTTCCCCCAAGGTGAAGGTACCAATTGAATGGATACTACACTTCTCGATTAACCAACTGAACCTGGATTGTATGGCTGCCATTGTGAACTACGAGATGAAGGCGCAACCCAACGATGTCCTTTTACGGTAGTTCGTAAAGTGCAAGTGGAAATAGGAAACATTAAAACCCAAGTTTTTCCGCGTGTGTGTGTGTGTGTGTGTTGTGTGCAGTCATGGATGTTGTTTTCTTCTTTTTCTCAGCCTTGTTTAAAAAAAAAATTTTTATTGTTTTCCTTTTATCGTCTACTCATTGTTTTTATCTTCGTTGTATTCGTTTGAAATTCCCTTAATTTTTGTTATCTTCGTTGTCTGCGTTGGAAATTTTCTTTATTGTTGTCATCTTCGTTGTCTTCGTTGGAAATTCCCTTCAATGTTGTCTTCGTTCTCTCTCACATCATCATCTATATAAGCAACCTCATCTTTTGTAGTGCATTGGTAAGTATTGAAAATTGAATACTAATTAATTGTAACACTTTTTCTGATTATGTTTTTTTTAATTCAGATTGGTAAAAATTACAACCTAGTTATTTTGAAAACATAATTACAATTTTGTATCTAGAAATATATTTCATTCAATTTTATTTTATTATTCGTGAATTTTTAAATTCGGTAATATTATAAAAACTATTTCAGAATTTTTATTATTCATGAAATTCAGTGTAGAGAATTTTTATTTTTCAGTCACCCTGAAAGATCGTGATTTTCACAAAGATAAGGAAACAAATTATTATATATTAATATCTATTTGATACAATATGAATAAATTTTAATACAAAGTAGATGACTTTTCAATGAAAGAGTTGAGTTTTTCAAGCTGAAAAGTTGATTTTTAAATTTGAAAGATGAATTATAATTTTTTCAAAGATAATTTTTGACCAAGAAAAGATGATTTTTAATTAAAATAGTTAAGTTTTTTAACAACAACAAAATTAATTTTTTTGTATCAAACTTGAATTTGCAAGCAAATAGTTTGAACTTGCAAAAAAAAAGAGAACTTTCAACCATATATTTGAATTTTTAATGAACTAGTTGAATGTGCATTAAGAAACAAAAATAAAATTCAAGATTTTTTTGCACTCTGCTATGAAATTTTTTTTATTGTATTTATACTCCATCCAACCTCAAAATATCAATATCAATCAGTGTAATAAAAGAAGTGCACTCGATTTTCGTTGCATGTTTCAAAATTTTTTATTGACTTTAGTACCTAAAATCACATTACATTTCTCTATCTTTTAACAAAAAAAATACATTTTTCAGAATTATTCTACGTTCTATAGATACAATGTTTTTAGAACCTCCTTATATATACTCAAAAGTGTTTCAAGATAAAATGGCTATTAACAATAATAAATTGTTTAAATAATTTTTTTAAACATAAAATTATCAGTATAAAGTAATATTTTATGTATTAGAAACAATATTTACTAAAAGAAACCTCAATAAAATAATAGCGCAAAAAACTCGCAATACCCAATTTTTCACTTACTATTGACGATTCTGAATGAAATTTACAAAAACGTCTTGCTTTCTTCTGGGAAATACGTGTTAAACTATATGGGACTTGCGGAACCTCTGAATATTGTTTTTTTAACGCATTTATGTTTGTGTGAATTTGAACAAACTTGCGGGCGATATGCATGAAAATTAAAAAAAAAATTGGACCACCTTAGTCCACGTGGACTTTGGATAGAGCCCCCGTCCTCCCTCGTGGACAATCGTGGACTTTAGCCACCCTCCCCCTTCCCCAACTGTCCACGTGGTATATGGGTGACCTCAAATGAATTCAGGTGATTTCAACTGACTCCAAGTGAATTCAAGTGATTTCAAGTGAATTCAAGGGATTTCAAGCGACTTCAAGTGAATTCAAGGGATTTCAAGTGACTTCAGTCATTTCAGGATATTTCAGATATTTCAGGAGACTTCAGGAGATTTCATTACAGGTGTACACCTGACTTCACGAGTTTTCAACCCCTCGAATTTGGTAGAAAATTCAACTGTACAAAAGTATTACTTTCCCGTAATTTTTGTTGTGATGTATTGCATTTATTTGTAGGTTTCTGTAAAAATGGTTTTATTCTATTGTACTTTTTGTACAATTTTTCCACTATTTTAAAATTAATTACCAGAACTCTCGAAATTTCATATTTTTTAATTTAAATTGTTTTAAGTCACTTAATTTGAAATTGAAATTCATGATAAATAAACTATTTAAAAATTCAAAATTGTAAAAAATTGTTATTGAATCCTTCATCACATTTAATTAATTATTTTTAGTTTTAATATAACCGAGTCAAACGCAGTACAACCCGTAAACAAATACGTGCATCCAAGTGGACAACAATTTTTGTATTGAAAACGTTCCAACGTTATGTTTATTAATTAAAATTGTTAACAATTTTACAATATCAGATCTTTAATAACTGAACATTTAAAAGAGTTAGAAAGCGAACAATTTTTAATTGCAAACTTTCAAAATTGAACAATTTTGGAATGAAAAAATCTGCATTGATTGTTTTTCAAATTTAAATTGTTCCAAATTTTCCACTTTCAATATGATGTCCCTAATAGTTTAAAATTAAAAATTTTTAATCAGAATAGTACAATATCAAATCGAAAATGTTCGAGTTTGAATGATTTTTTATTCAATATGTTCTAAATTGTATATAATTTCAGATTCAAACATCCATAATTAGCCAGATATACTTTAACCGAATATTTTGGGTACAGTCGTTGCAACTCCCCTTTAAGGTCTTGATACCTCTCCTCCTTTTCCTTCTCCTTGGCAGTGATGTTGTAGTAGGCCGGAGCCGAGAATTCGTTCACGAATATGGTTCGTTTCTCGGAGTCTTGGAGAACAATGTCAGGCCTCGAGTGTGCAACGGAGACTGCAGGGCAGAGTCGCGGCCAACACCGTAAGAGCGACAAAGGTGGTAATGAAGCACTCTTAGGGTCGCATTATGCCTGTAGATATACGTTGTTCCCGCACGCGTGGGACACCCAGATATTAGTTGATCTAGGTTCTCTGCGTGTGCATTACACGCTCTGCACCTATCGCTGGCAACTTCTTGACATAAAATGCGGTCACGCAGGGGCCGCTTCAGACGGAGGCAGAGTAGGCGAACGACGCCCGGGGGCAAAGGGGGAGGGGCAGCCGCTTAAGGAAAACTTTTTATATACTTAATGACAGGAATAAGAATTCTAAAGTGTTGTTAAATTAGATTCTAGGAGAGTCTAAAATCTAAATGATATGAGTACACTGTATTACAAGGGACAAGGGGCGGCTTCCATAAAGGATGCTTCAGTTTTAGGGGGAGGGAGGGGGAGAGGCGAATTATGACATTAGGACCCCATTGACACAATGTGACAATGGGGGGGGGGGGTACAAAATTCGCCCGAAAACTGTCACACGCTTTATGAAAGCTCCCTTTGGGGATAAAATGATATATATAATATTATAATTTTTCAGTGTAATTCTGTGTTCAGAATAAAAATATGAGTGAAAAACTTTAAAACAATTTTTTTACAAAAATATCATAAATTGCGTCTCGGTATATTCCGACGGCTGAGCACATTACATCGTTCTGCGTATCGTCGAGACATGATCGTCACGTACGCATATACACACACAAACAATACACTCAGGCAACGAATTACAAAGTACACTTTTTAGTTTGAACAAACGCTATGAACATTAGAAATATTCAGATAAAATAACATTTATTTACATTTAGATTTTTCTGTTTTTCTGGATTTTGTAAGACCATATGTGACGCGATTCGAGAAAAGGGACCTACTAGGCAAAAGTGAAATTTTACAGGGCAAGCGATTGTAGAAATCCCGAGCTCGTGGCGGCGGAGCGGAGGAGAAGTCTCAGAGGGCAATTCTAACGCCCACTACTTACAGTTTGACCGTGTTTCCCCACTCTCTTCTTCTCCCGTTTGCGCGCCGACAAGCGAGTCCAAGTTCTCCCGTTTGCGCGCCGACTAAGAAGCAATCGATGATTTATTTTCGTATAATTATAATTTGTATTAGTTAGGCTAATTTGTATATAATTACTTACATAATCATTTATAAAAACGTGTGGCCTAAACTAAACTATTTCAATAGTAAATATTTTTAACTTTATATGAAACATATTATAATTAAATCGAAGTATCTGGGCTAAACGAAGATATTTGTGCTAACACTTTTTACTCAAATAATGTTTGCTTATTAGGGATCGTACTTAAATTACGTAACAGCTCAAGGGGGAGGGAGGGATCGAGATATCTTGTCACGATGCGTTACGGAAGGGGGGGGGAGTCTTTCATTCATGTTAAAGATTGAATTGCTCAAAGCAATATAATTTTAATTTCTATTTGTTTAAACAATTTGGATTTGCTTAAGCAGTATTTTTTCGAAAACTTAAAAAAAATGAAATGAAATAAAATACGTATAATTATTTTTCTGACTGTATAGTGTCTAGAAAGAATATATTGACCATTTTTTAATTGTTTGAACAAATGTAATTTGTTTAAACAATTACATTTCCAAAAATACTTTTAAAATCGTATTTTCTGAATGAAACATAATGTTGAATGATCTCGAGGAGTAATAAATTCTGATAAGAACTTTACGTTATTGTTTACGCAATTAATTATTTTTTTTTTCTTCAAATTTCCTTCAAATTGAGTATGGATGGTTTAAATCTTTTTTGGCGCATTATTAAATAAATCATGATTGTCATAATAAAATTTGAATCATAAAAGTGTATTTATATTCAGAAAATGCGATTTAAAAAATATTGTTGGAAAAATAATGATTTAAACCCATTATATTTGTTCAAACAATTAAAAAATGGTCAATATATTTTTTCTATACACTATACGATCAGAAAAATAATTATATGTATTTTATTTCATTTCCTTTTTTCAAAGTTTTCGAAAAAAAACTGCTGAAGCCAATCAAAATTGTTTAAACAAATAGAAATTTATTAAAAATTAAAAGATATGTATTTAAATTATATAATTATTCAACAAAAAGTAGCATAGGATACCAATTTGAGAAAAAAACTGGACAGCTCTGGGTCAATTTTTAGAAATGTTGAGAATAAACAATCAGCAATTGTGTAAATAATTACATAATGTTTTTTGAAAAATTTACTTCTCCAAACAATGACAAACTGTTACATTTCAATCAGAAAAAACGATTATTTTTTACATTTTTTCGTGAATAAATCATTGTTTAAATAAGTTACATTTGTTTAATCAATTAAAAATTGTTTAAAGAATCATGAGAAATGTTTAAATTTTCCATCAGTAATCATTTGTATGAACAAGAAGACGGAAATTGCTAAAAAGTAACAATAATACGTAAAAATGTAGTTTTTTTGGAGCATATTTGGGGCGCTCTGGGGGGGGGGTAAAAATGAAAGTTATAAGTATGGTTTTCTTTCATTGGTACTCCTCTTCAATCGAAACCTTCAAAATTTGGAAATTTTATTTTAAATTAGAAGTAATAATTTTAAATGGAAAACGTTCTAATTGGAATAATTTTTAGATTAAAAAATTAAAAAATTAAATTAAATTCTTTAATTGAAATTACAATTCTAATGCATACAATAAGTTTTCACTCATTAAAATATGTAATCATTTTCAGATTCTCATCATTTATGATTGACAAAGTATTATAATAGGCCGTAATTTCACACCTCAGTTTTTGAATGGACCTCATCCTTCTGAAACCCCCTGAAGTCGAAAATCTAGTTTTGGCGGCGGTGTCTGTCTGTCGGTATGTCCGTAAACATGATAGCTCTCGAAAAAATCAACGGATAAAATCGTCGAGCTTTGGCACACTTTTTTGTCTCCTAAAAGAAAGAGCGAGTTCGTTAACTACGACAGATACGTGAAAAAATTTAAAAAGAATAATTGAAGCTTTTTAAAATATCTACAATTTTTTCCTCAAACATTTTTTTTATAAGACTTGATGTTTTGGTTTTATTTATCGAAAATACCATGCGAAAAATCCTACAAAATTTCTTTGATGCATTTTTTGTTAGGATTTGTCATTTCGGTTTTATTTATCGAAAATACTATAAAAAAATAGAAAATTTAAATTTTCGGCAGAACCACTTGAGATACGGAAAAAAGTTGTACGGATGAATTGCAGCTTTTAAAAAGTCCTTAAAAATGTTTTTAACTATTTTTTGATAGAATTTGTAATTTTGGTTTTATTTATAAAAAATACTATGAACAAAATTCCAATTTGGAACCAAATAACGCAACATACAGGAAATTTTGAGAAAAATGACGCGAAGTACGAGGAAAAGTTTGTGGAGAAATTTCAGCTTTTAGAAATTCCTACAACATTTCTTTCAAACATTTTTCGACAGAACTCGTCGCTTTTAATTTATTTATCAAAATGGATATGCATATGCAAACATCGAAAATTCTAATATTACGCTAATAGACGCGAGATACGTTAAAAGTCTACAAAAAGACTTCTAGGAGTATTTGTTTTATTCATCAAAAACGCTATGAAAAAAAATTCTTATTTTTAGCATAAAACGCGAGATAGAGAAGGAAGTCCAAAGAAAGGATTGTAGCTTTTTATTAAAACTAAGTCATTAAACATGATTTATTTTCAAATTTGACATCACGCTTTATAAAATTTACTCATTTTAATATAAATTGCAAATTGAATAAGTTGAAAATCAATGATAAAGCATTTCCGTGCAAGGGGAACCACTTCTTGCTGAAGGCCATTTTATAAAATCTCAAGCTGACGTATATTAATAAACTGTCACATTGATATGATACAAAAATTGGCGAGAAAAAAAACACGCGAAAAGCGGAAATTTAGGGCGATAGCAAAAGTACTTCCCGGGGAAGCAGAGGTCAAAAACGAAATTCCACATAAAAATAAAATAATCATTTAAGAGAAATCTCAAATAATATTCTGAGTAATTCCGCGTGTTCCTTGAATTCTGTAAATTCCATGAATTACGGGAATTCAGTACATTCTGTGAATTCCATGAATTCCGAGAATGCTTTGTATTCCGTGAATTCCTTGAAGTTTCATGAATTCGTTGAATGAATTTCTTGAACATATGTATTCCTTGAATTCCGTAAATTTCATGAATTCGGTAATTTTCTTGAATTCCGCGTATACTGCGAATTCGCTGAATTTCATGACTTCCATGAGTTCCAGAAATTCCTTGAATTCCGTTAATTCCATGAATTAAGGGAGTTTCGTGAATTCCTTGATTTCCTTAAATTCCTTGATTCCCGTGAATTCCGTGATTTCTTCGAATTCCGTGAGTTCTTTGCATTTCTTGAAATCAGGGAATTTCTTCAATTCCTGGAATTCCGTTAATTCCTTGAAATCCGCGAGATGCTTGAATTCCGTGGGTTCCTTGAATTCCGTGTATTACTTTAATTCAATAAATTTCATTAATTTCATGAATTACGGGAATTCCATGATTCCCGTGATTTTCGCGAATTCCGAGAATTGCTTAAATTCCACGAGATCCTTGAATTCCATGTGTTACTCGAATTCCGTGAATTCCATGAATCACGGGAAGTCCATGAATTTCCTGAGTTTTTTTAATTCCGTGAATTCCTTGAATTCCATGAATTTTGCGACTTCCGAAAATTTCGTGAATTCCTTGAATTCCGCGAATTCCTTGATTTCCATAAATTCCGTGAATTCTGTGAATTCGGTCAATTCTTCATATTCCGTGAATTCCTTGAATGTCTTGAGTTCGTGAATACCTTGAATTCTGTCGATTCCTAAAATTCCTTGAATTTCATTATTTCCGTGATTCGCGTGAATTCCGTGAATTGCCTGAATTCCAAGAGATCCTTAAATTCCGTGAATTCCATGAATTACGTGAATACCTTGGATTTCGAGAATTCTTTGAATTCCATGAATTCCCTGAATTCCTTGAATTCGATGAATTCTTTGAATGCCGTAAATTCTGTGAATTCCTTGGATTCCGTGAATTACTTGTATTCCTTGATTTCTGTGAATTCCTTGAGTTCCGTGAATTCCTTGAATTCGATGAATTCTTTGAATGCCGTAAATTCTGTGAATTCCTTGGATTCCGTGAATTACTTGTATTCCTTGATTTCTGTGAATTCCTTGAGTTCCGTGAATTCCTTGAATTCGATGAATTCTTTGAATGCCGTAAATTCTGTGAATTCCTTGGATTCCGTGAATTACTTGTATATTTGACCGCTGCCTTTGCTTACCATTAGCGGGCGTTGCCGTAGCGGGACCCCCGGGAGGCAAAGCTGTACGACTCTCAAGACAAATCTACGAAGACGTGCAACTTCCCAATACGATCGTCCAATTAGCGTTTTTGGTGGTACCACGCCTTTCACGCACGTGCATAATTGGGATCGACGTTTTGGCAGAGCACCGAACAATATCGACCTAGACACAAAGACTCTAACTTTCCCCTACCTACAGGGACAGCCAGCGATTAGAATCTTGCAAGATGAAGCTGGAAGTATGCAAGATGGGGACTACAATCTGTGTACAATAAAATCGTCCATGATGGAAGCAGAAGAAATCAATGGAGGATTAGAAGATTAGGAATACGCGGAGAGTAAAATCCCTCTGGATATAACCCGTGACGAAATTAAAAACAAAATGGAGGGAAGCCAAGAGCTCACTAATCAAGAGAGGGAGAAACTCGGCGAGATACTATGGGAACACAGACGCGTGTTTCGTCGAGAGCCCGGCATCTTAAGAAACTATGAACACATTCTACAAATCAAGGAAGAGAAACCATTTGTGGGACGGACTTATCCAATTCCAATGGCACACCGAGAAAAAGTAGAGGAGGAAGTACAACGCATGCTGAAATTAGGGATCCATTCATTAGGGATCCATCCATTAGGGTCCATTTTCAAAGATGCAAAGAAATGAACGTCATGTTCAATCTGGACGTGACAAGTAGTTTCTGGCAAGTCCCTTCACATCCGGAGTCAAGAAAATACACGGCCTTCCAGTACCGAGGCCGTAGCTATGAGTTTCGCGTCGTGCCGTTCCATCTAAAAACGAGCACGGCAGCGCTCGTTCGAGGCCTGGACCAAGCGTTGCAAGGACTGGGCCATCAAATCATTTCTTTTGTGGATAACACACTAACTACGTCAGAAACAAACGAAATGCATTTAGAACACTCAGATGAAATCCTAAAGTGACACGAGAGGAATAATTTAACATTAAATCTCAGTAAGTCGCGCTTCTCTATAAAAGGAACGAAATTCCTAAGATTTATTTTAACAACCGAAGGAATAAAACCGGATCCTGAGAAAATTTAAAACATTGAAGACTTTTGAGCACCACGCACCGTCAAGCAACTGCGAGGCTTCCTGCGACTCATACATTTTTATTCTCAATTTAGTAAGGAACATGCCGCAGAAACAGTACCGCTACTAAAATTATTAAAACAAGGAGTTACTTGGAAGTGGGATAAAGAAGCACGGAGAAGCCGATACCGAATCTGTGTACCCGAGAGTACTTTTACGCGCCAAAATTAGCCAAAGCGACGCGACAAATACTTGCCACGTGCGACTCGTGTCAACGAAACAAGCTGCCATAAACTCGACCTAATCCTGTCAAGGATGGCAGTTTTGGAGAATGTAGTATCAAAACTTACTGTCGAAAACGGCAGCCGGGTTGACGAAATTTTCCGATTAGCACAAAGATTGGACATTCCGGCGAAAGTAGAAACAGACAAAGAAATTAACGCGGAAGGAAACGTAAATAAGGACAGCGCGGAAGAATCACGCGACCGACAAGAAAATCGACCCCTCGTGCCAATAAGATCGCCTAGTCCAATCCGTACAAATGTTATTGAAAGTAACGTGGACGAAGCACGTGAAACTGTGAGGCTGCCAAACGCTCAACCGCCGATGGCTCTGCGGCAGCCCCCTTCTGGTACTAATCCCGCTAAAGAAATAATAAAAACCATGAAGACTCTAACCGGGCAGGATGACATGGGGTAGAAGAATTCATACGATCAGTAAAAAGGGCATGAGACAGGTGCTCTTAACCAGATTTGCTGTTATGTCATGAACCTGACCAAGAAGTATTCACTGAGGTTCACACCAACATACCGGACGGAATTTACTCAATCAAAGATAGTCAATTAAATGGTCCCATAGTACAACTATTACAGGAACTCCACACTGATCAAAGTACCGGAATACGAACCTATCCAGAATATAAGGGAAGTACATAGGGCAACTGTTACTCAGAAGGAAGCAACTATTGGTCAGCGACTGACAGATTTACGAGATAAAACTAGGTTGCAACACATAGAAGATGAGATCCGCGAAAATTTATGGAAAGGAATAGCGTCTGACAATGAAATCTTCCATCCGGAAGGAGATCCACTGCCCTGCACCGACCTAGTGGAATACGAGATAGTCCTTAAATCAGGAAAAATATTCAACATCAAATCATATAGGTCGCCGGAGTGTCATAAAAAAGAAATATCAACGCAAATGAGAGATGTGATGAAAAAGGAAGTGATAAGACATTCCCAGTTACCTTATAACTCCCCCATTTAGGTAGTAACAAAAAAGACAGACGCTTCGGTAATGAAAAAATAGCGAATTGTCGTAGAGTTTAGAAAGATCAAAAAGGACACAGACCAATTATTATCCACCACCAGTGAAGATGATATCCTAGATTAGTTAGAAGAAGCTATATTTTTCTCGGCTTTCGATTTAAGCTCTGGTTTCCATCAAATACCTATGGCATAAGAATCAAAAAAATACACAGCTCTCTCAACACCCAGAGGGCACTTCGAGTTCAACAGGATGCCTTTTGAATTAAAGAATGCCCCAGCTACATTTCAGCGAATGATGGACGGAGCATTAGGAGGACTAGCAGGAAAAATATGTTTTGCCTATCTGGACGACATAGTTATATTCGGATCTACCCTGGAGGAATATAACAATAACCTCTTATCAGGTTACCGAAATCAATTGAAAATTCCTTGGAATCGTTTAATATACCCTAAAATCTGGCATAGGTCCTATAAATTCAATCTATATTTTCGAAATTTTAGGAAACTCTTTGATACAATACCACATGCAAATTTTTTCAAATCTCTTGGAAATGCTTTAAAATCTTTTTAAATAGTCTAAAATATTTCAAATCCTCTGAAACCAGTTAAATATTCCTTGCACTCTTTTGAAATACTCTTATCGTTTTCGAATCCTTTGAAATCTTTTGAAATCAATTGAAACATTTTAAAGCTTCTAAAAATGCCTTAGAATCTTTTAAAACCATGAAATAATTCAAATCCTATAAGTGACATTAATTTACTGAAATCAATTTAAAAATTCGTAGGATCTTTAAAAATGACCTAAGATATTTAAAATCCTTTAAAATATTGTGGAATTCCTCGAATTTATTTAAACTCTTCAAAATCCCTTGTAATTTTTAATAACACCCTAGAATATTTCCAATCCTTTGAAATTCTTTCAAATTATTGAAATAAAAAAAAATCCTTCTATTTTTTAAAAATATCTTGAAACTTTTTAAAGCTTTCGAAATTGTCTTGGCATCTTTTAAAATACTCTAAAACTTCTCAAGTATTTTACATTTTTTTGAAATTCTTTCAAATTATTGAAATCTCTTGGAAATGCCTAGGAGTCTTTTCAAATTCCTTAGATATTTATTTGAAATATTTTTAAACTACTTGAAATTTGAAACTTTTTAAAGCTTTCGAAAATGCCTTGGAATCCTCTAAAATACTCAAAAATATTTCAAATCCTCTGAAATCAATTAAATTACTGGAATAACTTGAAAATTTCTTGGAATCTCTTAGCATACTTAAAAGTTTTCAAATCCTTAAAACTTTTTTTAAATTCCTTGAAACTCGAAATTTTTTTAAATGCCTCCACATTTTTTTAAATACTCCAAAATATTCAAAATCCTCTGAAATCAATTACCGAAATCAATTGAAAATTCCTTGGGTTCTTGAAATTTGTTTATTCTCTTTAAAATTAAATAAACATGTTAAAAACAGCCTTAAATATTTCAAATCCTTTGAAATTTCTTCAAATTATTCAAAGAAACAAAAATTTATTGGAGTCACTAAATATTTCAAGACCTTTTAAAACGTTAAAAATCATTTAAGACGTTTCAAAGCTTTCGGAAATGCCTTGGAATCTCTTAAATTACTCTGGAATATTTTATCACATAGCCTTACTGACGAGTCCAGTGAGTCAGTCCGGGACGAAACATATATATATACAAGATAAAATAAGTCTAATTTTAATTTACTTGAAAATAAATATCTCAATTTTTTGTTTTGTTTTTAAATTAATTGTAGAAACATCCAAAAAGTCATGACAAACTTCCTGCATTGGGTCTCCAGGTGCTTTGCCCAGTTCAGCTTGCTATCCAGGATTGCTTCCAGCTATCCAACTGAATCTGAAAACGTCTGCTCCCTACCGCAAAATACCGGAGCTTAAACTATTAAAACTTCATAATTTTTCGTAAAAATGACCCGTTTGGTCTTTTCCGAATTCACCGAGAGTCCCAAGTTATAGCACCAGAGCTCTACGATGCGCAGCGCCGACCTCGTGAGACCCATCAGTGTTTCCAGATGAGCCCCTGACTAGGATTACAAAGTCATCCGCATATCTCTGAGTACAAAACTTCTCTTTATTTAGCCTTCGAAGGAGGCCGTTCACCACAATGCACCACAGGAGAGGCGACAGGACACCCCCCTGTGGACATGCCTGTGGAGCTATTTACCTTACTAGGTCCTCACCCTATCTGATTTCGAGTCTTCTTTGGCGTAGCCATGCTTCCTATCGAGCATACAATCTGGTTCGGCACGCCAGTTCTCAAAGCCTCTCCACAGATGACTTCGGAAGGAGTATTGCTAAAAGCACCATCTATATCCAAGAAGGTGTCCACAGCATACCTCTTCTGTTCGAAATGCTGCTCCAATGTTGCCACAACAGCATAAAGTGCAGTTTCTACCGAACAGCCTGTGTGAAAAGCATGCTGCCCTCTATACAAAGGGGAGGGCAAGAGCACCGCATCCCTAGTGTAACCCTCCCTCCCTGGTTTGGGTATAAAGGCCACTCTGCCATCTTTGCATGCCAATGGCACGTGTTTAGGGAATATACTTGCCCTGAATCATTTCTTCAGAGGAGGGACGACTAAATACATGCCTTTTTGTAAAAGCGCTGGATCAATTCCATCCGCCCTGGTGATTTAAAAGGACAGAAGGATCTTACGGCATATTCTACCTTTTTGCAATCAGCGACCTTAGCGGCGAAATTTCAGTCGGCCCTCTCCACCTCTTGACTCTAGCCTTCCTCCTCTTATCGGTTCGGATTCGTTGAAAACCTGGGAAGTGAACTTCCATCAGGTGATTCAGCGTTGCTTCTTGGTCTTCGACAAACTCATCATTATCGTGCCTTATGAGCCAAAGCCTCTCCAATCTTCCTGCTTATACTTTCTTATATTTTTCTTGTATCCACACTGGGCCGTCTTTTAGATGTTCCAGTCTGAAGGCCATTTATTTTTTTTTTTTCAATTTCTTTTTTGATTATTTTAGTAGCAACTTAGTTTTATTTGCCTTACTGCACAACATTCTTGTCAGTTTACGGAGTTTTTTCAGGTGTGTAATCCACCATTCTGCTCTCTTTCTAGACTTAATTGTGCTTGTAGCGCTCATATGATGCAGTCGGAGCCATGTAGTTTTTTATTTTTGAGTCATATTTATGGAGCTTGGGTGGGGGGGGGGAAGGGTGAGTTAAAAATAAAAGTTATTAGTATGGTTTTATTTCATAGGTACTCCTTTTCAATCTCTAAAAAAGTTGGCACGTTTCGATCAAACCCTGAAGTATGAGTTCAATTTTTCGAAAATCCAATATTGCCCCATGTTAATCAAATCGGATTTTGAAGTGTCCGGTGGCACGTGTTAATATTCGAATTTCGAGCAAAAAACCGGGGATTTTTTTTCTCCGGAAATGAAAACGTTTTTGGGGGGGGGGGCTTGCCCTCTAGGGTGAAAAAATTTTTGCAATGCATTTTTGGACTTCCCTAATAGGCATACATTGAAAAAAAGCATTTTGGCGTTTACCGATTTTTATTTCTTAATTTTAAAATCGACATTTTAACATAGCAAATTGTATTTCTTATCTGATTTTACATACCAAAAGCTTTCATTCGAACCGCCCCTAGGAAAATCGGACTAAAAGAAAAACGTCCAACATACGGGTCTAAATAACTTAATTTTCCTCATTTTCGTTATTTTCAACTTCTCATATGAAAAAAAGAACTATAAGGTGACAAACTTTTTATCTGAATTCTGCATGTCAAAATCATCAATTTGAGCCGTTCCCGAAGATAATCGGACAGTGTAGGGGTCTAAGTAACCAAATTTTCCTCATTTATTTTTTATTTTTTACCACTGATATAAAAAAAACTACATCATATCAAATTTCAGTTTCTATCTCTATTGTACATGCCAAAATCTTCAAGTTCAACCGTTCCTGAAGAAAATCGGTCTAAATAACCAAATTTTCCTCATTTTTCTTATTTTTTAAACACTGATATAAAGAAAAAGAAAACTATAACACAGCAAATTTTAATTCTTTATCTGAACTCTACATATTAAAATCTTCAATTTCAGTAATTCCTGAAGAAAATCGGACTAAAAGAAAAGCTTCCAGCATAAGGGTCTGTCCAAAATTTTCGTTATTTTTCTTATTATTTAACCACTGATATCAAAAAAAGAAAACTATAACATAGCAAATTTTTATTTTTTATATGAATTCTACATGCGAAAATCTTAATTTTGAACCATCCCCCGTTGAAAATCGGACGAAAAGAAAAGCTTCCAGCATATGGGTTTAGAAAATCAAAATTACCTCATTTTTCCTATTTTTAATATTTTTAATATTTTTAATCACTGCTTTAGAAGAAAGTAAACTATAGCTTTTTATCCTATATGTATATTAGGGTGGTCCAAAAATGCATTGCAAAAATATTTTTGATGCTAGATGCAAACGATCCCCCCAAAAAGTTTCGAAATCCAAAAAAAGAAAGGTGCTATTTTTTCTTTTTGATGAAAAACTATTAGACACTATTTCACCTACTTTCATGGTACCGTTGTAGTTTCCACCCCCTGATAGGGGTAGTTTCAGGGAATTATGGGGGTTGAAATGGTGCTAAGCAAGAATAATTAACAAAGTTATTATACATTGGCACTAGTGTGACCATATCTATCGGAAAAAAAAAATTAACAAATATTTTATCCTCGTTCTTCGTCATGAAGTACTTTCTATCCCCTGATAGGGGTAGTTTTTCGGTTTTTATGGGTTGAAATGGTGCTAAGTAAGTAGAGTTAACATTGTTATTATACATTGACACTAATTGATTCTATCTATGGGGAGAAAATTATTCAAAAATTCTTTATACACATTCTTGTTTATGACGTATTTTCCACACCCTCATAGGGGTAGTTTTTCGATTTTCAAGAGTCGAAGCGTCACCGATTGATGAAAAAATATTGAAAACAATTCTACCTACTTTCATAGTTGCGGTGTACATTCCACCCCTTGATAGGGGTTGTCTTCGGGGTTCTAAGGGTTGAAATGGTGCTATGTAAGAAAAATGTACGTGGATACTATACGTTAACATACCGACGCGATCCTACCTACATCAAAAACATGGTTAAAAGCTATTTCAATGACGTTCTTATGCGTGAAGTTCTTTTCGCCCCCAATTAGGGGTATTTCTTCAATTTTCCAGTGTTAAAAGGGTTTGAAAGGGTAACGACAAACCCGGCTACAGCATGCATTGATGATTATATTGAGCTTTATTGCGTCAATTCATGTTCTTTCCTCCAAAAACTACGTTTGGCGCAATAAAAGGGGCACAATTTGAGGTACATCTTTATGGAAATTCCTTAAAATGAATTTTGGGTAGTTTATGGTAAGTTATCATATTTATTTGTGGACTTACCATAAATCACCGAAAATTTTCATAAATTTATGGAAACTTTTTAAAATGAATATTGGATAATTTACCATATTTACCGGTAAAATTACCATGAATTTCCAAAAAATTTCATAAATATCTGGAATTTTGTGGAAATGTTTCAAAATGAATTTTGAGTAATTTATGATAATTTACCATATTTACCGGTAAAATTACCATAAATGACCCAAAATTTGCATAAATGACCGAAAATGTATAGACATTTTTGAATTGATTTTTGGGAAATTCATGGTCAGTTACCATGAATCACCTCTAAAGTTACCGTAAATAACCAAAAGTTCCCGGCAATTTTTTTATTGAATTTTCGAGAATCTGGAATAAGTTAAAATAAATTTCATGCTCTTTTATTCAAAATCTAATATGCATAAAATGAAAATTTTCAGACTTACAGCATTTTCAAAATCCAAAAGAGGAAACGAAAATTAACATTTTCAGCCAAACAACTAAAATATACTTTTTATTTTCGTGACTTTTGTCATACGGCGAGCCAAAATTTATTTACAGCCTCCATTCAGCAACTAATAATCTGGAAATCAAATTTCTATTCTTGAATTACATTGAAAATTAGATTTTATAAGAAATTTTTTGTATCCTGATAATCAGCTAAATAAAGGTTGATTCGTTTTGCGGTGCCACCCTTTAATTATATTTGAACATTTCGGGTTATCTTTTGCTGAGATTTTTTATTCCATATTATACATTCAAATTTGATTCTACTTCATCAATTCAGATTATACAAACAAAAAGAAGCCTAGACTAGGCTTCTACGAATTTTCAACTAGAAATGATTTCTTTTTATAAAAATTATGGATTTATCAAAGAAAGAACAAAAATTCAAGAAAAAAGTTGATTTTCTATCTAATAGTTTAATTTTCCAGCAAAGTTAGTAGTTGAATTTTTAATCCACAGAATACGAATTTTCAACAAAGGTGGTGAATTTTAACTTCAAGAAAAATGATTGCGTAAAAAAATTGTTACATTTTTCACAACATAGATTAATTTACACCAAATGGTTAAATTTTCAACCAAATGGTTGAATTTTCAACCAAATGATTCAGTTTTCAACCAAAATCATGAATTTTCAACCAAATAGATTAGTTTTCTACTGAAAAAGACAAATTTTCAACAACAAAAATTCATGAATTTTTAATCATGTAGTTGAATGTTTCACTAGGAGAAATAAATTTTGTAACAAGAATGAAATAGTCACATTTTCAGTTGGAAGACTTAATGTTTTTACCAAAATAAAACGAATTTCCAACAAAATAGTCACATTGTCAACGAAAAATGTTAATTTCTCATAAAAAATGTATTTCCAACAAATTTTTTAACAAAATAAATTAATTTTCAATCAAATAGTTGACGTAACAGAAAAATAGTTTAGTTTTTAATCAAGAAGGTGAATTTTCAAGCGATGATTCTAATTTAATACAAAAAAGCGGTTTCAAGAAAATGCATAAATTTTCAAAAAAGGGCTACATTTTCAAATTAACCTTTTTTAACTTAAATGACAAATCTTCAACCATGAGCTTTTTTTCTATCGAATGCGTTCAATTTTCAAGAAAGTAATTGAATTTCCTACTGAGAAAGGTCAATTTTCAAATAAAAATGGAATAGTTAGATTTGGAGTTAAGAAAACTAATTTTTACTGTTTGATTTTGAAGATTTTGGCAAAATCCATCTGCAATTTTTCGAATGACCTAGAGGGGGTATTTGTAATTTGCATAGGCTGTTTTGTTTCAACTCTGACTAGCTCTTTCTTTTAGCAAAAGTCGCAACTTTGTTCCTACTGATTCAGATCTTCCTTCAAATTCTTCCTTTTTTATTTGAAAAATCACTTATTTTGTTGCAAATTCAATTGTTTTATCTGAAAATTTAACTATTTCATTTCTGGTTGAAAATTAATTTTTTTAGTTGAAAATCTAACAATTTTGTTGAAAATTCGTTTTCTTTTAGTAGAAAATTTTCCTTTTTTAGTGAGAACTTCAAATAT
Source organism: Andricus grossulariae (assembly GCA_011634705.1). Taxonomy (NCBI): domain Eukaryota; kingdom Metazoa; phylum Arthropoda; class Insecta; order Hymenoptera; family Cynipidae; genus Andricus; species Andricus grossulariae. Next base: position 184,653,614 of record JAABKJ010075445.1, read on the forward strand.
TTAGTTATACATTTATGTATTTTGTAGAAAATTTGTCTTTGTAGGAACTTAATGTTCTTGTTTGAAAAAACATCTTTTTGGTTGAAAATTAAACCTATAGTTTGAATTTTTTTCGAGTAGACAATAATGCTATGTTTGTAAAATTCAAAACTACGTAAGAAAAACTGACCAGTAATTAAAATATTAAATTTTTTCTCTTCAAACTGAATGACTACCTCTTTTACTTTATTTTAAAAATGAATTATAAACTTTTATTAATAATTTGTATAAAAAAAAGCTATTTTTCATTTATTAAATTTAAATTTTCGCATTAATTAATTAAACAATTTTCAATTAAAACAAGAGTTTTTACCGATTTTGTTGCTGTTAAGATTCTCTGGCCGATTTCAGCGACCTCAGCATCTTCAACTAAGGATGTTAAAAAGGGACTAAGAGCAGAATCGGGATTTTTGTAGCTCTCAGTTGCTTTTAAGAGCGATTTTGGAATGTATTTTTCGTCAAAATTCTTCGCCGTATAACACGTTGGTTCATCCCAAGGCAATACATGCTCTTTGCCTTTCTCCAGGCCAATCAATTCACTCAAAAATAAATGTGTCCTAGAAAAAATAGCATTTGTATTAAAATTCACAGTTTCTAACAACACTTTACATCTGGTGGAAATAATTTCTGTGAATTTGAACGAATACTTTTATAAATATCTAAAAAAATTTGCACGAATTTTTAAGGTAATCTACGAATTTTTCCAAAAATTTTCACGAATTGTTATGTAATTTGTGACTTTACTCAATAACAATGTCTATGAATTTTAACGAAAACTTTTATGAATTTCTATGATTATTTTTAAGAATTTCTACGAAAATTTCTACGAATTTGTACGAATTTTCAAAGCAGTTAAAAAATGTATATAAAAATGTCCACAAATTTTTAGGAAATTTGGGACCTTTCTTAGTTATAATTTATATGAATTTTAAAGAAAATTTTCATGAATTTCCATGAAATTTTCTAAGAATTTCTACGAAAATTTGTACGAATTTTTCCAAAAAAATTCACGAATTTTTATGTAATTTGTGACTTTACTTAATAACAATGTCTATGAATTTTAACGAAAACTTTTATGAATTTCTGTGATTATTTTTAAGAATTTCTACGAAAATTTCTACGAATTTGTACGAATTTTCAAAGCAGTTAAAAAATGTATATAAGTAAGTCGAACCTGTCAGGTGAAAAATTTTCCTTTTTCCGATGATTACACCATTTATGTCATGGGCTCTTGGTCTATGTGATTCCGAGCGACAGAATTGGTCCAGGTGGAGGCGATGCGACAAAGTTGACCAGAGCCGTCGCGCTGTGGACTAGAGCCATAAGAAGTTATCAAAAATTCCAAACATGGTTCCATTTCATTTCTTTAAATTTCGATAACCAAACACTTGTATTCTTATCCAAAAAATATGAAAGTTTTTTTACTGGGAAAAATTAATTTTGAAGCCAAAACAACGATTTTTCAATAAAAAAGTTACTTTTCAACCAAATTTGGACTTTTTACCAAAAATCTTGAATTTTCTACAAAATACGTAAATTTTCAAATAAATGGTTGAATTTTCATACCGAATTAATTTGGAACATAAAAGTTATTTTTCAACCAAATAGTTAAATTTTCTACCATTTTAAACCAAAAAGACGAATTTTTAACAAAAAGTTAGTATTTGACAAAATGTGGACTATTTACCAAAACAATATACATGAATTTTCAACCAAATTTTTCAATTTTCATACTAAAAAGATTAATTCTCATCAAAAAAGGTCATTTTCAACTAAATAGTTTAGTTTTGTACCATTTTCAAAGCAAAAAGACGAATTTTCAATAAAAAGCTTAATTTTCTACCAAATAGTTGAATTTTTTAGGAAAATATTTAAATTTTCCACCGTCAAAAAAAGAAAAAAAAAACGAATTAGAAAGATAATAGTTAAATTTTCTACGAGAGATGAATTTTCAACTCAAATTATGAATCTTTAATCAAACAACTGAATTTTTAAGAAAGTAAGTATACTTTCAAACAAGTAGTTACATTTTCTACCAGAAAAGACGAATTCTCCAAAAGAATCTGAACTCTCTTCAAAATGTTTTTTACTAAAGGAGATGAATTTCCCAAAAAAATCGATATCTTACCAAAAAAGAAAGACGAGTTTTCTATAAAATAGTTGCATTATCAAAGCGAAAATATGATTTTTTCATGAAAAAGTTACTTTTCAACCAAATAAAATAGCGGAATTTTTAACAAAATGCATGAATTTTCAATCAAAATAGATGAATTCTCAACGAAAAATATAATGGTTGATATTATTTCTATCTTAAAAGATTTTAATTTTAAATCAAACATAGTTGAATTCAACCAAATAAGATGAATTTTCAACAAAATAGCTGAATCGAGAACCAAATCAGATTGATATTCTATCAAGATAGATGAATTTTCAACTAAAATGAATAAGATTTTTTCACTAAAAGAGATCAATTTTGAAAAGAAAAAGTCGAATTTTGAAACAAGAAAGAAAAAGATTTCCACTGAATTGTTGCATTTTCAAAATTCAAACAATAAGCCTGCATTCTGAAAATGAGGCAAATTTTAACGTTAAAATTCAAGTTGTCAAATTGAGGCCTCAAAAATTAAAAAATTTTACAATTTATGTTTTTTTTACATACCTAGAGGTGAAAAAAGTCTGCTTAATTTTTTCGAATTTTAATAACTTACTATCTGCGAGATAATTCCTATTAAATTCACCCCCGTTTACCAGTGACCGAAATGTACTAGAAAAAAAATCTCCAAGACCCAGGAATAAAACTGGATATACAGCGTATTTTTTTAAAATTTTTGGTATTTAATGAGATTATCTCTATAACTTGTAATTTCAAAAATTTACATAAAATAAATTTTTTTAATCAATACTGCAGGAGAAACTCGGCAAAAATTTAGTTTTTAAAAATTTTTGTTCGAATTTAAAATAAAAATAATTCTACAAAAATCGTATAAACAAATCAATGATTCAACTCAGAGCTAATTTATCTCGAAATTTCTTTTTAATTATTTTTTTTTTATCAACAATTCTATTTTTGGGAACATTTGTTGTAATTTAAAAAAATATAAAAACGTTTTTTCTTTTATACAAATATTTGATTATTTCAATTTAAAAAAATATTTATTTCAGAAAAATTTTTTTAGTACTGGTTTATGGTTTATCTCGAAATTTATTCTTAGTTTTTTTTTATATTAAAAATTCGATTTTCGAGAAAACGTTTCGTATAATTTTTTAAAAAGACTATGTATAAAAAAAACATTTCTCAAACTTCAGATCTACAAAAATTCTATATATTCTATATATTTATTATATATATATTCTATGTGTCATATAAATTCACTCACATTTCGGTTCAGTCTAGAAATACAATTTTAACTTCGAAGTACAAAAAATAATAATTAAAAAAACAATATCTATAATTCATAGAAAAGCATGAACGTATTAGAAATTTTAATATCTAACAAATATAAACATAATTATCTTTTTGAGAGTATTACTCTCACAGTTCAGTTAATTTATTATCATCATATCAGTGCTTCTGTCATTATTAATTTGTAATTATTTTTTCCAAATATGTATTTCCGGTGCCTGGACTTTGTGATATTTATTATTATATTCGGAAGTGCAGCGTTTATGAAGCGATCCATATCAAACTTTTCTCACCTTGAAAAATCAATCTACTGCGTTACCGTCATATTTCACGAAGAACGAGAAAACCAGCGCTCGACTTCGTAGTACGGTGAGGGCAGCATGTCGATATGGCACGAAATGTGATGTCCTATATATATATATAATTAAACAATAAGTTTAACAACCACCGCAGGGTCCCACTGGGAGCAACTGCCATCTAAAAAATGACACCGGCTCCCAGTAGGACCGCGGTAATCCATGAAATTGAAAATTCAACTTTTCTCTTGAAAATTCAATTATTTAGCTAAAAAGTGCTCTGTTGAAAATTCATCTCCTGGGGGTCGATAATCAATATTTTGGGAATATTGATTATTAATTTTTGAAGTTGGAAAAAAATTTACCAGCTCCGATGGGATAATTCATAACTTTAGTTGAAAATACATTTGTCTGGTTGTAAATTTCACGATTTTGTTGAAAATTTGATTTTCTTCTTTTGGAAGAAAATTAATATTTCTCGATTTACAATTATTATTGTAAACTGAAAATTCACTGATTCAATTTTTGTGGGCATATGAAACAGCTTTTAAACAGGTTCGAATATGAAAAAGAAGAGGTTCCGAACTCTTTCATAAACACGAATGAAAGACAGTACCAAAAATTTTTTCAAGTCGCTGATGACTATATTATCAGCTATTCTGAATTTTTTAATTTTGACTAAAGATTCATCATCAGCGACCAAAAACTCCACTAAGTACTAACCTTCATTCAAATCACGTGACTTTTTCATTGAAGTCCGCCATATTGGTCCGACATTTTTAATTTCTCAATCTTGACCCCGGATTCGTCATCAGCGACCAAAAAAACTACAGCACACCAATTTGTATCAAGACCCAATGAATTTCGTGGCAGTTATTCCAAGTGCGCATATACGCGTCATTACAAGTGCCCAAATGCCCATTTTTTCCGGCACTAGAAAATGTTGAGATTTAATTTTTATTTCCATTAAGATCAAATCAAATTCAAATTTATTCATAAAAAAAAGGATCTCTCTCCTCTCACTCCACTGTGATTCGAACACCAGATCAACTGATTTCCGGTCAGGTCCTCTAACTAATTGAGCTACAGAGAGATCAAAGAAAGATACTGTTTTTCTGATATACGCTAATTTCAGCAAGGTGTTACATAATCAATATTTCAAATAGGAATCTGTGATATAATAATCATATATATTATAATAATACAGATTCCTATTTCAAATTAAATTATTGTCACGTAAACAGCAGTGGTCTCGCAATCCATACAATTTTGTATATTGTTGATGGGAAAAATTTTTGTTCGAAAGTATTTCATAGATTCCGCGGTGCAGACGGGGAAGAGCCAAAATCCTAAGAAATTATTCTTCTATATGACTTCAGAGTTCATTCGAACCAGTCAGTGACTTTCTGACTAAAAGATTTTATTTTTCGGCAAATGAGCGTTTTATTCCTCAACATAATCCACTTTTAGCTGGATACATTTAGTCCAGCGTTTTTCCAATTTTTTTATTCCTCCCAAATAATAGGTTTTCGCAAGGCCCTCTAAATGGGCGTTTGTTTCGGTGATGACCTCTTCATTCGACCATAGTCTTTTACTTGAATTTTCAAAATTGATAACTTTAATTTTAAACTATGTAGAATTAAAAGTTCTTCAATTTTGAAGAGTTACAATGGAAAATTCTAAAAATTTTGAAATATAGGAATACAAATTATTCAAATTTCACGATTTAGATTTTAAAGGTATGTAATTTGGCAAGAAAAGCACATAATTTTTGTTTTTAAAACCCAAAACCTGCATAACCTATAACTGCATAACTTATATTTGCAGAATAGAATGCGACAGTTTGCTAAAATTTCATTAGCTGATTCCAAAAAAAGCTAATATGCAGAAAAAGAAATCAGCGAAATTAGCTGAAACCTAATTCTAATTCGTAATTTATTATAAGACTTCCTAAAATAATTTTCGAATAATTTGAGTGTTGCCAAAGATAAAAATATTCGTTAGTGGTCTTTCTTCATGAGTGACTATACAAATTAATGATGTCCAGTCGTTTATTCGAAATTTTAATCCAAATTTAGACACTGGAAATTTGGTTTGATTTCCTTAAGCTATTGCAAGTTCTAAATCAAAATAACTCCTTTTTTTCTGGAAAAAAAATTATTCCAAGAGTCTAGTCGAATATTTGAAATTCGATTTATTCGAATATTGAAACAAGTCAAATTTCGAAGATTTGACTTGAACTTTGGATCCATTTTTAATATAAAAAAAAGTTATTTTGATTTCAAAAGTGGTTATAATTTAAGGAAATCTAGGCGGTTTGATGTACAGTTACATTTTTTTCTATTTCGAAAAATCCAATTTTCCAAGCATTCTTGGATTTGTATTAAAAATTCGAATAAACGAATGCACAGCTCTAATAAAAATGTTAAAATATTTTAGCTTGGTTACAGAGTGTATTTGATTTTAAACATATAAAATTTAAGATTTCGTTATTTGTAATAGCAAATAATATTCAATGATGTATCATATTACTTGTTTGTAATATATAGATATAATAATTATATTTATTATATGGGTTGTTTTCCACGCAGAGGGCACTATCGAAAAAAATTACAAATTTATTTTTGACGTCGCACCCATTTTCCATCTCTTTTGTAACTATTATTTATTATTATTACTATTATTATTATTCATGAATAAAGTAAAAGAATGCAATTAAATTTTCATAAATGAGAAATAGTATAATAGAAAATATATACTATGTGTAAAAAAAGAAATTTTATACGAAATTAGGTATGAATCTGATAAAAACCCTTGGAATCTTTTAAAATATCCTATAACTTTACAGGTCCTGTAAAATCCTTCTATATCTTCCAAAATTCTTTAAAACAGCATGCAAAATCTCCTGAAAATGCATTGGAATCTCTTAAAATACCCTAAAATAATTCAAAGTCTTTGAAATTCCTATAAACCTTTTTTTCACAATTTTATTTTCCCTTCCTTCACAATTTTATTTTCCTTTTTTCGAAATTTTATTTTCCTTTTTTTCGCGATTTTATTTTCCTTTTTGTTCATATTTTTCTTTTTATTTGTTCACAATTTTTTTCTTTTTTTCACAATTTTATTTTCCTTTCTTTCACAATTTTATTTTCCATTTGTTTCACATTTTTTCCTTTTTTCACAATTTTATTTTCCCTGTTATCTCAATTTTATTTTATTTGTTTTCACAATTTCATTTTCCTTTTTTCCACGATGTTATTTTCTTTTTTTCGCAACTTTATTTTCCTTTTTTCACAATTTTATTCTATTTTTTTACAATTTTATTTTCAATCGACACGATTTTTTCCTTCTTCATAAATTTTTTTATATTTTGTTCACAAATTTATTTTCATTTTTACCCCTTTTTTGCATCTTTTCCCCCTTTTTATCATAATTTTATTTCCCTTTTTTTCACAATTGGATTTTCATTCTTTCCCGTTTTTATTTTCCTTTTTTCATAATTTTATTATATTTTTTCACAATTTTATTTTCATTCTTTCCCGTTTTTATTTTCCTTTTTTTACAATTTTATTCTATTTTTTTAAATTTTACTTTCTTTCACAGTTTTATTTGCCTTGTTTCACAATTTATCCCCATTTTTCATAATTTTATTCTCCATTTCTTCACAATTTTCTTTTCTTTTTTTTTCACAATTTTATTTTCCTTTTCTTCACAATTTTATTTTCCTTTTTTTCACAATTTTATTTTCCTTTCCTTCACAATTTTATTTTCCTTTATTCACAATTTTATTTGCCTTTTTTTAAAATTTTATTTTATTTTTTTCAAAATTTTATCCCCCATTTATTCACAATTTTATCTTTCTTTCTTTCTCAATTTTATTTTTCTTTTTCACAATTTTACTTTCATTTTTTTTACAATTTACTTTTCTGTTTTACACAATTTTATTTTCCTTTCTTTCACAATTTTCTTTTTCTTGTTCAGAATTTTACTTTCCTTTCGGTAACAATTTACTTTCTTTTTTTCACAATTTTATTTTCCTTTCCTTCACAATTTTATTTTCCTTTTTCACAATTTTATTTTCCTTTCTTTCACAATTTTCCTTTGATCTTTTTTCACAATTTCCTTTTCTTTTATTTTCACAATTTTACTTTCCTTTTTTTCACAATTTACTTTTCTTTTTTTCACAATTTTATTTTCCGTTCCTTCACAATTTTATTTTCCTTTCCCTTTTTTCACAATTTTCTTTTCTATTATTTTCACAATTTTACTTTGCTTTTTTTCACAATTTTATTTTCCCTTCCTTCACAATTTTATTTTCCTTTTTTCGAAATTTTATTTTCCTTTTTTTCATTTCCTTTTTCTGGAGTTCTTCTTCAATTATCTCATGGGGGATTACTGGTGAAACATTTGAGAGAATGACTCTTTTCAATGAGTGAATTAGTGGTCGCATTGCCAAGCTGGTTTTCAAGTAGGATGTCTTCATGATTTTCGGTGAGGTCTCTTACAATTTATTTGCTGGAGAGAAAGAGATAGATTCTAGCATTAGAAACCTTAGTAGCAAATGAATTCCGTGAATTTCATAAATTCAGTGAAATCCGTGAATCCCATGAATTCAATAAATGCCATGAATTCCGTGAATTCCTTGAATTCCGTGAATTCCGTTAAGTCCATGATTTCCGTGAATTTCATGAATTCCGTGAATTCCATCAATTCTGTGAATACCCTGAATTCCGTAAATTCCATAAATTTCGTGAACACCTTAAATTCCCTGAATTCCGAGAATTCATTGAATTCCATGAATTCCGTGAATTCTATTCATTCCTTTAATTCCATGAATTCCTGGGATTTCTTCATTTCCTTTAATTCCATGAATTCCTGGGATTTCTTCATTTCCTTGAATTCTATGAATTCCTTGAATTCCATGAATTCATTGAATTCCTTCAATTTCATTAATTCCGCGAATTCCGTGAATTTCGTGAATTCCATGACTTCTTGGAATTCCATTAATTCCTTAAATCCCATTAATTCCTTAAATCTCATGAATTCCATGAATTCCTTGAATTCCATAAGTTCCTTGAATTCCATAAATTCCTTGAATAACATGAATTCCTTGAACTGCATTAATTCCTTTAATTCCATGAATTCCTTGAATTCCATGAATTCCTTAAATTCCATTAATTCCTTGAATCCCATTAATTCCTTAAATTCCACGAATTTCTTCAACTCCATTAATTCCTTGAAATCCAATAATTCCGTGAATTCCACAAATATCATGAATTCCTTCAATCCCATTAATTCCGCGAATTCCATGAATTCCTTGAACTGCATTAATTCCTTTAATTCCATGAATTTATTGAATTCCGTGAAGTTCATGAATTCCATGAATTGCGTGATTTGCTTGCATTCTATAAACTCCGTGAATTCTGTAAATTCAGTGCATTCCGTGAATTCCGTGAATTCAGTGAGTCTCATGAAATCCATGAATCCAATAAATCCTATGAATTCCGTGAATTACATGAATTCTGTGAATCCCATGAATTCCCTGAATTCCGTAAATTCCATAAATATCGTGAATTCCTTTAATTTCATTAATTCCACGAATTCCATGAATTCCCTGAATTCCGTAAATTCCATTTTATTATTATTATACCATTGAGCCGTTTCCCTTTCGGGGCAGACCCAGGTTGCTGATCAGTCTCTCCAGCAATCACCCCACGTTAGAGGGGTACACTAAATCTTATAGTTGATTCCAGCTCTTTAACAACTGATTATTTTTATAAATAGCAATTGATACGGCAGAGTCCAAAGAATTGGTTCGGAAAATCTCATTTTGCCCCAACAAATTATCCGCAATACATATGCCCAAAGTGCTACGAAATTTTTGTTTGCAGACAGCAGAATTAATTTTTACCTCACCTAAAATTCTTCGAAATTCCCTTAGAATCATTGGGAATTTACCTTGAATTATTTGAAATTCTTTCAAAATTATGTGCAATTCCTAATAAATTCTTGGAATTCATTGGAATTGATCTCAAAATATTTAGAATTCTTTTCAGTTATATGCATAAATACTTCGACATTTACCTGCAATAATTTGACTTTATTGCCTAATTTTAAATTCACAATTTACTAAAAATTGTAGAAAATTTAACAATTATTCTTTGGGATTCATAACTGAATTCAAGGAATTTTCATTGAATTCTTTACATTTCTTTAGATTTCACTGAGATTTTTTTTAACTTTCTCATAAAACTTCTGAATTCACCACGAAGTCTTGGAAATCCACAATTAACTCTTTGGAATTTACTGAAAATTGTTTATATTCATCGATTTATTTTAAATTCTTTTGAATGCACTGGAAATCCTATAGATTTCACTATAAATGCTTTTGAATTCACAATTAAATCTTAGGAATTCTTTGGAATTCACAACTGAATCTTAGGACTTTACTTTGGATTCATTGCACTCAAGCATTCTTTGAAATTCGTCTTAAATTCTTTTGCATCCTTCACAATCAATCTGAAAATATTTAGAATTATTTCCATTTCCAAACAATAAACATTGAGTTAAAGATAAAGTTAAATTTGAAAAGTCGATATTTTCAAAATTCATTTTGAAATATTCTCTTTTTCATAACACGTGCATTATTTCAGCCCTCTTTAGTGCCTATAAAGCGGGGCTAAAGGTGACCATAGATAACCGATAGATTACCATTATTTACCATAATTCACCGAAAATTCTCGAAAATTTGGGAAATTTTTGGGTATTTTTGAAAATGTAAAAATTTCAGTAACTTTCAAAAATTAAAAAAATTCTTAAATTCGTATTGAAATAAAAATAAAATTGTCAAAATCCGCCATATGAACAGAAATCATGTCTGCTGTAAAAAAATTAGCAACTCATGCATTAGTTATAAAAAATATCGTTTGCATCAAGGGGGGTGGGGTGGACTATTTCAAATTTAAATGTTCTCTTTAATCAATTTATATATAAGCGAAACATAAAAACTCAAACTTGCCAGTGTTGAGTTGAAAGAGGGGAAAAGGTTTTATAAGATTTATCTATATTTAGTTAGTATGCGTTGGCGTAAAGGACAATTATTATTTAAGAGCTTTATTGTTTTATATAGTACCTACATCATAAGTTCTTATCTCACAGATAGCAAGCGTCTCGCTTATCCTTCTATGAATATTCACGTTTTATTGGCGTCAGTTTAAAAAAAAATACCTTTGGCACCTCATCGGTGCCAAATAAATTTGCTTTTACATCAAGAAGGTTTCTCCCTAAAAAAAAGAAAGAATGCATATTTTCAGCACTTTTTAAGCTTGTGTTTCTGCCTAGCCAAAAATCTTATTTTCAGAAAATCACAGAAACCGTAAAATTCATTTTCGAAACAAAATTTTCTGTGTTCTATAGAAAAATTATGATTGAAAAAATTGTAGCTTCTTTTGGGTGAACAACTTTTGTTAATTCATTCTTCTCATAGTTTGTGTTTTTTGTCCCAAAATCGAATTTTTAAATTTTTAATGTTGTTTTTGTACGAATAAAACAAAAACAACAAATCTTATAAAAGAATAATTCATGACAAATTCGTAGCACCGACTCTGGTAATTTGCGAAAACCTGTTTTTCGGGTTCAGAAGGTTTCAAACGGTGGATATTTGACAAAACTGGGTACAGAAGGTCAAATTTTCCACAAAAATTGATAGCTTCTCTTATGAGAATATGAAAAGTGCGCATTTTATCAGAAAAGGTTAAACGCAAATTTTTAGGTGTAATTTAGGCAAACGATTTTTTCATTAAACGTTTTATTGTAACTTATGTCGATTCTCAAAAATTTTTTATTTTTACATTCTCATCCAGAGAAAATATTAGATTTGTGTAAAATTCGACCCCCCCGTTTTTTGTCAAATGTCCACCTTTTGAGACCCCCTGAACCCAAAAAACAGGTTCTTACGAATGTGTCTGTCTGTCTGTTTGTATGTATGTATGTATGTATGTCTGTCTGTGAGCACGATAACTTTCAAAAGAATTGACCTTTCAGATTGGCCTTTGGTATACTCTTCGAGTCTCGTAAACGAAAGGTCAAGTTCATTAGCCAGCCATTTTGGATGAAAATTCAAAAAGTGAGCGCATTTTGAACATTTTTGAGGCAATTTTTTTCACAATTTGGAAGCGATATGTGCATCTGTTCAGAGTACTCCAAAATTCAAACAATTTATTCCAATGACATTTTCCGATAAAATGAAAATTTTATAGACTTACAGCATTTTCAAAATCCAAAAGAGGAAACGAAAATTAACATGTTCACCCAAACAACGCACCACACAGAAAAATAGTCTGAGCGAAAAAAGTGGTTCTTTTTGCACGCCCTACAGGATTATCATAACGACTTTTTGAATTGTCTTGAAAAATCGAAAATTCCCATTTTTATTGCACAAAAAGTAATGAAAAATCAAAAATTCAATTCCACGGTCAAACTGCGCCGCTTATCATGTTCACTTTGATTCTCGACTTAGCTTTATGTGTCGTATATAGTCCACGAAGAATCCCGCTGTGTTCTAATATTGCAAAAATGTCACCATTGGAGGCTGATAATACAATATGTTCATCGTTTGGCACGAGAATATATCTCGCTTCCTCTCGCAATCTAATTGGATAACCAGCAGGAAAAACGTATCTCCGAAATTCGAATCGTAGATTCTGATTCGTGCAGGGGATAAGCCGTATGTATCCAAGTTGTCCAAGTGCGTATCCAAGTAGTTTAGGAGAAGGAGACCTACCAGGGGGCGACTTGTCCCTGGCACGAAGAGGATGCTCCTTAGGAGCCTGAGGTACATGATGAGAAGGAAAATAACGACTTTGGACTGGGCGGGGAGTATAAGGGCTATCTCCGCTTGACTGCGAAATGAAATAGAGGACTCATGTTTCTTGTTAAACAAACTTCAAATAGAGCTTGATACTTTATTCTCGTTTTTGGTATAAAATACTTTGAAATCATGAGTAAAGGATTTTGTAAAGAAAAGTTGTGCTATAAAAATGTCAGGTTCGAAATGATTGAGGCTTACTGTGTTTAAATTGAACACAACTCATTGTTTTGTTTTTATATTTTGAATTCAATCCGAATTCGTTCAAATCACCTGGAATTCTTATAAACTTCATGGAATTCCTCTAAATTCATTGAAATTCAAAATAAAGTAAGTCCAATTATTTATGCATGGTAGTCCCTCCTAGATAATTTCAGTACCATTTTGGTTTGAAATTACTATGATGCCAAAGAACTGTATTTAAGCTTAAAATTTCATTTGCAAATAACTTCTTTTTTTCTTGAAAATACGGCCATTTCGTAAAAAAAGGAACTCGAATTAATTTTTCTTTGTAGGTTGAAAATTCAGCTATTTGGTTAAAAATTCGATGGCTTTGCTGAAGAGTAATTTCTTCTTTGTAAGCTTAGTAGTATAGTAATCTATATATATAGATTAGTATAGTTTATAGTCTAGCCCGCTTTCGCCTCGTTAATTCTTCGCTTTCGTCTTGTTTTCTCGGGTCTATTCTTTGGTTTGTCCAGTCACGGTCTTCCTCGTCTTGTCTCATCCTTTCTTGATCTTGCCTGGGGTTTTCCTAGGAATGCGAGAGATGTACGCTAGTGGAGCAGACAGCTTGCGGGAGCGTGATTTTGCCACTCTGACGTGCTAATGCTAAAGAGCGTTCTTCGATGAAAAGTCAAAGTCGAAATATGATTACATATTATACTTTTTTGTCTATTATGTATGTTATTTTGTTCTTATTAAAAATTTATGCTTCCAATTATAACAATAGTATATATGAAAGAGAAAGGTAAAAAGATTGGTCTATTTTTCTGATGATGCAACAGAATATTCTCCAATTACATTTGTTGATCTACTTATTCACTGAAGCATGAATCAGTTTTTCGCCTACATTGCGAAAATGAGAATGTTCTATACTTTCGTTTTCACTCTGGTGATCCTATGTAATTCTATAGGTGAATATACTATCATAATATATCTATAATTTTTATTTTATTTTACATAATGCATGCATGAATACGGCCATTTCTCAGGCCTGTCAAGCGAACATGAGATCCCACTTTCCAACTTATATTCATACAATGGCCATTTGTATATTAATGTCATAAAAAATTATGACGTCATGGTAGTGTTGCCGCAGAGCGAGAAATCCCGAGGAACGAGACGGGACGAGACGAGACATACCGGCTGACTCGGTATCCCACGTTTAGGTTTGCCTCGTCTCGTGGCATCCTTTCTCTTTCTTCGCCTCGATTTTTCCGAGGAATACGACAGATATGCGCTAGCAGAGTGAACAGATCGCGCGAGCGTTCGTTTTAACTCTGAAGTGCTAATCCCAATAATCGTTCTTTAATGAATAGTCAAAGGCGAAATCTGATTACATATTATACTTGTTTGTCCATGACTGAATAATTTGATATCAAATACGACTATGTTATGATTGTTTCGGAAATTCAACTTCACTTTATTAGTATTTTGCTTTGTATTTATTATTAATTTATTTTGCCAATTATAGCAACAGAATATATGAAACAGAAATGTGAAAATATAGGTAGATTTTCGGATAATTTGTAGTTTAAAGAATTCAACACATATTAAAATATTTGAAATGTTTGTGAAATCCTTGAAATATTTGGAAATGTTTGTGAATTCCGTGAACTATTTCAAAATATGCAAAACCTATGTGAAATCTTGAAATTTTTGCGAAATCTTTTGCAATCTTTGACAATTTTAGAAAAATCTTTCCAATCTTTGTGAAATCTTTTGAAAAATTCAAGAATTCATGGGAATACTTATGAAATCTTTTTTAAATCTTTTGTAATAAGTTGAAAATAATACAATATTTGAAATGTTCGTGAAAATTTTAAACATTTGGCGTAACATAGCTGGCATACTGGGATCTTTTTGATTTAAGCGAAAAAGGCTTCCTGCAAAGAGTCAATTGATTATTTTGAGCAGCTAAATTTTTTACACACTCTTGGATAGTTACTTCAGAGAATGCTGTGGGTTATTTAGTTCAAAATTCATTTTGAATAAACAATAAATCTTTGAAACAATTTTAACATAGTCGTGTTTAGTATTTAATTAATCAGTAATGTACGAAAAAGTAAAATATGTAATCATATTTCGACCTTAGCTATACATTATAAAACACTAATTAGCATTAGCGCGTCAGAACGGCCATATAGGCAATAATTAACCCAATTTAACAAAAATAATTGTTTAAACAATTTATTATTGTTTTTAATAATAATTTCTCAGATTAATGTTAGAAAGTTGTAGTTTTCTCTAAAATTATTCACTTTTTGTCCACATTTCAATTAAATTTTGGATGTAATTAATTCAATTTAACAAAAATAATTGTTTAAAGACATTATTATTGTTCAAAACTATCTTCTCTTATAGTAATGCTAAATAGTTCGGCTCATTCTGAAATTTTACACTTTTTGCCAATTGTTCACTAACAGTGAGCTAATAATTAATTAAAGTTGATGAAAATAAATGTTTAAACAATTTTTCATTATTTTAAATAATATTACTTTTTGTGCACTTTTCAATTAGAGTTGGTGATAATTATATCAAAATTATCAAAAATGATTGTTTAAACAATTTATTATTATTTATAATAATATACTATTTTAGTAATACTAGAAAGTTGTGGTTTTTTTCTAAAATATTTGACTTTTTGGACACTTTACTCAAAACGAGGTAAAAGTTGATGCAATTAAAAAAAAATAATTGTTTAAACTTATTATTTTGTTTATAACTATCTTCTCCTACAGTAATGCTACATATTCGCGGGTTTTCCGATTTTTTCAACTAATTTTTTACTTTTCAGTTAGAGCAAAGCAGTAATGAATTAAATTAAACATTAACAATTGTTCGAACAAATTGTTATTATTTATAATAATATTCTCTTAGAAAAATGCTAGAAAATTTCAGTTTTTCTAAAAATGTTAACTTTTTGTCCACTCTTTAATTAGACTGAGGTAATAGTTAATTCAATTTCAAAAACATAATTGTTGATATGATTTATTATTGTTTTTAATAATATTCACTTTCAATAAAACTAGACAGTCGATGTGTTTTCTGAAATTTTCAACTTTTTCAAAATTTTTCCACTTCTTGTCCAATTTTTAATTAGATTAAGGTGGTTATTAATTTAGTTTAACAAACATAATTGTTCAAATAATTTATTATTATTGTTGATAATATTTTTACAATAATGCTAGAAAATTGCAGTTTTTTTTTAAATTGACCGCTTTTTGTCCAATTTCCTATCAAAGGGAGGTAAATAATGAATTAAAGGTAACAATATTAATTCTTGAAACAATTTATTATTATTGCTAATAATATTGAATTTGAATAATGCTAGATAGTGGCGTTTTTTCGGAAATTTTTAACTTTTCACCCACATATTACTTGATAGATCAATAAATGATGCAAGTTTACAAACATATTTGTTTAAACAATTAATTATTATTGTTAATAATATTCTTTTAGAATAAGACTAGAAAATTGCAGTTTTTTCCAAAATTTGCGGCATTTTGTCCCATTTCCAATCAGTAGATGTTGAAATTAAAACTAAGAGACTTGACTTACTTACTAATTTTTGGCCAATCGAACTTTAATAACTGATGGTTTATTTTTTCCAGAAAAATATTCTCTACTTCTCTATTGTTTCAAATTTTGAAAGTAAATTCCTCAATTGCTAAAATCGTTACAACAACTTTTTTGAAATAAAATGTTTTAATATTGAATATCTATATGTTAAGGTTCTTTACTTATTTTCAAAATTCAAATTAAGAAGCGTTCTAATGCTTTGAATTCTTTGAATTTGTAGTAGAGTATTAAATATTTAAATTGAACGTTTTTGCAGTGATGAAAGTTTTAATTTTTTAATTTGTATGAAATGGAACATTTTTTGGAACCGGCAATTAACAAGCAACTGGTTTTTGCTAATATTCACATTAAGAATTGAAATGATAACCAGAAACTTCAAGCGCGGAAGAAAACGGTATAGATGCTATTTGGTAATTGTTCAAACAATTTTTATAAGCAAATTTACAGTTTGGCGACATTTAAATGAAATGGCTCAATTTTTGTTTACGGAATCAAATGAGTATGCCTTTTTGATAACTTGACTATAATGCTTTGCAAATTGACAAAAATTATGCATTATTTAAACAATTTTTATGAAGAAATTCACATATTAACTACTTTTCAATGTAGATGGTAAACTTATCTTGCGGAATTATCATAGCCAAACTGTGAATTTCTTTACAAAAATTATTTAAGTAATGAATAATTGTTAACAAATTGCAAAGTCTCGTAGCAAAGATTTATCGAAAAGACAAAAAAATCCGTAAAACAAACTAAGCCCCTTTATTGAAATGTCGCCAGACTTATTGAGATCGACAAATTTATTATAAAACATTTTTTGACAAGCCGAGTCGTTTTTGTTTTATTGGTAAAAACCGACATTAGAAATAATTTTGCCTGTCTATATTAGTCAATCTACGATAACACCTTTTATTCTTGAGTACCGGAGAGGGATGTAACGATAAGGAATCTTGCAAATGAGAAATATTTTCAAATCTTATATGAACAATGTTTCTCTTTCCACTCAATTTATTTGAATAATAAATAAAGCGCGTTATCAGATTAAGGTTATAAACTTAATTTATACTTCAGTCTTTATAAACTCCTTTTCAGACGGATTCTTCGAAAAATCAGTTTAGTGTTCTCTATTATCGTTAATATTTTACGGAAATGAAGATTTTAACAAGCACCTTATTCTTTTCATTGAATTGAATTATTTAAAAATTACTGGTTCAATCAAACTATTTCTATTTGAAATCTCTTTTGCTTTCAATATAAACTATGACGTGTTTCGTTCAGAACTTATCTTTTTTTTTTTGTTGAAATATCAACTACTTGGTTTCAAATTTTTTTCCTGTGTGGAAAATTAATTTTTTTCAACTAGAAATTCGTCTTTTTGGTCTTGAAATTCATCCCCTTTAGCAGAAATTTAAACTTCTTTGGTTCAAAATGCACCTGTTTGTTTAAAAATTCATCTCTTTTAGTAGAAAAGACATCTTTTTTGTTTTAAAATTGATCTCACCGGCTGAAAATAAACTTTATTCGAAAATTTAACTTTTGGCGTTAAAAATGCAACTATCTTCGAAAAAATTGATCTACTTTGTTTGAAAGTTTTGTTGATAATTCATTTATTGTGCTTGGAAAATCCACAACTTCTTTGACACTTGAACTACTTTGTAAATTTTTTTGGTTTTTTAATTAGAGATCCATCGTTTTGTTCAAAACTTAAATTATTTTGTGGCAAATTAACTATTTTCTTGAGATCTCATATATTAGGGTTGTGAGTTAAACTATTTTGTAAAAAATTCGTCTTTTTGACAAAAATTTAATAATTTGGTAAAAAATCGGACTTTTGGCTTGGAAATAAACTTTTTTGATAGGAATTCATATTATTGGTTGAAAATTAAACTATTTATTCCAAAATTCAACTATTTTGTTGAAAATGTGTTTTTTTTCGAGTGGGAAATTAATTTTGTTCAATTAAAGAATTAATACTTTTTTTTGTTGTTGTAAAGTAATCCTTCATAAGTGGAGAATTAAACTATTTGGTGAAAAATTGATGTATTATTATTAATCATTAGCGACCTTGTGAATTAAACTATTTTGTATAAAATTTCCCTTTTTTAGTTAAATTCAACTAATCGGAAATTCGCCAGTTTTTCTTCTTGAAGTTCAGTTTTTTAGTTGAAAAGATAGGGATGTAGGAAATTTAGGGATTGAAAATTGTCTTCATTCAGAAAAACTTGTACTTTCCTGGTTTCCATTTTCGGTCGTTTATGTTGGATTGAAAATTCATATTTTGAATGCCGATGGCACTGGACCTTGCGTCATCGCAGATATTGATAAAAAAATAGGAATTATAGATTGCCTGTAGGGTAATAAGAACCCTCCATGCTGACTAAGCAAATCCTAAACCCACATACCTTAATTAATTATTGAGAAATTAATTTTCCCTCAAAATGAGCATGATCACGGATTAAGGGCAGGAACCCATATTTTTATAATGAGTGCTCTATGCCACCAATCACGTGATTTTTTTTTAATTTCGCGCTAATGCTAATTTTGAGGGAAAATTGATTTTTTAATCCTTAATTAAGGTACGTGGGTTTATGACTAGACCTTGCAATGCGGCAAGGTCAAGTGTCGCTGGCTCTTAGACTATCAACTACTTGTTCAAAAATTGAACAAGATGAAAGGAGCCATCTCGGAGAAATCAGGACTAATAAAGAAGCTTCCAGTATGGCTGTCTGAAAAAGGAATTTCTCATTTTGCAATTTTTTATAATGAGAAAAACATCAGAATGACATACCAAATTTTATGTTTTAATGAACATCTACTTGGGAAGATCAACAATTTCAGCCATCTTCGAAGACTAGGATACTAAAAGAAAAAAAATTCCAGCATAGTGGTCTAAAAAGGGGAAATTTTATAATTTGTCTACTTTTTTACATACATTCAAAGAAGAAAATCGTATAAAATTAACAACAAAAAGAAACTTAAATTACAGACTTATCAAACTTCCAATTTGACAACTTATATATAAATTAATGGTGTATTTAAAGTTGCATCATTTACGATACCACTAAAAGCTAATCATGAATAGTTGCAAACATTATATATTAATAATTTCAAATTAAAAATAATAATAAAGTTCAAGATTTTTATTTTCCTCTTCAAAATTGAACAATATTAAGTAGACGGAATCTATTTCAAATATGTGGTTTTTAGAAGAAGTTACGACATTTATCTTTTTGGTCAAAAAAATTCTCTGAAGGTATGAGCATTTGAATTTTAAAGTTTATTTTTCAAAAAGCACCATTTCTTTCCTTATAACTTTAAAAATGTTGACTTGATTTAGAGCTTAAAATTTTCGTTCCAGATTCTAGTGACGCGTTTATTGTCCGTTTCTTAATTCCGTTAGAAAATTTGAAAAGTGTTCAAAATTAACAAAATGGCGCCGATTTTTTTGAAAATATATAGATCATATTTTCAGAAAACCCCCACCTTTTATTCTTTTATGATATCTTGAATTTTTCGCAAAAAATTACAACATTCAAGTTTTGAAAAAAAATTCACTTGGCTGCAAAAATAATTTTGCCTGAATAATTTTACAGCATGTCTTCTTTATAAGATCGAACTAAAAGGAAATTGGATAATATAAAGAAATTCGGGTTTTCTATTAAAGTCGACCTTATCTTTCCAGATGAATTTTGAAAATATTGAAATTAGATTTTATGGAAAAAATCATCTTTTTATTATCTCCAATATTTGAAAAATTTCAAATTTTGCAAGATATTATGAAAAAGTAAGAGGTATTTGTTGTAGAATTTAAAAAAAAGCAAACTTTTTTCACAAAACTAGTTTGACCTATATTTAACTGACAGACTGTTATTCTTATAGAAGTACAAATTTAACAAAAAAACTGGCAAAAAATAAAAATATGAGTTCTTTCTGAATATAAGTTCTTTATAAAAAAGAGAATTATAAACCAGTCAAATCAACAAAAATTTACAATGAAGAAGATTAATTTTCTAGAAGAAAGTTAATTTTCGATCCAGAAAGATGAATTTTCAGCCAAAAAGTTGAATTTTCAAAAATCTTTTTAAATCTCCTGAAATTCCTTGAAACTTTTAAAGCTCTTGCTTTGGAATCACCTAAAATGATTTAAATTTATTAAAAATACTCTAAGATATTACAACTATTTAAAAATCTTTTCCAACACCTTGACATTCAATATAGGTCTTAAAAAATCCTTGGAATTTTCTTTAAATATCCTGAAATCTTTTAAATTCCTTGAAATCTCTTAAAATTCCCGAAATCATTTAAAATTATTTAAATCAATTTAAAATTTTTTGAAATTTCTGAAAAATACCCTAAAATATTTAAAATCCTTTTAAATCTTCTGAAATTTCTTGAAACTTTCAAAGCTCTTGCTTTGGAATCACTTAAAATGATTTAAATCTATTAAAAATACCCTAAGATATTACAAATATCTAAAAATCTTTTTAAACACCTTGACATTCAGTATAGGTCTTAAAAATTCCTTGGAATTTTCTTTAAATATCCTGAAATCTTTTAAATTCCTTGAAATCTCTAAAAATTCCTGAAATCATTTTAAATTCTTGAAATAAATGAAAATTCTTGAAATCAATTAAAAATTATTTGAAATTTTAACAAACACCCTAAAATATTTAAAATACTTTTAAATATTCTGATCTTCCTTGACACTTTTAAAGCTCTTGCTTTGGAATCGCTTCAAATGATTCAAATCTATTAAAAATACCCTAAGATATTACAAATATTTACAAATCTTTTTAAACACCTTGATAATCAGTATAGGTCTTAAAAATCCCTTGGAATTTTCTTTAAATATCCTGAAATATTTTAAATTCCTTGAAATATCTTAAAATTCCTGAAATCATTTAAAATTCTTGAAAAAAGTTAAAATTTTTGAAATCAATTAAACATTACTTGAAATTTTTTAAAATACCCTAAAATATTTAAAACCCTTTAAAATCTTCTGAAATTCCTTGACACGTTTAAAGCTCTTGCTTTTAACAATTCCTTGGAATTTCCTTTAAATATCCTGAAATCTTTTAAATTTCTTGAAATCCCTTAAAATTCTCGAAATCATTTTAAATTCTTGAAATAAATTAAAATTCTTTAAATCAATTAAAAATTATTCGATATTTTTAAAAATATCTTAAAATATTTAAAATACTTTTAAATCTTCTGAAATTTCTTGAAAATTTTAAAGCTCTTGCTTTGGAATCACTTAAAATGATTTAAATCTATCAAAAATACCCGAAGACTTGTTATACCTTCAGGCATTTTTAATAGGTTTAAATCATTTCAAGTGATTCCAAACGATTTGAAAGGTGTTTAAAAAGATCTTTAAATATTTGTAATATCTTAAGGTATTTTTAATAGATTTAAATCATTTTAAGTGATTCCAAAGCAAGAGCTTTAATATTTCACCCTCAAAAAGCCCGACATAATTTAAGAAATAAGAGTTTTGAGATATATTGAACTTTATGAACTTTCCTTGAACCTTTTTTTGGTCAGACCGTCACAGAAACCATTCGCATTTGTACTTATATCATTTGTAAATATATAAGATGTCGAAGGGCATTTTTATACTTTTACTAAAACAGTTTTTTAAAGCAATTGACAATTAGGAATTAAATCAAGAAAGACTACGGTCTTCCAAGCATTTTTGGCAAAATTGATAAAAAAAATTTTGTTTTTATGGGAACCTGAGTCTTAAATTTTGTGAAATTTGTGTTTATAATCAACATTATTATAAGATATGAAGATTATTTACATGATCGTCCCTCGTCTTCAAAATGAAATTAATTTCGCTGAAATAAATTGATTTTTTTTGTAAAAAATCTTGTAAAAGATTAAATTAGAATTAGATTACTTGAAGAAATTTGGCTGTATTCGAAATAAAATGTTCAAAAATTGTTGAATGCAACATCTGACAACTTTTTCTGAATAGATTCCCACAATATTAATATTAATTGATTTCCAATGGTGACCAGGAGATTCGGATGTGAAAACTTCCAATAGGTACAGAAATTTATTTTGACATATTCGTTGTGAAAACACCTTCATGAGTCTATTTTCAATCAAGTGTAATTCAAATAATAATAAATTTTCTTTGAAAATGCCAATTTTTTATGCAAAAAATAATCTGATATGAAATCGTTAAAAAATTATGAAACTTTTCTGAAATATAACGATTTTGCAATAAAAATTTCACTTTCCGACAAAAAAATAAACGCAATCCAATTATATTGAATATAATTTATTTGATTTAAATCTACTGATTGTCGTTCGAAATAAGAATTTAAGGTAGAGGACACCAGCATAACCTGAAGTTGATGAAAAATTGTGAACATTCTTTGAAATCTAATAATTTTTTCAATATTAATAATTGTCTACGAAAACCACTAACAAGACATAAGAAAAAACTCTTTTGTTTTAAATTTTCAATTTCCAATGAAGAAAGGCTACTCAAACCGAAAAACGTAAACTGCTGAAAGAATTATCATGTTCAAAATCTAATAATCTAAACTGGACATATAAAATTGAGAAACGATCCATTCATTATTGCGACCAATTTTTGAAGAAAATCCTTAGCATAATAAATTGAAAATGTTTAAAGTAATTATTATTCATTTGAATAAATCAACTTATTTATACATTTGTGGATGTTTTGGGTTTCAGGCAAAATAGCGTAATTTTCATTTAATTATAAATTTAAAAAAGCTGATCCTGTTTCTAAACATCTTTTTTAAACTGCTATTCTCAAAGTTTATATTGAATATTATTTAGCAAATTGAGTCTACTATATTTTTGGTGGGGAATAAAATTTTGGGTGTTGTTGATTTTGAATTATGGCCAAGCTGGCTCCATATCGTCCTGCCTCAGTCAAGTTGTTAGCGGAATATGTGGTGATTTTTGAAGTTTTCAGTTGATTGTCCATATTTGCAGAATTTTTTCAGAATGCTTGAGTGTTTCTCTCTCCACCCTGAGCGCCTCTTGACTGCCTGTACGATCACATATTCAGTGCCGTATCTAAAGTCGTTTACGTCGCGACTCTCTGAGCGCTACTGCGCCATACTGTTCCGAGGTCAGAGACTACGTAATGTGGTCCTGAATTTTGACATGAAGAAATGCTTCCGATTCTTTGGAGAACAGACACGAGGCCAGCAGAGCATCGGGAGTTGAGCGTACATAAAGTTCATTTTGGATATTCGAACCTTGAAGGTACATGTTGCCTTCCGATGAACCGATAAATTTTTTTTCCCTAAAAATTTTAAAAATAAATTTTTTTTCACCTAATGGTGAAAACTAAAATGTATACTATAGCCGTTATCATCTCTTAAAATTGAGGCTTCAACATTGGCCTCCTGGGATATTTATGTTTGATAAGAGTCAGCGCCAAGAAAAAAAATTTCGTAACAAATTTCATTGAAACTGATGTGATTTACTACATCTTTTGCGATTTGAGGAAAGCTGATATAAAAAAACTAGTATCATTCTGCGAAATGATTTGGAAGAAATATATCGAATTATTATTATTATTAGTAATATCATTACTATATTTATGTGCATCTAAAGGGCTAGTCGCTCGACTTCTTAACACGCACTGTTAGAAATATGCTGAAATTCCAATAGATATGATTCAATTAATTTTCTTGTATATACATACAACAGATTTCAAGACCACTAGCAAACAATAATTATGATTATTCTGCAGTCACGTAATATTTACTCATTGTCATGGTCCAGATTTGAAGCGTATAGTGCGCTCTTGATTTCGTGAGTAAAAAAGAATATAAATAAGAATTCTCTAGATTTGACGATAAATTAAAAGAAGGATTTGGGAGCGATTATTTTTCTGGAAGAGCATTAGATTTTCAAGCACTAGTTCTTGGCATCGGCCTTTTTCCAAGGTCTCAAGAATTTTCCGGTTCACTCAAGAAAATCTGTAGATGATTGCAATTTTCAATTTACCCGTAGCATAGTTATAATTAACCGAAGTCACTATTTTCTTTTTAGAACATTTCTAAAAATGTAAAAATAGTTTCTAACATAATAACTAAGCTGTAACAATAATTTACCATACAAATAATGGGGGGTGCCAATGAATTTTCAATCTAAAGCATCGTATGCAGTTCTTGGCACCGCTTGTCAAGAATTGGGTTGCACGTTCTGCAGCCTGTAATGAACCATGGAAGTTCCTAGACTACACTACACTATTTAGGCTGGTCGCACTCCCGGGGCTGCTGGGAAGGTCCGTCATCACACATAAACTTCTGAATGCACCAGGTGTACATTATAGATCTTCCTCGAGGAAGATTAATTTCAAATAAAGATTGCACGCACACCATCTATCTTTCATAGGATCTTTTATTGCACAACAACTTTCGATTGCACCAGGTCTAAAGGAAAATTGTTTTTTCAGTGAGTTGAGTTCTAAATTAAGATTGGTCACTTCCAAGCCTTTTTTCTTAAGACCCGTCATTGAACAACAACTTCGAAGTACACTAGGTCATGAAAATTTGTCCTCTTTCATGAATTTAGGCACTAAATTCAGATTGGTTGCACCCAACTCATTTTTCACATGACTCGTCATTTAACAACAACTTCCGACTGCAACAGGTCTGAAAAGTTAATCTTTCTCGAGGAAGCTGAGTTCTAAAGGAAGATTGATCACTCCCAAGCCTTTTTTCTCATGACCCGTTATTGGACAACAACTTTCAAGTGCACCAGGTTTTATGAAAACATCTTCTTTGAGAAATTTGAGTACCAAGTGACGATTGGCAACACCCAACTCATTTTCCTTGTGATGCTTTGTAGAACAACAACTTTCGTGTGCACCAGGTCTGAAAAATACTTGGAACACCTGTCTCCTCAGGACATTTTTCCAGTACAACATTTAGTACTTGAATTCCTTGAACAAGATGTATTTTCAAGACCTAGTGCACTTGGAAGCTGTTTTGCATGAGAAAAAAGGGCCAGGTGTGGCCAGAATTTATTCAAAACTCAACTCCGATAAAAAAGATGTATTTTTCAAACCTGGTGCACTAGGAAGTTGTTGTACAAAGTAATGTTATGAAAATAATGGTTCGAGTGCGGCCAATCTTACTTTAGATCTTGACTTCTTTGAGGAAAATGTATTTTTCAGACCTGGTGGACTTAAAAGTTGTTGCACAACGACGGGTCATGAATAAATTAATTAGATGCGGCCGATCCTCATTTAGTACTCAAATTCTTCAAAGAAGATATATTTTTTTGGTCGGGTGCACTCAGAAGTTGTTGTCCAACGACGAGTTATAAGAAAAAGTGGTTGGACGCTGCTGATCCTCACATAGTACTTGCACGTAGGAGACAGGCAACACTGGATTGAGACTGAGATTCACAGTTGAAAGGTTAAGTTCAGACAAGAACACCGCTTATGACAATAGCTCTTTCTAAAGAACAAGAGTAGAGACTGAACGTACCCACGTGTCACGGACGGCTTCACCAAGGATGTCTTCGGGACGCAATCGAAGCACCTCACATTCTACTAGCAGTGGGAGCAGAGGTCTCATACATGTCTACACATGCATAGAGTCTGTGGGTCTTACAACCTCAAAAACGAGGTCGTATCCGTCATATACTTTGTAATCTGGAAACAAATAAATAAGAGAAGTATCAAATATTTGTTTTAACAGGCTTTATTCTTTTTTTGAAACATGGGGAAAAAATTAATATTCACTAAGAAGAATGTTAACGCTTCTAGGGATAGATATGTTCATGGTGAAGACCTCTTCTACCCCTTGGAATATTTCTGTCCTTGTTGTTATTGTTGTTATTGCGGCTTCTGTAATGAAAAACAAAAAACAAAAAATAAAATAAGATTATTTTTCATTGACACGCACACACGCACCTCTTGCACATAATTTAATGACTCTATACAGGGTTTCCCAGGTTCAAGTGTCCTGACTTATATAGCTGTATAAAAATAAAAAAAATTTTAAATTGAAAATTCCTTTTCGAAAAATCAGTCGAAGCTTTAGTTTTTGAGCTATAAAATATTCAGGCTGGACCAATCAGGAGCGTGGTTTAAACAGTTGATTGTCGAGTGTTTATTTGGATACGCTAGTTTACAAGCCTCGTCCTATTTTGAAAAAATTCTCCACCTCATCAGGTATTTCCTGCTGTTGTTCTTGTTGCTGATACTGCGCGCTAGCTTTAGCGCCATCTCTAACTTGCTGTATCATTTCTTCTTCATTGGAACTGACAACCATCTTAATTTCATACGTTGTTGGCGAGGTTGAACTTATTTTTTCTACACGTACGTAATTAAATGTATTTTGTTGGAAAGTTAATAAAAACAGATATGAAATCATAATTAAAAACAATCCGTATATTTACTACCTGCCACTTAGAATAGTTTAGGATATTCATAGGTTTTTGATTAGTAAATTGAATATTATACTTACCTTTTATGTAATTGTAGCTTTGTTGTTATTTTAACACTCATTTGTCAACCTTAATGGAAAATAATATCAGGATAAGTAATTAGCGTTATAATTAGTTCCCACCTTTTCCAACTCGATAGCTCACATCCTCTACTCTTAGATTAACAGGGAGGGGGTGGGCCCCCTCCCCTTTTTGAGGTGGAACGTTTCCATTTATGAAAAGTCCCAGGGTTGTACAGCGATGAGGTGGGCCCCCTCCCCTCTTCCAGCTTCGATGCATACATTCGATGGGAGAGGTGGGGCCCCCTCCCCGTTTTCAAGCTTCCCCGTTTCCTACTCGGAATCATTTATTTGATCAATTAGGAAAACCGAAATTTTGTTTTTAGTCCACACCTTCTAATTACCGCCATTTTGTTTTATGTCAAGCCCCCTTTATGGCCGCCATTTTGTTTTTAGGCCACGCCTCTAGACCAATCAGAGGCCGTCCTATAGCTCTGTATGGTACAAAATCAATTTTTTTGGTTAAAATAGGGTGTCTAGCGCTTCTTTAAAAAAAATCAAGGATTTTTCCAGGTTTTCCAGGACATATTATTTAATTTTTCCAGGTACCTTTTTTTTACAGAGAAAAAATACTTTTCACGAAATATAGCAGAATTTGTAGGTCTAGTTGAACTAAAAAAAAGTTTCATGTGAGAAATTTTTTTACAGCCTCAAACTCTGATTTTATGGTAAAGTATCCAAATATCCCAAAATTTTCAATCCAATCATTTTTTTCTGTTGATATCATCTAAGTGAGTTCTATTCCACGTGTAATAAACTATTTTTTATTAGGATTGGTTGAAATTGACTGAGATATCGAATTTTAAAGTAATTTACGTTTAGTTTTCAATGAAATACATAATTAAATTTTTAACGTAAGAAATAAATTTTCAACTAAAATCATTAATTTTCTACCAAAAAAGGCGAATTTTCAACGAAACGCTTGAATTTTTAATTAAAAAAGATGAATTTTCAACCAACTAGGTAAACTTTTGAATAAAAAACAATTGTTAACCAAAAATGGAATAGTTAAACCTCCAGTTTAAAAAATTAATTTTACAACAACAAAAAAAACGAATTTTTATCAAAGCAGTTACATTTTTAACAAAAAAAATCATATTTTCAACAAAGTAAGTAAATTTGCAATCAAAGAGATTATCTTTTAATTAAAATTATGAATCTTAAAAAAATGAATTTTTAACAAAGGAGTTTAATTTTCAATAAGGTAATTAATTGAATTTTCAACCACAATCATTAATTTTCTAACAAAAAAGACGAATTTTCAACAAAATTCATGAATTTTTAACCAA
>JAABKJ010075445.1:184686090-184882575 GCA_011634705.1 Andricus grossulariae
TAATAAACAATTTTAACAGCACATTTAACTATTTCATTTTTTTAATTTATCTTTTTTAGTTGAAAATTCATTTCTTTCAGCGAAATTTTAAATATTTTGATAAAACTTTTTTTTTTAATTAATTTTTCAACCACGAAACTAAAACCAATCCATTTCTTGGTTAAAAAATTATCTTTTTTAGTAGAAAATTTAACTGTATGTTTCAAAATGGATGTATTTTGTTCAAAATTCGTCGTTTTTGGAAGAATATTATTCTCCTTGTTTGAAAATGGTTGCAAATTTACCGATTATGTTGACTTTTTTTTTTAAATTCATTTTTTCAACTATAGCATTTTTTGTTGAAATTTAAATATTTTGTTAAAAATTCGTTTTTTTTGTGTTGCAAATTAATTGGTTCCTAATTAGAAGGTATTGGTGACGTGTAAAATTTGACTTGGTCGGTTTCCATCAATTCTCCATGTTTTGAAACCCCTCGAGTCAGGAAAAATGATTTTCGTAAAGGTGCCTGTCTGTAGCCTGTAGTCTGTAGGCACAATAACTCTCGAAAGAATAATCAGATTGGATTGAACTTTGACGCAATTTCTAAGGCCTAAAAAAAAGGAACAGTTTGTTTGCCAATTATTTTGGATACAAGTTCAAAAAGTTAGAGCATGTTCAAAATTTTTGAGAAAATCTTTTTTTAACAATTGAAAATTGTATGTACTGTTATTTGTAGTGCTCACAGATTTGCAGAGAAAGAAGTTATGTTCCGAAAAATGGACCACTGATTGATTATCAATCACCTTTTGATGTGACGCTTAGTTTTTGTTGCATTTGTAAAAAATGACACTGAAAATAAAGAAATCAAATTTTAGGGCAGACGACAAAAATTTGTAATTCATCCTTTTTTGATAAGACGCGTTGTTTGTGTTTTGATCGTGAAAAATTCCAATTCAAGTACACAAATTAAATTTCTCGACAAAAAGAAACAAGGCACAATAAAATATTTAATAACAAAATTGTTTCTGAATTAGATCTGAAAATTTGCTTTCAACCACTTTTCTTACGAGACACGTGAGACGAATGTGTTAGTTAAAGCCGAAGGAGCTTTAGTAAAAAAGAATTCACGATCACTAAGTTTCATTTGCCGACGTTTGACCTTCAGTTTCGAAAGTCCTATGCAAAAATGTGAAGGATGTATTATGTTTAAAGATTGTATAATGAAGGATAATTGTTTTAATAGTGAAAGAAGGTATTAAAAATAAAAAAATCCATTTTGCCGCAAAACCATGAGATACGAAAAAAATGTTAGGCAGTAAAATTGTTCACCTCAAAAAGGTTTACAAACTTAGTTCAGACCATTTTTTTATGAAATTTGTTTGTTTTATCGCGAATTTTTTGTTCAATAAAAAATTTAGTTGAGACCGTTGTTTTGATAAAATGCATGTTTTTTGTTTCAATCGTGAACAAATTTTTATTGAGAATGAAAAATTGCATTTTGAAGCCAAATTGTATGACATAAGAAAAAATTGTATAATAAAAAGTAAAATTATTCGTCCCAAAACATTCTACAAATTTACTTCACACCATTTTTTTGATAAAAAAAAATATTTTTCATCATACCTTCATCGAAAGATCGATTTTTAATGCCTGTAAAGCAAAGCGAAAGTTGCCAAATGCAGCCGAGTTTTCTTTTTCTCCCTAGGGAGGAAAAGAAATGAAGTCACGGGATGAAAAGAAATAAAAGGGCACGTGATTGGTCGAAAGCAAAATATCTCTCTTGTGACGCGATCGGTATTATCGGATTTGAAATCCCTTTTTGTCAGAAATAAAAAAAATAAAACATGTCTCAGCTCTATCATCTCTAAAATCAAATAAAAAATATTTAATTGTACTGTTTTATCATTTGTCTTATCTTCTTTGTCACTAACATTATAGACATTCTATAAGGGACGAGAAACATTGCATGGACAATTAAGAATATGTTCAAGTGTAAAACGAGATTGCTGATTCGAAATTAAAATTATTCAATTTTAATCCCTTCAAATTGAATTTTTTGATCAATAATGTCAATAGGAAAGTTTATTACTTTATTATAATACGTAGTTTTACACCTTATAAAATTTTCTTCAACATCAAGTAGTTACCTTTCTATAGAAATGCTTTATCGTTGATTTTCAAGTTATTAATTTTGCTCTTTGGATTATAACGATTGAATTTTAAAAATAGAGGTGCATAATTTAATAACTAATAATTTTCAATTTCTTTATTTCAAGATTCTACTTTGAGAATGTTTTAATTAAAATTAGGTTTCGAATTAATTTTTAAAGTTTCCAATTTGAGAGAATATAATTTTCCACGTTTTTAGAATAATTAAACTTTAGAGATTCACAATAGTCAAAATTCTTCAATTTTGAACGTTAAAAATGACAGTGATTTTGTTTTCAGGATATAAGTCACATTTTTAATTTTAAAACTCTGTCAAATTGCCTTGAGTGTCACTTGATACTGAACAATATTATACTTATCACTGATATATGTATCATCTTTAACATTTCTATAACTTGAATTTATTATTATAATTTTGAATGCGCAATTATAAAACAGTTAAATTTTTGAGGCCTTAAAAATAAAATTTTTTTGCTTCAAAACCTTAAATTCGAAAATACACAATTTCACCATTAATTATTGGAAAATATCAAAAGTTCATACTAAAAGTCTTGATATAGTCAGTTTTAAATGTAATAACATTTTAGATTTAAATATTCTAAATTGATTGGTTTCAATTTTGAATGTAAAAATGTTTTTTTTTTAAATTCTTCGGAATCGTAAAATATAAAATTAAAAGACTTGACAGTTGTACAATTTTCATTTTTAAGACTTTCTAATTAAACACAATAAATTCAGGATAATGAAAAATAAAGAAAATAATTTGTCAAATTTAAGCCTCAAAAATGAGAGGATCTTAAAACTTGACATTGAAAATGAAATTTAAAAAATTTAAAAATATTCCATGATATTGAAGATTTCGAATTCAATTTAAAAAAAAAATTTAGAGTTTGAAAGCTTACAATTATGCAATTTCAGATATTGGATTCATAGAGATCTTGTTTTGTATTCTCTTTTATTTTATTTTATTTTTAGTACTGAATGTAATATCATAATATTGTCAGAAAAAAAATATTTTCTCAACTTATGACTTGGGAAAGAAGACAACCCCCGACACTGAACTGAAACCGAAAGTTTGGTGTATTCCATGTTTGGTTGAACATTTATCTTCTTCAGTTGAAAATTAAATTATTTTGTTGAAAGTGCATGTACTTCATAAAAAATTATTCTTTTTTGGTAGAAAATTAATTTTTTTTCCAAATTAGTTTTTTTTCAATTTGAAAATTAATTTCTTAACTAAAAATTTAACTATATCATATTTGCTTGAACATTAATCTTCTTCAGTTGAAAATTCAACTATTTATTTGAACATTTCTGTATTTTGTTGAAACTTTGTCTTTTTCGTAATATTAATCTTCTTGGTTACTCATTCACCTTTTTGTTTGAAAATTCAACTATTAGGTTAAAAATTCAATTAAAAATTAAAATATTTGGTTGAAAATTCATGTCTTTTGCTA
Source organism: Andricus grossulariae (assembly GCA_011634705.1). NCBI lineage: Eukaryota > Metazoa > Arthropoda > Insecta > Hymenoptera > Cynipidae > Andricus > Andricus grossulariae. Next base: position 184,689,696 of record JAABKJ010075445.1, read on the forward strand.
AAGATTATCTTTTTTTGTAGAAAATTTTTTTTTTATTGAAAATTAATTTTTCTTTCGTTGGAAATTAGTGCTTTTATTAAAAATAATTTTTTTTACTAAAAATTTACCCTAATTTTTCGTCGATTTTTTTTCGACAGACATTTAATCTTTTTGGTAGAAAATTCATTTTTTTGGTTGAAAATTGAATTACTTCTCTGTGAATTAATTTTGTTTGTCCAAAAATTTATTTCTCTAACTAAAAATTAAACTACTCCATTTTTTGTTGAAAATTGATCTTTTTTAATAGAAAATTCATCTATTTTGTTGAAAATTTGTCTTTTCTTGGCAGAAAATTAACATTTTTGGTTGAAAACTTGATTGAAAATTACAATATTTGGTTGAAAATTCGTGTATTTTGTTCAAAATTATTCTTTTTCGATAGAAAATTTTTCTTTAAATTAATTTTTCTAAACTAAAAATTTAACTATTTTATTAGGTTTTTGGTTGAAAATTCATATATTTTGTTGAAGATTATCCTTTTTTGATAGAAAATTATTTTTTTTATTGAAAATGAATTTTTCTTTGGTTGGAAATTAGTGCTTTTATTGAAAATAAATTTTTTTAACTAAAAATTTAACTTAATTTTGCGTCGACATTTTTTTTTTATAGACATTCATTCTTTTTGGTAGGAAATTCATATGTTTGGGTGAAAATTGCATTATTTTGCTGTGAATTTATTTTAATTGTTTGACAATTTATATCTCTAACTTAAAATTAAATTGTTCTATTTTTTGTTGAAAATTGATCTTTTTTAATTGAAAATTCATCTATTTTGTTGAAAATTTGTCTTTTTTGGAGAGAAAATTAACATTTTTGGTTGAAAATTTCATTAAAAATTACAATATTTGGTTAAAAATTCGTGTATTTTGTTGAAAATTATTCTTTTAAATAAACAATATGAAAAATTTGAATTCAACAAGAGATAAATTTTCCACTAAATAATGAATTTCCATTTTTTTTAAATTAATTTTTAACAAAGTAGTACAACTTTCAACCAAGTCGTTGAATTTCTCACTAAAAAATATCAATTTTCATATATTAATGAACTAGTTAAATTTTCTGTTAAATTAATTAATTTTGAACAAAAAGAAATGAATTTTCAAGAAAATAGTTTATTATTGAACCAAAGAAGATCAATAAAAAAAACGATGCTCAACTTGATAATCTAACGAAAAAATATTTTTACTCTAATTAAAAATCAGTTAAATTCAACAAAAGAGACAAATTTACAAATAAAATTATAAATTTTTATTTAAATAAAAATATAAATTTTTAACAAAGTAGTTTAACTGAAAACTAAGTAGTTGAATATTCAGCTAAAAATATTTATTTTGACCTATTACTATATTAATTAAATTTTCTGTTAAATTAATTAATTTTTGGTGAAAAACTGAAATTTCAACAAAAAGTATCAATTTTCTACTATAAATGGAAAAGCTGAAGTTTTTGTTTAATTTATTAATTTTTATGATACAAAAAAAAAATTTAAACAAGTTATTTGTTTTTTCAATCAAATAAGATAAATGGTCAAATATAATGTTGAATTTAAATTTTTAAAATAATTAGGTTCCAATAAACTAGTTCAAATTTCAACCAAGTAGTTAAATTTGTCACTAAAAAATATCAAGTTTTGAACATTTTCAACTTAAAAATATCCATTTTTGTACTATTTATGAAAAGGTTAAACTTTCTGTCAAATTAATTAATTTTATTTGAAAAAAAAAAAATTTCATCCAAGAAATATCAATTTTCAAGCACTAATGGAATAAATAAATTTTCTGTTAAATTAATTAATTTTAATTGAAAATAATTCTCAAATGAAAAAACATCAATTTTTAACCATTAATGAAATATTTAAACTTTGGGTTAAATTAATTCATTTCATTTTAAAAGAAAGAATTTTCAACTAAGAAATATCAATTTTCAACCAATAATGAAGTAGTTAAACTTTTTCTTAAATGAATTAATTTCAAGAAAAAGAATTTTCAACTAAGAAATATCAATTTTCAACCATTCATGAAATAGTTTTAAACTTTCTGTTAAATTAATTAATTTCATTATAAAAAAATGTGCATCTAAGGAATATCGATTTTCAAACACTAATGGAATAATTTAATTTTGTGTTATATTAATTAATTTTAATAAAAAACAAAAGAATTTTTAACTAAGAAATATAAATTTTCAACCAATAATAAAATAGGTAAACTTTTTGTTAAATGAATTAATTTCATAGAGAAAAAGAATTTTCAACTAAGAAATAAATTTTGTACCAACAAAAGACGAATTTTAAACTAAAAAAGATTTTAAAAAATTAATTTTCGACAAAAGGAAAACGAATTTTCAATAAAATAGTGAAATTTTTAAATAAAGAGATAAATTTTCAACTAAAATTATGAATTTTCTACAAAATAGTTGAATTTTCTACCAAATAGTTGAATTTTCAACCCGCAAATATTAATTTTAAAAAGATTAATTTTCAAAAATAAATGGAACAATTGCAATTTTAATAAATAATCAAATAATTAATAATCAATAAGTAGTCCATAATTTTCAAAATTCGTCTCAAAAAGACGAATTTTCAAAATTCGTCTCAAAAAGACGAATTTTTTATAAAACACTTGATTTTTCAACCCGCAAATATTAATTGGTTTCCAAAAAGATGATTTTTTATTAAAATCGTTAAATTTTCAACTAAAGAAATAAATGTTCACAAAATGAATAAATTTTCAACCAAACAACTACATTTTGTACAAAATAGTTGAATTTTTAAGAAAGAAATTTCGTACAAAAAAAAGGCGAATTTTCAACTAAACAAAAACAACAATTTTTAACAAAAAATGAAAAATGTACACTTACACTTGAAAAAAAATAATTTTGAACAACAATAAAACGAATTTTCAATAAAATAGTGAAATTTTAAACCAATAAAGAGATAAATTTTTAACTAAAATGACGAATTTTCTACAAAATAGTTGAATTTTCTACAAAATAGTTGAATTTTTAACCCGCATATATTAATTTGCTAAAGAAAAAGGTTAATTTTTATCAAAATAGTTAAATTTTTAACTAAAGAAATGAATTTTCAACCAAGAAATTTTGCACAAAAAAAGACGAATTTCCAACTATAAAAGATCAATTTTCAACAAAAATGATGAATTTTCTACAAAATAGTTGGATTTTCAGCAAAGAAATTTCGTACACAAAAAGAAGAATTTTCAACTAAAAAAGATCAATTTTCAACAAAAAATGGAAAAGTTACATTTTGACTAAAAAAATTAATTTTCAACGAAAGGAATACGAAACTTGCAAATATTAATTTGTTACCAAAAAGATTAATTTTGATCAAAATAGTTAAATTTTTAAATAAAGGAATAAATTTTCAAAATTATTTTTACATTTTTAAGAAAACAGTTGAATCTCCAAACAAATAGTTGAATTTTCAACCAAGAAATTTTGTACCAAAAAAGACGAATTTTCAACTAAAAAAGATCAATTTTCAACGAAAAATAAAAAAATCATTTTCAGCAAAAATAAAACGAATTTTCAACAAAAAAATAGTGAAATTTTCAACCAATGAAGAGATAAATTTTCATCTGAAATGATAAATCTTCAACTGAAATAGTTTAATTTTCAGTTAATTGAAAATGAAACTGCTGAGTTTAAAATTAATAAGCTTTGTTTAAGGCTTCACCTATTTTCTTGAGAATTCGTTTCTTTTTGGTTGAATTTAATAATTTTTAATTTAAAATTAAAATATTTTTTTGTTCAGTTATTAACTATTATATGCTTCTCGTTAATTTTTTTTGGCTAAAAAATCAACTATTTGGTGTAAAGTTGAAATACTTTGTAAACAATTCATTTTTTCTGATTGAAGATCTATAATTTTAGTTAAAAATTCAACTTTCAGGTCATAAGTTAACTTTTTTGTTTAAAAATCATATTATCGGGCTGAAAAGTCAACTTTTTGGTAAAAAATTTGTCTTTTTGGCTTTAGAATTTTACAATTCGGAAGAAACTTGAACTATTTGGTTGAAAATGAACTTTTTTGCTGAAAATTCATCTTTTTTTTTAAAATTGAAGTATTTGGTTGAAAATCCAAATATTTTGTTGATAATTCATCTTTTTTGTAATCAATTTTCTTGGTTAAAAGATCAACTTTTTGGTTAAAAATTTAACGTTTTGGTTGAACGGAGAACTTTTTTCTTTAAAATTAATTTTTTGTTGTTAAAGATTCATTATTTTAGTTGAAAATTCATCTCCTTCATTTCAAATTCAACAATTTTTCTAAAAATTCATTTTTTTTTAGTTTAGAACTATTTTTTTTCACTGGAAATGTTACTATTCCGTTTCTGGTTGAAAATTGATCCTTTTTGGTTAAAATTTCATGTATCTTGTATGAAATTCTTTTTTTTTTTTGTGTTTGAATTTAACTATTTTTGATTCAAAATTGAAACCTTTTTTTATTTTTTGCTAAAAAATCAACTATTTGGCGTAAAGTTGAAATACTTAAAAAAAATGAGTTTGCTTCTGATTGATGATTTATAATTTTAGTTAAAAATTCAACTTTCAGGTCATAAGTTAACTTTTTTGTTTGAAAATCATATTATCGGGCTGAAAAGTCAACTTTTTGGTAAAAAATGTGTCCTTTTGGCTTCGGAATTTTACACTTTGGTAGCAACTTAATCTACTTGGTTAAAATAAACTATTTGGTTGAAAATTCATCTTTTTTGAAAATTAAAGTATTTGGTTGAAAATTAATATATTTTGTTGATAATTCATCTTTTTGTAGAAAATCAATCTTCTTGATTAAAAAATCAACTTTTTGGTTAAAAATTCAACGCTTTGGTTGAACGTGTAACTTTTTTCTTTAAAATTAATTTTGTTGTTGTTAAAGATTCATTATTTTAGTTGAAAATTCATCTCCTTCGTTAAAAATTCAACTATTTTTCCAAAATTTGTTTTTTTTTATTTGGTTTAGAATTAGTTTTTTTTTTCACTGGAAATGTAGCTATTCGAAAATCAGAGGATAGGCGATCGCGAAATGGCGCCAGGTGAAATGCATGGCGTGCGGTCTCCTTGTAGTACTTCGTGCATTGCAGAATATAATGCCAACCTAACCTAAAAACGAATATTTTTATATTAGTATAAAGTCTTTATATATAAAATATAGAATCCCTTACTTACGTGATCCATAAATCATTATAATAATGTTATTGTAGTACTAACACTTTCTAGATCCTTTTCATATTTTTTATGCCATTTTCCTTCTTGTTTTTAATTCAGGGACGTGATATACACTCAACAAAATAAAAACACAAACGAACATAACCTACGTATGCATCGAGGTGTCAAAATATAACAAAGGGGAGTGGGTATAACACGTGACTACGAAAACAGCTCTGCGCATGTGCACGATACTGAGACCCAGTTTTCATTCGTGGTAAACAACGAATTCTTGGACGTCGCTCGTCCCACCTCTGCTCCCCAAACACATAGGGTGATACCCAGGGTTGCGTACGTAATATACCTTAGGTAACTTACGTAGTTTTTTACGTGTAAATTACCTACGTAATTTACGTCCCTAGTTTTTTACATGTAATTTACGTTTTTAAGATGGCGACTGTGCTTGTATCAGGGGAGTGCTTCCACTGTACTGCCCAATGTAAAAAATGTGTAATGAGAGTTTAAAACGGCCGTGCGCGGCGCTAATAGTAACTTTGTCCTACAAAACCATGCAATGCCATAGCAAAAATGCATAAAAGTCACAAAATAAATATGAAAAACGATTAAAATAATTTTTTCTTGATAGTGTAGAGTCAGGTGGTAAGAGACTTATGCACTCACTGATTATCTTGTTCAATGCAGTAAAAAGCGGCACAATTGACATAATTCAAAAAAAAAATTGCATGGATATTCGGGTCGACTTATAAAAAATAATTAAAAAATAAATAACAAATACACAAATTAATAAAAAACATTGTCGAAAATATAAATGACCGAATTAAAAAATTTACAAATTTTCAAATAACTACAAGGTTTTCAATTGACAACAAATAAAATCCCGATTAAAAAATATCCGAAAATAAAATTGACCGACCTCAAGACTGAATTATAAAATTGCCGAATTATACAAATACCAAACTATGAAAATTAAATTAAAAAATTTTGAAATTATAAATGAAACAAACATTTTAATTAATCATTAATTAATAAATTATTAATTATTTTCGGCAATTTTAAATTTCGGCGAATTTAAATTTCAGGCATTGAAATATCTATGGGAATTTAACACTTGATTTATTTTATAATTCGGCAATTTTATAATTCGCTAATTTATATTTTCAGTATTTTTTTCGTTAATTTGTGGTTTTGATATTTATTTTTTCGTTAAATATATAATTTTATAGATTTCACACAATAGTAAAATCCCTGATAAGTAATAATCTGCCAAGAAAAAGTGATTACATCAATGATGTAGCATAAAAAGGTTTATAAAAAATAAAAGGACTATCTAATTTTAATTTTCCTGTGTTGAAACGTTGAAAAAAATGTATGATAATTTAATCAGTAATGATAATAAGCAGTTGTAACAATGTGTTTTGTGATTGAGGAATAAGCACCTTGCGAAGCCCAAATTTTCCTATTTTTAGTTATTTACTAATTCACTGAAAAAAAACGCAATGTCAAAATATATAAAGCAGTCGATTTTGTATTAATTGGGGGAAAGGGAAGGTTTTCTCATGTTTAATTTTTAAAGGACGAGTCCTTAATAGAAGAGTGTAAAGGCCAGAGTACTAACGTTGAGAAGCGCTTGAATCTGCTAACGATGCAATCGTAGACGACGCGACGTCGTGTTCTTTCTTACAAAATGAAGATTTCCGCCAATTTTCAATTAATTGATCTAAAAATTTGCAGAAATCTTCATCCAATAGTAAGGAACAAATGTCTCACTGGAAGTTGTTTCAACTCTAAAGTACCCTTGATACTTTTCTTCGCCGAAGATAAAAAAAACGTGCTTACCGTCAGGTCTCCATTTGCAATTAATTATTATTAAACAATTGACATTTTTGACTATTTTCTTCATTTTGTAGGCATCGCTAGGGTATAGTGGATGTTTATACCCAATTTCAAACAGTTTCAATCATATTTGTCTGATTAAGGACGATTTATGTTTTAAAAAATAATTGAATTTGGGAAAAAATTTTTTCCACTGTTTCAAATTATTATTCAAAATATACATCGGAAAGAAAAACTTCAAATAGAACAAAGTTCTGTCTTGTCATTTTCTATAAGTACATATTTTTTCAAATTAAATTTTGTTAACTTTAAAATTTGGATATCACAAGACGTTTGGACAATAATTTTTCGCGTTTTCGAGCGCTCGTCCCCTTATTGCATCCGGACCCTCATTAAATTAGTAATAAAGTTTCGAATTTTTCAAATAATGTCCCCACTATTTCTTTGCAGACACTCGTTATATATTTCTAATTAAAAAGCTAGTGATTTACACACTACTGAAAAGCATTCTGAGAATTTAAATAGAAGAAAGAACCCTCCCTGATCTTCCATTCCTAAAATATTATCCATTTAATTAAGCTTATGGACATACTAATTTCTTATATTTTGTGCGAACTGCGCGCATCCAGAAATTAAATTTTCCGAGAAATAACAATACTTATTTAATTACAGGTTTTCAAAAAGAAGATGGCGGATACGACATCCAGATTGAAGAAACCGAGCAGAAAGGTATAATATCAATTTCATCTTCTCAGTTTTTTACCATAGAATAGTCACCCAAAGAGTTATTATTGTAAATTTTTTCAGATTTTTAAATTTAGGGGATCTTGGTGTAAACAATTAAAAACTGTAATTTTCACATATTCCAACTCCTGCGGCCCATTGATACCTGAATATATTCATATAATACAGTTATATAAGTGTATTTATACATTATTAAATACATTATATACACATAATGTATATATACATTGTAACAGAAAAAATAAAATGATTATTCGTGGTACTATTATTTTTGAAATTTTTTTGAAGTTTTATTTATATATCTGCTTTAGTTTCATATTGATTGTAAACTTAATCCTCGTCACTGTCCTCATTTATCACAGTCACACATTTTGTTTTTGAGAATAAACTCCTGAAAATTTCTGCCGGTCTGATGATTCTCGACAAATATCGACCATAAGCTGAATAGCACACTACCATCGGAAATTGTCAGTACGATTAGCGAAAGTACTATTAAAAATCACTGCTGACTTTGAAATGTGATTACTCGGTCCAAAAATGGGAAAGAAATTTTGTTGAAAATCCGTTAAAAAGCTTATTAAATTACGCATCGAATAAGCCCCAACAAAGATATTTTTGACATTTTGATGAGAATATACTACTTGAGAATTTATGTAAAAAATGGCAAAATGCAAGAATTTCTCGAATTTTATACCTCTAATTCAACTTTTGACACGACCTAGGTCTTAAGGTTTTATCTTTAATTTAAGCCAATAAAACTTGAAAAATCTCCACGGGTTCCTGAGATACGTCTTACAATGTCCAGATCTCAAACTTCAATTTTTAGTCGACGATTACTGCTCTCGGCCGCGAAAGCGGTGATCGCAGAGAATTTCTCAGATTTTGTTTCTTGACTTCAATTCGTGTTGTGACTTACTACACTGATGGAAAAAAACTGAAACTGATAGGAAGTAATCTGTGAGTTACTATTGTGGGTTACAATTCTGTGGTAAAAAAACTGACAGTACTTGAGTTTTATCCCACAAATAAATTCATAAAAAATGGCGGCTAACGGTTTCAAGTTGAGGGAAAAATTTGTTTTGATTATATGCTTTCAAATTTCAGGGCAATTTTCTGCATGCTTACCAGGCTATATACCCTTAGAAAAAAAAGTTATAAGATAAAATATTTTCTTCTCGTTTGGCCCGACCGTCGGCACAACGCTGGTCTAAGATAGTTACAGAACGGTGTGACCTGTATGTTCCTTTCTTGGAACGCGTGTGACATTCTAGTGACATAACAGTTCCATCACTCTGTTCTATATAAGTTACATCACAGAATTCTAGAACTGTTACATATCCTTACAGTAACAGCGTTACAGAACAATGTGACCTATATGTTCGATTCGGACAGCTCGGCATCCTGAAAGATGATTTTTTGGTTCAGAAAAAAATGTCAATAATGTCGATTTTTGTATAGCTATCGCAAATCGTCTCATTAGCTACATGTACAGAATCTAAAATTCTCAGACTTATATATAACTGGATAAATAATAATTCTGTTGTGTGCGTCAGTGTATTTAATAGTAGATACGATCAGCTCCGGATCCCAAAAGTTATATTTCTTGGTTCAGGAAAAAATCTCAATAATGTAGATTTTTGTATAGATATTGCAAATAGTCTTATACACAACATGTAAAAAATCTAAAGATCTCAGACTTATATATAACTGGAAAGATAAAAATTCTGTTGAGTTCGTCAGTGTATTTCATAGTATACTCGGTTAGCTCGGCATCCTAAAAGTTGTTTTTTGTGGTTCAGAAAAAAATGTCAATAATGTGGATTTTTGTACATATATTGCAAATAGTCTCATTAACTACATGTAAAAGATCTAAGGTTCACAGTCTTATATATAACGGAAAAAATCACAATTCCTTGTTTTTCATATAGTAGATTCGGTCAGCTTTGAATCCCAAACGTTATTTCTCTTGGTTCAGAAAAGAATCTCAATGATGCCGATTCTTGTATAGACATTGGAAAGAGTCTCATTAACAACATGTAAAAAATCTAAAGTTCTCAGACTTATATATAACTACAAAAATAACTGTTTCTTGTTTTGCATATAGTAGATTCGGTCAGCTTCGAATCCGAAAAGTTAGTTTTCTTGGTTCAGAAAAATATCTCAATAATGCCGATTTTGGTAGAAACATCGCAAAGAGCCTCATTAACGACATGTAAAGAATGTTATGTTCTAAGACTTATACATAACTGGAAAAATAACAATTATGTTGAGTTCGTCTGTGTATTTAATAGTAGATTCGGTAAACTCCGAATCCCAAAAGTTATTTTTCTTGGTTCAGAAAAAAAACCTCAATAATATCGATTTTTGTATCGACATTGCAAAGAGTCTCATTAACAACACGTACAAAATCTAAAATCCTCAGACTTATATTTAACTCAAAAAATAACTTTTACTTGCTACATTCTCATCCAGAGAAGGTATTGGATTAGTGTAAAATTTGACCATCCCGGTTTTTGTCAAATGTCCACGTTATGAGACCCCCTGAACCCAAAAAACAGGTTTTTACGAATGTGTCTCTCTGCCTGTCTGTATGTTCGTATGTATGTCTGTCTGTGAGCACGATGACTTTCGAATGAATTGACCTATTAGATTGGCCTTTGGTATACTCTTTTAGTCTCGAAAACGAAAGGTCAAGTTCGTTAGCCAGCCATTTTGGATAAAAATTCAAAAAGTGAGCGCATTTTGAAAATTTTTTAGGTAGATGATATTGTCAGTATCTTCTTTCAACTTTAGTGTTTTCGGGATCTTGTATACCTCTCTCCAAAAAGTCTCTAACTCGTTGGGCTTGGGTGGATTTTTGACAGAAACAGGGCGATCACTGAAGAGGCGAGATGTGTCAGCGAGAAACCTTTGATTCTCCCTGATCCATTTCTCCCTCTTCTGTATTCTCCTTCTCGCATCAGATAACAGCCGCATTCTGTCAACAATATGCTGCTTAATTGTCAGCAGCTTTGAATTGTTCAGTGTGTGATTCAAGATCCTCACTTCTTGAGCGAACTTTCGAACCCTTTTTATGAACGGAATACCAGATGTTATGTAGTCAATGACACACTGAATACGGGATGCATTCTGTCTTTTCCATCCAATATTCTTGCTCAGTTGATACAAGCGTCTTTTGATCTTTTGATCCATTGTCGGTTAGAGCCTTCGATTTGAATCATTCAAAGCTCTCGCAGCACCATAAACTGAGCAATTGATAGTCCAGAGGTTGGACTCTTGCGAGATTCCTCCCTCTGCACCTTGATCAAGCAGCGGTTGGGGAAGTGCTCCTTTCACATATCCATTTTTCGAGAGGTAGGCACGTTGATTTCGCAAGGATTGAAGCGAAACGTCCTCAAGCCCTGAATGTTTTTTGCACCACAGAGTATGCAGACGCACCATAAAGCCTCAATGAGCAGGGATAATTCTGGCATCGTAGCAGTCTAGCAAGCCATCCTTGAGTTGATTCGTCCACTCAATGTGGGTGTCTCGCCGGTTCGTCGCGTTTCCATCGAAATTATTTTTAGCGCCCCGAACTCTAGGATGATCGGCATTGTTTGTCCACCCATTGTCGGGTACTTTGCACGTTCGATCGTTTTGAACCGCATCTACAACTTTACGGTGCTTTGGTGGTGTCATTGTTGTTCTCACGAGCAGCTAGGGAAAGGGTTCGTCCATCCTTGTAGAGCCCCGAGTGCAAGGATGAGCCTGCATACTCTGAGAGGTCGCCCGGTATCCCAGAGTCAACATTTAAGACACCTCACCCAGCTGCCATTTAGCTTTCGGCATGGTTGCTATGCCCCCGCTTAGGGGTCATCCCTTCGGGACCATCCCTGGACAATTATCCGCGAATGCTTATTAATTATTGTAACCATATTCAGCAGAAACCCTTGCAAGAAGGGCCCAGCTATCCGCAACCCGAGGACGCGTTCGGTGGCCTCGTCATAGGCATATATATATGTATATATATAAAAACTAAAGGTTAACAACCACCGCAGGGTCCCACTGGGAGTAACAGTCATCTAAAAAAATGACATCGGCTCCCAGTAGGACCGCGGTAAATCCCATTCATGGCCACGTCTCACAACCGCGAGCCTAAGAAAATTCAGCTATTCGTAAAGAAATTTCAGTACATGTACTTTATTCTAGAAGATATAAAATCGAATCTAATATATGAAATATTTTTTTTTTTAGGTTAAGTTTCTTCAGTGTGCTATAGAGTTTTTTCATCTTTAGGTTTTTTGATTCATTTTTACTAGTTTTAATTCTGAAATACGAAAACTATATTGATAATTTTTACAAAATGTACATACCTTGTCTAAAAACACTTTTCCAAATTCGAGTCCAAATTGAATACACATCACACCGTTCCACCGCCTTCAACCGGTTTTCAGGGTAAACAACGAGACCAATACGCACACTCTCGGCTCATGCAAACGCTCTAGGTAGTGTTCGTGCTATAGGCTTAACAAAGTGGCCTCTTCGAGCAGTACGTAGAGTTCAACTGATTTCACTGAATTCTAGACTGAATTCAGTTTCCACTGAGTTCAGTCTAGAATTCAGTTAAGACAAAATGATTTCCGATGATTTCCATGTGATCTCCAGTGATCTCCAAGCTTAACTATTATTAGAAGATACTGTTCATATTAAAAGTTTCAGTCGCTGAATTCATCGAGTTCATACTGATTTCCAAGATTTTAATAAAGTTCAATGAGGATTAGTACACTTGATTTCTCAGTGAATAGCCCCTCGACACACGCATACGTTTGTATATATATATATGCAAATGTATGTACAGGGATGTATGTGTGTTTATATGTATCCATATCACCAACAGAGAAACAACACTAACAAGGAATACATCGAGAAGAACGAGTAATCTAAAAAGCTAAGTTAAAATAAGCTAAGAATTTAATTAGAAAGATTGATTGTTAAATTATCAGGCATTTAGCGCTTTGAAATCTTTAACTTTGCGAATGATCCCCTTATCTTGGAATCAAGTGACCAGTAACTTAAATGAAGCCCTACATACTCTTATATATTTAAGCAAACGGTAAATTGGGAGTCCTTAAGGTTAATTAAACACAAAACGCGTGCTTTGAAACGACGACATATATGTTTAACGAAAAGGAATTTTAAATTGTACACCAAAACATGTCGTTGAGTCAAAGCATGCATTGGATAATTAAGTACATACATATTTATTAGCAAAAAAGACATTAGTGATACATACAGGGTTATTAAAAAGAAAAAAATGAATAAAAGAAACGTTCAAATTATTAGCGGTGATTAGGACGTCTCTGCCATTTCGATGTCGGAGTCCCTAAGGTCTTCACACTCGAGATCCGAAACCCAGATTGTCTCGAACTTCGGCGCTGAAAACAAAACAAAATGTTTTCAAGAAAAGGGAGCTGATAAGTTTTAAAAACTGGAATAATTTCGAAATATTGACTTCAAAATAGTTACCTGTCCCGAACTCTTCTGTTGTGAAATAATTGTAAAAAATTTCATTTTGATGAATTTGATTAATATGTGTGTATTTTGAGGTACAACAGAGACCGACATTATCGGAATGGCAGAGAACTCAAAAACGAATCCTAACCGCCAAATAGTGCACATAGAGAAAATTTTTATTCAGAAAAATCCATTTTTGTTGCTATTATCCCTCAAAAATAGAGTTCGGAGGCGCCTGTTGTTCTATTTTATAGCATCTCCAAATACAGTTCTTGAAATTTTCAATTCTTTTGGACAAAACCCCGAGGGAACTGAACCGGATTTACCACATGACGAAGTATCACATGCCTTTAAGTGCATCCGCCAAGAGGGCGCAGTTCTCAGCGCACGTTTCACACATTTTCTGATATTCTCTTATTTCATTAAATCGGCAATCTCTTACCTCATCTCTGACACGATGTTCATACATTTCATTCAAAGGATTAAAATAAATTGTTTAGGTTGCAATACAATGGATATTAGAATCTGAAAACCACATCAAAAGCAGGGAAAAACATAACGTATAGATTGAACGACACATTTTTCTTTAATTTCTACATTTTTATCGCTGTTTTCTACCAAAAACTGTACGTAAAAAAAGTTTGCCATAATTCTTGAACCACTGGGATATTTTTTTCTTAATTTAGAATATTAAGGAATTCTAACATCTTTCCAAAATGAAATATTTTCAACAGTTCTTTATCAATAGAATGTTTATCATATATTTAAACAATATTGAATGATAAATTTGAGGAAAGTAGAAGGGCAGTCTACTTTTTCACAATAAGGATTAAAGACACACAGGTGCTTCGGTGGGGCAGCAAAATGGAATTCAGACTATTTGGTCATTTATTTAACAAAAACCTAAATCCTGTTGAAGTACTTTTGATATATATATTGCAAATCTGCATTCCATGTTCCCTCAGGATATCTCAGTGTCTATCCGAAGTGAAATATTTTCAAAACTCTTTCATTGATCCAATGTTTTTCGTATATTTCAACAATAATAAATACAACATATAAGGTAAGTAAAAGCGCAGTCTGCTTTTTCACTTTCAGGAGAACATGCACGTGCTTCGCGCAGAAAAAAAATAAAATTAGGTATTTTTTCGTTCACGCATAATTCGAACATGATACCTGGCTAAAAGCATGTAGACGCGACTCTTGGGTAATTCATTTACCAAAAAAAGAATTCTGTTGAAGTAATCCATTAAGAGCTCTTCGACAAGAAAATGCACGGAAAATTTCACAGGAATGTAGAAAAACAGTCCTTGTGGAAGGAGCAAACTTTTGCTTTTCTCAAATCATCAGGGCTTAATTCAGGTACAGAGGGTTTAATTTTCGCAAGCCAGGTAAAGAGGCGAGATGGATCAGCCAGAAACTTTTGATTCTCCCTGATCCACCTCTCCCTCTTCTGTATTCTCCTCCTTCCGTCAGATAACAGCCGTATTTTGTCAACAATATGCTGCTTGATTGTCAGCAGCTTGGACTTGTTCAATCTGTGATCCAATTTCCTCAGTTCTTGGGCGAACTTTCGAAACCTTTCCGTGAACGGCCTACCAAATGTTATGTAGTCAATTACATATTGAACACGGGACGCATTCTGTTCTGCACATCCAATCTTGTTGTTCGGTTGATGCAAGAGTCTTTTGGTCTTTTGATCCATCGTCGGTTTAAGCCTTCGATTGGAATCAGTTAAAGCTCTCGCAGCACCATAAATTGAGCAATTGATGGTCGTCGTGTTTCCATCAAAATTATTTTCAGCACCCCGAACTCTAGGATGATCGGCATCGTTTGCCGACTCATTGTCGGGTGCTCTGCGCGTTCGATCGTTTTGAAGCGCTTCTACAACCTTTTGGTGTTTTGGTGGTGCCATTGTTGTTCTCACGAGCAGCTAGGGAAAGGGTTGGTCCATCCTTGTAGAGTCCCGCGTGCAATGATAAGGCTGCATACTCTGAGAGGTCGCCCGGTATCCCAGAGTCACCATTTGAGACACCTCACGCAGGTGCTATTCAACTTTTGGCACGGTTGATACGCCTCCGGTGAGGGGTTATTCCTTCGGGACCATCCCTGAACAATTGTCCGCGACTGCTTATTAATTATAGTAACCACATTGAGCAGAAACCCTTGGTACAGAGGCCCTCTATCCGCAACCCGAGGGCGCATTCGGTATATACAGATTGCATCAAGAACTTCTGGTGGAAGAAGATTACTTCTACACACCAACATTTGGCCCGCATATTCACATCATATTAAAAGTCGGAGACGCCCATTTCGCAGTGGCTGGTGTTAGCACGCACTATGCTCCTAGCGAAAAAAGGCAGCTTGTCCAACCTAGAGAATTACAGGCCAATAACTTGTTTGAACGCACTGTATAAAATCTTTACAGCCGTCCTAAACAACAGGATTCTTCGACGAATTGAGCCTGTGTGGCGTGAGATGTACGAACAACGTGCCTCGAAAAAATGTGTAGCAGGCTGTCGAGAGAACCTGCTGATTGCCAGGTGTGTCTGTGAAGACGCTGCAGCCCATCAACGCGCCCTATTAATGGCCTGGATTGACTACCGCAAGGCCTTCGAATCAGCATATCATAGACTTATCATCCATCTGTTGAAAAGCTTGAAGGTACATCCACACATAGTAAGATGCATGGAGAGATTGATGCCTCTTTGGAAAACTAGATTTACTATCTCATCTAGAAATTATCGTGTGACAACGAACAACGTCACTTTTTTATGAAACTTTTGCCCTCTGTATTCAGTAACCGTTCCACCGTTTATATGTAATATGAAATCACATTAGAAATCTCTCTTATTCTTAGCAGACTTTTTTGAGTAATGATAAATATTGTTGGTGAAACCCCATACAATATTGCACAGATACATATTTATATGTAAAAGGAATGTCGAAATTTTACACTATGAGACAGTATTTTCTACTTCATCTACAAATGATAAATCTTACTTTCAATACATATATACAAATGAAGATAACGATAATTTCCTTTTCACATTGCATTATATGGTGATTCGTGGACAAAGTTTTCTCTCTGACATTTCCAAGATGAATTGAATCTTGATTTCTTATCATAAATTATCTCCATGAATATAAAATGTATCTCGCACGCATATTGTTCATCCCGAAAATAGCACAAGTTTTGGTATAATAATCGCAGGCAAAAAAAATCACTGTATCAAAACAAATAATTCGGTACTTAAACTATTTGTGCTTTCCTAAAACGAAGGCTTTTTCTTTTCTGACCTGTAACCACATTTACGAATTTTTCCATCTAAATGCCATAGAGTTATTTCAACTTTATAAATCGTTTTGTCTCTCGATTTGTCCCGTCAACAAAAAGTTGGATTAATAAATATTTTTAATTGTCTTTAAAATTGTGTCAACGATTTCAAATTGTCCGCCAGTAAGAGTAAGTGTGATATGTGTAAAAATACAATAATCAAATCCAAATTTTAGAAGATTTTAGTCTCACAACTGTTAATGAAACACATACTGATTATTTCGAACTATGCTTCCTTTCCATTATTTGTCCTTCGTAACAATATTAGGGGCGATCGGGGCAAGGCGGAACAAAAGCACTACTTCTCAATTTGTATTTTGTATTCATAAAGACTTGTTTTGCCATATTGAATTCTTTACGAAATTATAACATAAAGGTTCACAGTATATAAAGAACAATTTACATTGAGATATTTCGCCACAGATGGCGAGTATTGTAATAAAAAAATAACTTGTCCCATTCCGCCTCAGTATTCACTAACAAAAGGTACTTATTCCAAGTTTGTTTGGAATTCAGTATTTCAGTATTTCAATATCTTCATAATATTTCTTTCCTACAATAGCTTGTCTGCCACTGCCAGCAAGCGAGGTATGAAAAGGCCTTAATTCCTGCGTCTATGATTTTTATTTTGTGCTTGGAATATCTGTGTCATGATCAAAAAATACATGGTCTAGCCTTAAGCTCTCCCAGTTTCGTCCCCACTCGCGCTCTACCACAGTCAGCCATAGTGAATCATAGTAAATCTTTAAGTAGAATAATTGAATTTTCAACCAAACAGATGAATTTTTAACTAGAATAGTGCATCTTTTGGGAAGTCCTTAAAGAGTACGGAGTACATGGATGGCTCCTACAAGCAATACAAACAATATATGCAGGCAGTAAAGAAACGAAAATGACCGTATATACATCTCTAATTGTACCGGCTGTGCTATACGGTAGCGAGACATGTACAGGGGAGACACTAGTTGATATATGGGCAAGGAATCAGTTAAGGTGGTTCGGTCACCTTGAAAGAATGAAAGATTAACGACTGATAAAATAAGTGTATAAAGGTAAAGTAAATGGCAAAATGCCTAGAGGCAAACCGCCGAAAGAATGGTTAGAATCTGTGAATGAGAGATTAATCCGAAGAGACGTAAGAAGATATAGAAACACGAGAGCTTGCATGAAAAAATGCATGAAAGTGAAGGAAGCTAGAGTAGTATGCCAGGACAGAAAAGTTTGTCGACAAATAATTTATAAAAAGAATGTGAGTAGAGTGAATGACGCCTGAAAGAAAGACCTTGGATACTAATGTGCCCAAGTGGGGAACCACACATAACAATTTTGAGAGGCTCTCCACGTGGGGTGATCGCTAGAGAGATTGATCAGCAATCTGGATCGGAGCAGTGTTGCGGAATGAACGTGTTATTTTAATAAATAACACGAGAATTCTAGATCAATCTAAAATATCTATACCCTACACCTATATACCTATCTACCCTATACCTATATGCCCATCCACACACTACTACTTTCCAACCGAGCAATTCACGCCTACCCCGAAAAGGACGCGGCTTAATGGTATAATAATAATAATAATAACGTGGCAAGGGGCGAAACCGAGCGAATGCAAATGAGCATGAAGTTGGCTGCACGAGAGGGCGTAGCCCTCGAGTACAGCCAACATGCGTGTTGGCGAGTTTATACTTTCAAGTATGTTAAAGTAATTTATAAGTATTATAAGTGTCTTTAAAATCTTTAAAATACTTTGAAAAATGCACAAAAAAATGTTTTTTTTTTTCGAAAAATTTAATTTTACGAAAAAAAATGGTACCTTTTTTAATTGTTAATATTTTAAGCTAAAAATGTATATGGAAACTCGTTCTCGATGAAAAATTTGTGAGTAGACATTCGACAAAAATGAAACAAAATTTTAATCAATAAAATTGAACGATTTCAAATTCAAAAAATTTCCTATTGGTTAAAAAATTATGACGAATTTTTTATAGTTACAGCTTTTACTAGTGAACAGTAATAAAAAACTACACAATTTAAAACTAAATTTTTGGCTCCATAACAATTTTTTTGAAAATGTGTAAAAACATGTTTTTTTTTAATTGAATCATATGCACACATTTAAAAAAAAAGTTGAATGTGTCGAATCTGAAATTTATTCAGCTTAAACCAATTAAATATTTTATAATGTTTGAAACTTTGGAAACTTTGAAACGTTTCCAAAGTTTCATGAAACTTTTCATTTGGTCAAAGTTTCATGAAAATTTACAACCCTACCTGCACTCCTAAAGCATTGATTGATCACAGCCTGTGCTTGCCTTCCGGCAGGCAGGACCTCTTGCTTGCCGGAGTTCAGTTTTAAACTTCGGCTACTGCTCCGTCCGGCCGCCGCACAGTGGCGCCTATGAATGAAAAAATGGGTCATGGTGAGAAAAAAGAAGTTACTAGATCGGTCTTTCCTTTAGCATAGTTTAATAAATAGAGATATGAGGTTAAAAAATTCGAAGTTCCTGTTTCGTTATAATGCACCTGCAGTGTTGAAGATATGATAAGAGAACACACAGATAAGATAAGCGTTTCATTCATATTCGAGTATCAAACGTATATGACCTATGAAGCAGCATACATCCGAGCCTATTGCAGCTATCGTTATTCAAAAATATGGATTAGACTCAGGAAAGTAAGTACTTTACACATACTATCATAAAAATTCTCGATTAAGTTGTATTAATTTGATAGAAAAGTTATAGTATACGGCAATATTCCGTCAATATTTTTATTATAAGTGGTGAATACTATTCATAGGTACCCAAAAAAGCTTGAAAACGTGTCCCGATATTTGCCCAAATATAATTCATTTATTAAAATCTCGTTAAATTATAAATTGAAAACCCAAAATCATAGTTTTATAGATATTTCCAGCTGTAACTTCACATTGAAATATTATTTCATAGAATATTATATAAAAATATCTGCTGAAGATGTTTTAATAATATATTGTGGTGCCACTTATTAATAAAATTTTTGTTTAAAGAATTTATTGCAATTTTTTTTAATTTCTAGACCATTTTTTTGAAAATATGGGGCAAAATAAGGAAAAAATATTCCGTACGTTATGTTGAAAAAAAATTATAGAATAAAAGCTATTAACGATTTAAAATTGAAAAAATTCATTTTCGGCTATTTTGAAAAATTCATAACTCTGGCTTTTATAGTGTTTTAACGTTTTGACAAGTGCAATTTATTTTTTTAAGTAAAATTTATCTACACAGTAATACAAGACTCTGAATTTTAATAATAACTGAATTTCATTTTTAACTTAAATTAAGTAAATCAATTAATTTCAACTATAAATTGATCTTAGAGACCGTGTCTCTATCTGAAATATGAAGTAATACAATGAACAACTGGTAGGTATATTAATTTTCGAATGATTTTCAGTCGTGCGACCTGAAATTCATTTGAGCTAGCAGAAATGCGTGTGTGAACTGCGATGCGCGAACACTTAGGAAAAATGTCGATTGACGGGTAGATCTCGGTAAGTTGGAGATGTGTATATTTGCTGTCGGCCAACAAGGTCATGGCCACAGTTTTTTGGGATGCACGCGGTATCATTCACATCGATTACCTTCAGAAGGGCAAAACTATCAACGGCCAATATTATTCAGAGCTTTTGGACAGATTCGATATTGATTTTAAGCAAAAGCGACCGCATTTGTCGAAGAAAAAAGTGATGTTCCATCAGGACAATGCACGAGTGCACACGTGTGTAGTCACAATGGCAAAATTCCATGAATTGGGCTACGAACTGCTACCTCATCCAGCATATTCTCCAGATTTAGCCCTCTGCGGCTATTTCCTGTTTCCAAACCTGAAGAAATGGCTGGGTGGTAAGAGAATTGGGTCGAATGAAGAGGTCATCACGGAAACAAACGCCTATTTTGAGGGCCTTGAGAAAACCTGTTATTTGGAAGGAATAAAAAAATTGAAAAAACGCTGGACTGAATGTATCGAGCCAAAAGGAGATTATGTTGAGACATAAATCGCTTATTTGCCGAAAAAAAAAATTTTTCTTCAAAAAGTCGCTGACTTGTCAAACAGCCCTCGTATGAAGTCGGCACTTTGTTACATACAAAATAAAGTATTCGAGTTGCCAGTTTCAAGTGATCCTTATTGAGTTGTCGTTCTCATGTCTTTATTTATTTTACCTTGCCATTATTAAAAATGAGCCATTTTAAATATGTACTATAAACAGTGTGATCTTCAAAAATCGAAAGAGTTAAACATTTCACAATTGAAAAGCATTTCGCACTAATAAATTTAAAATGAGAATCTTTAAGAATTGAATAATTTTTCCAAACACAATTTGTTCAAGTTTTAAGTTTAATTAAACGTTCAAAGTTAAGTACTCAAAGGTTGAATAGTACAGAAGCGAACAATTATAAACCGAAGCATTAGAAATGAAGTATGGTTACAAAAAAAAAACAAGATTACCATATTATCTTTTATATCATGCTGTTCCATGTGAGTAAAAATTTCCATTAGTCATCAAGCAAGGTTCATGTGAGTATATAAAAAAACTGTAAATGATTTTTACGGAATAAATTCAGAACTTCTCAATAGTAAAAATGAATAGAAAATCATCGAATTAATTGCAGATTCTTGAAGATGTCAGATTTAACATTTTGAAACAAAAATTAGAATGGCCTCTTTAATCGTCAGAAAAATTCCCGGTTTTTCCCCGATCCGCGAAAGATTTGTACAATTTTGTATGATTTACTAGAGTATTATGTGCGGGCGCTAACTTTCGTATTTATTTTTCTTATATACTCAATTTTCGAATAACTATTGATTTGTTAATATTTTTTGACCATCAAATTCTTGCTGAAATTATATTCTCAAAGAATGTAGTCAGTGAATCCATGTAGCGTAGAATTTGGGAAAGCCTCCTTATTGGCTAAACTTCATTGAAGGATATCTCTGCGAAGAAAAATGATATCTTCAATTTTAAAAAAACTTTTTCAAGTTCGATAGTTGTACTTTAGATGGCATGACCCGATTTTAGAAATAAAATTTTTTCGCGAAGTAACATAAGCTCAAATATACCAAAAAACCGGTTTTCGCACTCTTAGGTTATGATATCTCAAAAACCTGACGTGGTGGGAAAATTCTGACCTTGGATTTGGATTATATTCGGATATACGCAGAAAATTACATCGGAAATGACCCTCAGTTGGCCAACCACAATCGCAATCCATTTTTTGCAAATTTTGAACAATATACTGAAATACGGAATTATTTGTAACATAATATATAAAATCGGTGCTGTAAGTTTCAATTCGATTGCCGAATTGAAAAAATTTTCAACTAGTTTTAATTCGGACTTTTCATTAGTGTAATCTGTTCGGATTTTCGAGTTCACTTTGAATTGGTCTCAGTTCAGATTTCCAAATAAAATTTTTCAAATCACATACAAAGCTCTTACGTGAATCCGGTTGATTTTGGATATAATAAACTGTAATTTATTCGAATTGCAAATTTCATTTTGAACTGGTTTTAGTTCGAATTTTTCATGTAAGTGTAATATATTCGGATTTCTGAAATCATTTTAAACTATTTTCAGTTCGAATTTCCAAAATGATCTTTCCAGATAGCGCACTAAGTTCGTACTTCAATTTGGTTCAATTGTGACATTATCAGCTGTATTCTATTCGGATTTCCGAGTCTATTTTGAACTGGTCTCAGTTCGGATTACCAAATTAAACTCATCAAATCTTAAACTTTGTTCCTACGTCAATTCGGTTCAATTTACAGTAAAAACGCCAATCCTCAAAAGTACGCCGAATTTGTATAGTATTGAGTTGAAACATTTTTGAGACACGAAAATAAATGAAGACGCAAATAAAATTTTCATTGTTCAAAATAAAATACAATAAATTTCACACCAACGATTTTCTGTGTTCGGACATTATCAACTTATGTAAGTGCCTTAGATCATAATTGGCGCGCCGATATGCCGACAAGCCGAATTCGAATCAGCGGCGGCGCAAACGTCTAATTCTATATCTTTTTGAGAAATTATCAATAAATGAGGCTAAGTATGCTCACTAAATCTGAATCAGCGATAAGTGTACCGCTAATTCAAATCATCGCGTATACACTGGCAAATTAGCAAAATTCAGCTCCTAATCAGTGAAATTTAGCTGACAAACAGCTAAATTTCTCTGATCCAACAGCGTATATATAATTAAAAACTAAAGGTTAACAACCACCGCAGGGTTCCACTGGGAGCAACTGTCATCTAAAAAATGACATTTTAGATGACAGTTACTCCCAGTGGGACCCTGCGGTGGTTGTTAACCTTTAGTTTTTATATATATATATATATGTAAGAATATATGGGGATTCATTGTTTGCACAAAATTAAGCGCTTAGCGACGTATAGCGCAACAATTGTCCAAGTTTCTTAATTTCTTCCGGATCTTTCATCAGGCCCGTATATTCTACACATTTACCAAGTTTCAGCCAAATCCACCGAAAGACATTATCACATACATTTGGTGCGGGGTCCATTATTAGGTTATTTTGAATATCCAAAGAATACACTATCTCTGTTTTCCTCATACAAGTGACAAACGGTTATCTCAAAGATATGATTCCACAATAGACTCTTTTAAATTGCAGATGTGTATAGGAATTTAAAAGGTCGTTGAAATATTTTCTGCGAAATTTTATTTGGTGACCGGAAATTACATCTGGATGACTTCCCTGTATATTCTGTTCTGCTAAAATCTTGGATAACTTCAAGTGGACGGATCGATTCAGGGACGATCTGCTGGAGTGCTATGATGCCAGTATGGTCCCTGAAAGAAAAGGTTACATGGCGCGACTGCAAAGTTGGTGGTGCGAGAAACATCCAGATCTCTCGCATTTTTCGCATAAGCATCTGCGAAACCGTGCCGAGGAACTCCGGAAAAGGGGTTACATAAGCGGAGTGCCTACTCAACCGTATCCAGAACAAGCAGGTAACAGAGAAAGAGAAGCGACACTGAGACCAACCGCGAGCAGGCATCTAATAGAGGAAGAGCGATGATTCAGGACGCAGAGAAACATCGACATTCAGGTTTCTCTTAAGCCCAAAGATCTGGTTGAGCTGGATGATGAGCTTTGTGGAGATTTTTTCGAAGAACCCAACCTATGGGCTATCAGTAGCACAAAGATAGGCTGGACAAGGCAGTACGAGTCCCGCATTCAATGTGTAATTGACTACATAACATCTGGCTACTGGCTACTGACCATCAGACAGCATATTGTTGACAGAATACGGGTACTATCTAACGCTATGAGAAGTCTACAGCGGAGAGGGAGGTCGGTCAGTCTACGAAGTCCAGCGTCCACTGAAAGAACACTCCAATAATATAAATAGCTTCAAGGAGCTGTGCAGTTCCCTCATAACACCTGAGGAGGAATGCCCACCTATCTCTATCAAGGAGGTGAAAAACATATTAAGAGGCATGAAGAACTATTCCGCTCCGGGGCCAGATGGTATCAAGATCTACTGGTTGAAGAAGTTTCCTTCAACCCACCAGCATCTTGCCCGAATTTTCACCTTGTATCTAAAGTCGGAAGAGCCCATTCCGGAGTGGTTGGTTGAAGGGCGCACAGTGCTCCTGCCAAAGATGGACAACTTCGAAAAACCTAAGAGAATAGCGATCCTGAAACCCTTGAAACATCTGTCTTATTGTCATCGAGTTGCTTGAGCAAGCACGTAATCAAATTTTTACTACCTAATGGCATTTCAGACGGGTTAATCCTAGTTGCAGATGATTGAAGACAGGATCAGATCTCTTTAGGGTTTGGTCGAGACCTTAGTGTGTCTCTGCCATATTCACAAGCAGTATTTTAAACTGAATCACGAATGTTTGTACAGTTTAGGTCACTCAAAATTTCAAACTATACCTTTGGGCCTGACCCAAAGTTCAAGTTTCGATTTCTAACTAATAACTTCTCTCCGGAGTTCGTTCTGAGAGCAACCTAAAGGTACGATATTTTGAGATTCGCAGACCCTTCGCGGCTGAAAAGGCGTTTTTCAAATAAGAGTTTAATTTCCTCTCAGATTGTATCTTGGGCAAAAGTCGGATGATCTACGATCATCTTCTTATACCTTGATAACGTATAATGAATTGTAATTGAATTAAAATGTTTTTCTTCTTACATTATTACCCAGTTTCTCATTTTGAATTAAGAAGATCAAACAAGCAAGGTGGGTTTCAACCCTTTAAACCGAGCAAGATCCCCCAACTCAATCTCCTAGCCGTTCGGAAGATTGAGACGATAATTTATTTTAAATTATAACACACACGTAAAAATCTACGGCGTGTAACACAGGCCATGACGTAACAAAATGGTGACAGCGGTGGGATGCTAGTTGCTCAACTACTTGCTTTTTTAATTTCTCATATCCTTTCAAATCTTCTTTCTAAAAACTCTCTTCTTTCTGAAATCCCATTTTGTGCCAACTTTCAGCAAAGTTATCCCTCTGTTGTACATTCCTGATAATTTTTTGTGTATTCGGTATTTTATTTTATGTCTGTGCATTTTGTATATCATTTTTGTTGTTGTATGTGTTTGGGTAATTTTTGCCCCATGCTATCAGTGATAGACCGCGAGTGAATAACCGCGAGTGAACAGTGGCGTTTTTCGCATCTTAAATGGATTGTATACGGAATAAGTATAATATTCGTCGAAACCGCATTTTCTTAAATTAATTTTTGCGAAACTTAGAGATTTTTTTTGTTTCATTGCAATTTTCATCAACTACTAATTTCGGTTGTGTCGAGGCGTTCTGAAATCTAATATTCCGTGTTATTATTAAAAGTAATAAAATATATTTCATTTTCGCGAAAACCGTAATTAAAAACGAATTTTTCCCCCGTAAAAACTGATTTTTGAAATATAATCGATTTCTGGTGTTAGAGAAATTTTTCATCCAAATTCCAATTTAGGAATTTTATTCCTTTAAAATTGTTTTAAACCACTTTACAGTCCGTACGTCATTTCCATTTCTTTCGCTCAGTTGACGTTGTTTTGTTAGCGGTAACTACGAAAGTTCTATTTTTTAGGTAACTCTGTATTATTTTTATCACGTACATTGGAAAGTTTAGTTTAGCAAGTTTGTAAAGCAGACCTTCATACCAGACCATTTCAAAAGCTTTCTCCATATCCAGTAAAACGATTACAGTGGATTTATTTTTATTGAAATTAGTACTTATGTAATTTGTTACTCTATGCAATTGTTGAACTGTGCTTCTATTTTGTCGAAAACCAAACTGTGCAGGAATCAGTAGTTTCTTACTAGTTTCATGCTTTTTAATTCAGTTAAAAATAATTTGTTCAAAAACTTTACTCAAAGTAGGTAGGAGACTTATTGATCTGTAGCTTTGTGGAAAAAGTTTATCTTTACATTTTTTAAGGAATGGTAGGATATTTGCTTTTTTCCAGCATGAAGGAAAGTAAGCATGTAAGAGGCATGCGTTAAAGATGTACATCAGCTAAACGAAAGATTTTATGGGTAGGTTCTTTAGTACAATATTTTGTATATTATCCCGTCCCGGTGCTTTCGTGGATTTCGTTGAAAGAACAGATCTTTTAATTTCAGATGGTGTAACTAGTATAATTTCGTCTGGATTAATTTGATGCTCGCTAATTTCTATACATTTTAGTTCCGCAGCTTGATTCTCATCCTCACCCATGGCCCCTGTCATATGATGCAACTCTTTCATAATTTTCAGCTAATTGCTCTACTCTTTCCTCGTTGGAAATTGCGAATCTATTTAGAATTTAGACCATGTAAGATCTGAATTGTGCTATTATAGAGTTTAGTGAAACATTTGACCATTTGTCAATTGCTGGTGAGTCTATTTTTAATTTTTTAATTTCCTGACTTTTTGTTCTTTGAGAAACTTTTCTGAGGTAATTTCTATATCTAATTAATTGCTTTATATGCTCAGGTAAATATTTTATATTTCGTAAATTATTAATTTGAGGTATCGATTCTGCAATGGCGCTATGGATGACACCAAACTGCTGACGGTATTATCGATATCTATTTCAGTCTTAACATTCCTACTTAGAATTACATTTTTATACATGATTTTTTTGAATTTCTCCTAATTAGATTTTTTATAATTTGGAAAAGTCCTAATTTCTGAATATAGTTCTACTGCATTGCTCAAGATAATCAGAACAGGTAGGTGGTCCGAGTTTAATTCATTAATTGCATCTACTGTAATATCACAATTAATATTCTTAGAAATACCTTTATCTACTGTGCTAGGAAAAGTGTCATTGTATGGGAATAAAGTGAAATTATCTCCCAGAATTTGGGAAACAAACAAAATTTAAAATACTAAAGTTTGATTTTTTGTAACGGTGTAACCTGAAAATGGCCCGGTTTCTTACAGAAGTTACAAGTCATTTGCATCCTATGCTGTAAAGGTAGTCCGTGGTTCGGACTATCTGCGGGTTGATTTCGCATTTGTGGCTGTTGATTTCGGGCCGCAGGTAACGGTACGTTCCTCATGGGTAGTCTAAAAACACTTGGTTGTACTGGTCGGGGCGTTATTAACACTTTCGTTCGCGAAAGTTCTCTGCACCACACTTCTGCTTCCAGGGCTTCTTGTAAAGCTTGGTTCAAACTTTTGGGTTTTAAGGGTCACACTTGATGGCTAATGTAATCGCGTAAATTCATAACGTACCTCTTTGTGGCAGATTTTTCCTCCATTTTTAGGAGCTAATTTCTGCTCAATGCCGGACGAATATTCTGATTGAATTGTATAAATCAATTAATTATATGCGCTTCTGAATTTTCGATTATAAAACTGTACTGAATCATGATTTTGCCTGATTGTTTCCAGTTTACTACGACACGTTTCCAGAGTGGTTGTAGCAGCTAAATATGTTTTCAAAGCGCTGTAAAGATCGTCGTAGCTACTTATAGGGTAGTGCCGGATTCCTCTCTTAGCACTTCCAATTATTTTATCCATTAAAATGTAGTCCAGTAGTAAACTAGGTTGGGAACATCTTAGCTTCGCGTATTTCACGGTATTAATGAAATCATGTACGCCAACATCATCTTGGCCATTTAAAACCTCGACCGTGCGGATCATTTCTTTGGCCTGAGGAAGCGGTTCAACGTTTTCCATTCGGTGCATCGCTGGTAGCAATGGGTTGTTTCTCGGAAAAGTGCGATAAGCGGGTGCTGGCAGCCGGTTATTTTACTGCGCGAAGGAATTTGGGACCTGAACGCATTGCTGGTCAATGACATGTGCGGAGGAACTTGGGGGCTGTTCACCTATTGTGCTAGATCTCAAAGATTCACGTGCGGGTGCCTGCTGTTGGCTAGTACACTGGATGACGGGATTTGGGAGCTGAAATCAAACACTCGGCTGTGGGTTAGTGTTAGACCACTGGGGAACGGAATGTATGGGCGGAACACTTTGTACATGATCACTACACTGTGCGAAGGAATTTGGGTGAACGTCGGGCGAGATGGGTCTCTCCGGGGGAAGCGAATGTATGGGTCGAACACTTTGGAACTGATCACTACAGTGTGTGAAGGAATTTGGGGGCACGCCGGGCGAGGTGAGTCTCTCCGAACCACCCGCGGTTTCAGCGCGATCGTGCGTTTCCTCGTCTGGTGATGATTCCTCCTCAGCAGACTCGGAGTGCTGTGGCGACGGTGCTTCCTTTTCAGACGACTTGGAATGCTGTGAATGGTCGTTCGATTCATCCTCCGTGACCAAGGCATTGTTAAACTTAGCAATGAAGGGGTTTTATAATAAATAACACCATTTTGGATGGCACATCTTATTCACAGATCGCGTACAGTTGAGAATTTATTGGAGCAAAACGTGTTTGTGTTCCCCGCCTGTCGCAGCTGACTTGTATGGAGGATATGAGCAGTGCTGCCAGGTGGCAAATAAATAAATCTTCAGCTCTCCCATATTTTTCCTCAGAAAATCTCTAAACCAATTCAAAAAAATTCTTCACATTTGTTCAGAATTTCTTCAGATTTCAAAAGTCACTTTTTTTAGATAATTAATAATACTATTATGAACTATTCAAGTTGTAATAGCTATTTGAGTTGTAGCATCACATTAATCATATACATTTTTATGAATTTAACTAAGAAATATGAATTGAAAATGATTGTACACTAAATCCAACATGCGTATTATATCTTTGATTCTATATACTCAGCTTATGCGCAGCATTGGAATTTCTATGCCTGAAGCCGATCGGACCTCTCTTTCTACCATGTGAGATAGACGACGAGGTGTGATCGTATTCGAACCAAAGGTTTCGAAATCTCTCTTTTTGAAGAATGAGGTAGACAAAGAAGTTCTGATGATGTTCGAACGTCAACTCATACTTATTGTTTCCAAACTACCAACCCCTCTCTGTCTACTTCACTTGATAAAAAGAGAGGTTTCGAAACTTCCATTTCAAATTCGATTGCACGGGGATCACAGGGATGAGTAAGTAAAATACTCGTGGTAATTTACTTAGTTTTCTACGGTAATTTACCTGGCATTTTACGTCATCAGTTTTCTACATAATGAGGCGGAAAATTGAAGACTTGAGTCAGAGAGCCAAACAGAGGGTTTCTACATGTATTTTACATATTCGATGTATTTTACGTAAAATACCTTCTTTAAGTATTGTACGTAAAATACCTTCTTTAAGTATTCTACGTAAAAAACTTCCAGTTACGCGTAACTGCACATCCCTGATGGAATGTATGGAAGCCCGGAGTGCTTTTGTTTGCTGTTGTTTCACTTTATTTGACATTATTATTTTTTAATTAACAATATAGGCATTGAAAAAAAACTCTTCGAATGCTGATACCAGAATTTCAAAAAAGTGAGTTTATGCTAAGTTGAAAGCACCTGCTCTAGAAAAAGTCGTACCCAAGTATCCAAAACAAGGAACAAACTCCAAAGAGCTACCATCATATTTCAGACCTAGGAGTTTTGCGCTGATCTGACATTTCTTGCATATAGTGTATTTAGTTTTGTTATTATTAACCGTGAGTTTGTTCATATTACAACACTCTTGGAGAGCATTGAGTTTTCTAATTGCGTCTATTTTAGATTCTGCAAAAATAATTAAATCATCCGCGTAAATCAGCACATGAGAATGTAGAAATACACTTATTCGCATTTCTAATTTATTGGTAAATGATTCTAAATCTATTATTATTTAAATTTCTGAAAGCATGGTATAATCCCAAATGTGCACATCAAAATCAAGGTGTGTACACATGACCGGAATATATTAAGTTCAAATTCGTACTCATTTTGGACAAACACAGAGTTTGGAAAAAGACTTTAATGGGATAGAATGCCAATTGAGTCAGACAAATTGTTATTTGTCGAAAGCTCAAAAACGTTTTCAAAATAATATATTTTATAATCATACTTACCAATAGAATTAAGCATCAAGTGTAAAACGAGAGTATGAACAACTTTCATATCTTCCAATTAGTGAAGAAACTATAGTTAACAGTGTGAATAATGTGTATTCTTTTGCCAAATTAGAGTAAAAATATTCCTATTTCTTGTATTATATAAGATACAATTTTATCGCTCTCATATTGTCATTTATATTTATAGATTGTATGTGTATCTGATAAGCCGGGTGAAAGAGTATTGACTAATTTCTTTGAAATTAATGAGACAACTTGCATGTCTGGGTATCCAATATTATCACTCAGTGACGAAAAAAGTGCCTATTCTTGGAAAGAAATCGCGCGACAGTACAATTCTTGACGGTTTCTTTTTTCATATGGGGTAATGCATCTTCTAGGTATAACTATCTAAATACAGGTTTCAGTGGGTTAGAGTGCAGAAATTATTTTTTAATGTTAGAAACAAACTGGAAAACAAAAATCATTTTTTTTAAATTTCAAATCATTAGCCACACCAAAGACTACAAGGGCAAATGCTAATTAAGACCATTTTTCATGCCTTGGCCATACAAATTATTTTTGAGAGCTGTGGAGATTTCAAGGACAATATTAGAAATTTGAATTTTCTGTTCTTCCTGAATTGATTTGAAATTGATAAACAGAATGATAGGCAACGCCTTTACATCCTGGGGTTTAATGTTTATTTTCCTTAGTATATATTTTTTATCATACATAACTAGTAGTATTGCGCGCGTCAAGGAGCGCGCTTATTAATTTTTTTTATGTAAAAGAATGAACTAAATACTTATTTTTTCTATATTATTCATATTTATTTAATGTTAGAAAAGATTTGTACAAAATAGTTAGAAGGCACCACAGGGTGATGTACGTAGCCTCCAATAAGAAACTCATTTTCCTTTGTTTTTCTGTTAAAGCTAAAGGAGTAATGATGAATAATGCGAATAATATTAATTTTCATTATTATATAGGTAAAAAAAATGTCAATGAAAGATACGTAGAACAATGGCAGTAATTACCAATCTTTCAGTTTTTAAGAAATATGATAACAAATTTTTAAGTTGTCTATTTGCTCGGCAATCACACATCACTACTTTACCACCGAGCAATTCACGCCTACCCCGAAAGGGAAACGGCTTAATGATATATAATATAATAATGTTTGTATTCTTGTTGTAGGAGAAAGCTGCAATTGAAATTATTTAAGAAAATATTCAGGGATATGGAAAAGAAATATAGGAATAATTATTACTTAAATAACGTAAAAATTAATATAAAAATAATTCGGTGGTGGTTCCAGAAACTATTTGTTCATAAGAATCACTTATAACTCATATAAATTGGAAATACAAAATCATAATAGAGTAAAGACAGAGTTTACAGAATTTATCATTAGAAGAGTAAAATAAGTTATTGGTTATTTAAATTGAATACAGAATTGCAGCTTCTGCTGCGACGAATGCTGAAAGAAAATAATCTAAATGACATTAGTTAAATAAGCTATTTTAAATATTTAAAAGTATCCTTAGGTTTGATAAATTTTAAAGACTGAATGTACGTATAGTATTGAAAATGATTAATTAATTTTTGATTCAATAAATTTCTTTCTTTACTTCTTATGGCCCGTGGAAAGTTGTGAAGAACTTCTGTATACTATATACTTAAGGTATCACGGGATTAGTAACAATTTGCAGGTACTTTGGTTTTAGTTACATCTTGGATCAGCTATAATAGCTTCGTTTAGACTAGTTAGATAACGACGTATATCGATATCAAGTAATATCGAGCTTGCAATTGTTTTTTTTTTAAATGAGTTATATGGCGTTTTCTCTATTTTTTCTTTAGTTTCAAATAACAATTGTAATTTAGATTCAACTTCTATCAATTTTGTTCCTAAAACGATTCTTTACAATATTCTATTACTGGGAGTTTTATTAAAATATTTAAGTCTTACAAAACTTACAATTTTACAAAACAAAAGGTTAATAAACAGTGAATGTTAAAGATAGAATCAAAGTTACAACTACTCTCAGAAGCGAAAGAAAAAACACAAACTCAAAATAATTCATTTTAAATAAACAATTACACATTCAACTATTTTTTCAAAAAATTAGATTATCTTTCAAATTTTCTTATATTTAACAATGTGGCTAATAATTGCTAATATTGCACTGAAAAAGTCACTGAATTTTGAATCCTCCTGATTTTATTACCCAGAAAAATTTCAAAGTGGGTTAAAATAAAATATAATTTCGAAAAATAAAAATAAATACATTTTTTGCATGGCTAAAAAAAACGTTCCCCAAAGTTTTAGTTATCTCAAGTTATTTAGAGTTTTGTATTTTTGCTTTCTATTTATGTAAAAAAGTTCCAATGCGTATTTAACCCTCCGTTTACACACTTCTTTTTCGCACCTTCCGTTTACACACAGGGTCTTTTAAGTCCTATTCAGTTTTTTGCTCTATTTTCCCGTATGCAAGGAGTTCTGCCTACGAGAAGGCTCTTTATCTGTAACCCGCTGGTTACAATATATAACCATGCATAACTTAACCACTAAATCAGCCATTAGTATCGTTATAACTATCATGATTTTCTGACTCGTCAAAAAGTCGTTAACCACAATTTAAAAAAAAATGTAGTTTAACAATTACATAATCTCAAGAAAATTTTCCTGTAAGTTCATAAAACTTTTACTCAATTACTAAAAACAACATTTTAAATTAATAAAGTAACTTGTTCATAAATAAGTTCTGTTTCAAATGAGAAATTTCAAGGTTATACCGTAAATGATACGTTATCAAATTTAAAAAAAAAATGTTGTTCACAATTTTAAACTTTTAACAAATATGCAAGATACCGAAAATGTCAAAGATGCTTAAAAAAAACTCAACATAGTCTTCCGCGGTTTTTCTTTTCTTTCTATATAATAGCTAAACAGCAAAAATTTATATATAATGTATATAGATTGAATACTCTCCAGTTTATTTTTACTCAATAAATGTATTTTTCCTTATAGAAAAAGCCTTGAAAAGCACCTGAAATTACAGGTTGAAACATGTCGGCAAATTTTTTGTAATAAAAAAATTTTTTAACACCAAAAGAAGTGAAATAGGCCTTAATGAACATTATTTATCATATACCGCAAACATACATTCATCTATATATTGGCCTTAAAATGTAAACATCAAATACGGACAACGAAGGATTTTACGAATGAATATAATAAGAAGATGGAGATTATGCAGTCTGGATTATAAAAAAGTGGAAACACCTCACTTTTTACATGGAAAAAAGATAAAACCAACCTAGATTTTTGTACAGATGTAAGCCCGAAGATGTTTTACCAAACCATATTATTTGTAACATTAAACCTAACATCTGTTGTTTTTCTACAAAAGTCTGCTTAAAAATTGAGAAATCTATTAACTATCTTGATAAATAATATTAAATATTGAAATCACTTATATTTCTTTAGAAACTAACGGCCTCGCTATAGGCCTATATTATTTCAAAAATCAAATTATGATGAATTTCTCATATGATTTCTTTAATATGCTCTTAGTAAACACTACAGCAAATATCAACAATTTTGTTAAAAAATTAATTAACATGTCACTAAATAAAATTGAAAACTTGAAATATCAAAAAAATCCAAAAACAACCACAGATTCTAAAAACTGGGTTGTTAACTTATCTAATGAAAATATACCCAAATGATGTAAGAGACCGGTACACAAAAAAAGTGGTCTGCCCGGCGGTCCGAATACCCAAGTTAGCTCGTATTTTTCCAAAAAACGCAAAAATAGACGTAAAATCGACGAAAACAGCGATTTAACTAAGGTGTCTATAACGCCGTCTTGACAGGCAAAAAGAAATCCCTCAGTCTCCGATCTCAATCCAGCTGACTTGAACAACATGTTGGACAAACCTATCGAGAGTTCTTCTCTACGTATGATGCCGTAGAATTTACCATCACGGGGCTTGTCAGCATGTTCTCTTAGTAGATGCGTATGTTCTGCTTCCTGTACACGACTTTTGAGCACCAAAGGTGTTAGTGATGCTAGGCCATGTGTAGTGTCGCAGATACCTAAATAATTACGAGAGCGAAAATCGAAGAGGTAATTTTGAAAATAATTCACCCCGTGACTACTATAGGCGAAACGATAGATATTATCAATATCAATGAGATAACAATTATGGGCCCGGTCATTATGGTCAAGATCGATGAGGCAATCGAAATAAAGACTTTCATGATCGGGGTAATTATGATGGATGGAATCAAGGTTTTAAACATAAATATAATCGAGATTATTTTGGTGATAAAGGTCGCGGTTACCAGAGTCACGGATATGAAAACCGTCAAAATAGATGAATAGAAAATCGAGAATCAGGTTACGATGCATTCGCTGATCGGCCTCGTAATTGTGAACAGAATCGTAATCAATGGTCCAATGGTCCCAATTTCTCAAACTCGCCAGCGCAAAATAATAATAATTTCAAGACAATGTAAGTCGAAATGATCGAGAAAACGAAACATGGGTTAATAATTATGGAAACAAGCAAACACGTAGTCTGGAACAATACTGTGAAAATAATGATTTATTTTGTCGTCGTGAGGACCAGGGAAACTTGTAAGCCTCAGGTCTGAAAAAGATTCAATAGTTACAAAAGATGGGGCACCAGGCTCGAGGCATTTAGAAAACAAAACAATAAATAACACTAAAGTTCAAAGTGAGACAAAAGCAGAACAAAAAGAAAGAGATCATGCCAATATTGATAATATAATAGATAAAAGCCTTCATCTGGAATCTAGTTCTGAAGAAAAAAACATGAAAAAATCGGGTGACACCCTTAGTCAAAATAATAACACTTCTTATTTATCTTCTCAACATTCAATTTTTTGTAATAAAACAGAGTGAGTTGGAATGTCTATCGTCAGTACTTTTGGGCGCGAATCTACAGATAATGGTAGCGTTGCCATCATCTCTAAAACAATTTCGTTTATCAAAGAAGGCAGTTTTTGAAAACCAAAAAACGGTTCAGAGAAAAACAATGAGGATGCGAACTTCGTTCTTCCGCTCAGAGAAGTAAATATCAAAGGAATAAATCAATTTGCTATAAAAGATGAAACAACAATGCGTACTTTTCGAAGAAACACAAATGGAATAGATGGCTCTAGGAAGCATATTTCCAAAAATTTTAAAGATAAAAATTTCATTCAATAAAGAATATGAATTAAAATTCATATACTGTATTTGAAATTTCAAGCATGATGGTTGCTCGTATCCGTGTATCAATGTGCAGCTACAGATAAGACGCCGAGAAATGTTCGCTCCCTTGCAAAATCGCGTTTATAATGAAAAAAAGTTTGGCTGCATTGTTCCATGGGTCTAATTCTCAGTGAACCGTAAAGGTTTTGATTTGCAGAGAAAGGAAAATAAAGGAAGGTAAGTTTGTGTTATTATTACGTTTATAATTTCTGCTGCTTGACTCTGATGCACATTTAACCTGAAAAAAACATTCCGGCATAATTGTGTGTATTTGAACATAAATTTGTTTCTAAAGTTTCTTCTATTCATGAACCTATAAACTTCAATCATTTATACATCAATAATGTAATTGTAGTTGTATTATTTGCTCTGTTTTATAATTTCTTCTGCTCGACTCTGATGCATACTTAACTTAAAAAGACGAATTTCAGCATAATTGTGTATATTTTAATTGAGAATTTCAAGAACAGATTATTTTCTGCCCTTTGATCTTCAAAAACCACTTATCTGCATTTATAATAAACGAATTCTTAATATTCAGTAAACAAATTTGGTTATCTATATCAATTTTTCTGGGCTTCTCCATTGGATTTAGCCAAAAAAAAAGGTTAGTCTTTCATTTCTACGCTCAGATAGTTTTATACATAAGAAGCCTGATATAGAAATAGGTTAAAAGCAAGTAATATTCACTTTACGAAGAATGAAAATCTTTATTTATTTTCTACTATCCATAACCTCAAAATTGAATTACCTAGTATCTTCAAAATGTTTCATGAAATCGAAAAAATAGCCATATAAATATGACAAGATTTGATAGAGAATCCAAGTATTATTTTTAATAGTTGAATATGTAATTGTTTCTTTGAAATAAGTATTTCAGAGTTTTTTCTTCTTTTTACGCAATAGTATTGTTATGTTCATTTAGTCTTAATTTTGTTCCTCAAAGATTCTTTATACAATTATGTTCGTGGGAGTTTTATTAAAACTCATACATTTTAAATAATAACTAGCTTGCTTATTTTCAATAAAACCCCTACGAATAAAATTTTAGAGAATATTTTTGGGGACAAAATAAGCCGTCAATATAAAGTTTGCATCGTAAACCCAAACGAAAAATGAGTTTTCAAGGGGAAAAAACTCATTTATATTTGAGGCACCTAGAGCAAGAGTCGAAAAATTATCAATGTCTAGGAAAAGTACGGTCAAAAAGCAGTTGGAGCAAGAAAATACAAGTTTCGTTCTTTTCTACCGCGGAGCAAAACTTGTCTTTTTCTTGCTCCAAATATTTCTATTCACGAAGGGTTCTCACTCAGTTTTTTATTTTGTATCAAAGAACTTTCAAAATTAATGATTTAAGATTCTATCAAGTCTTTCAATCAGATATTCTACGATACTGAGAAATTAAAAAAAAACTTTGAACACTCAGGACTGGATCCAACCAATTCAGAATATTCAAATCTAAAATTATAAAATTTGTAACTGACTATCGAGGCTATCAATTTATGTGCACGATAGAAGAAGGTTAGGCCATGCGAATCTAATTTGGATCAGAGGTCCAAATGCAGACCACTGTTCTTTTATGCGTAAATTAATACCATTGGACCAGTACACGTCAGAAATATCAGGAACTTCAAGTAGTTCTTTAATTTTAATAAATCTTTGTGAAATTATATTGCTACACAAAAAAAGTTCAAAGCATCACGAATTGAAAAAAAAATACGGGAGTTATGGTATATTCAATTTTTGGGATTGATTTTTTTGAATTACCGAGATTTCTGAAACAAAAAATTGAATCTTGACATCAATTTAAGGTATAAGAGGTAAAAATGAAAAAAATAATGTTCAAATTTTGCTCAAAAAAGTTCAACACATATTTTTTAATCAATTTTCTATGAAATATTGCAGTTTTTATTTCTTTAATTCAAGATATGAAGATTCCTCGCAATACACCTTTCATAAAAAAAAAAAATTCAGAGAGACACTTTTGGATCTGAAGAAACCGTTTTTTCAATGAGACTGTGCATTGTGCTAAACTGTCTTTTTTAAAACTATTTATAAATAAAATGAACATCATGCATTTTTCATTTTTAAAGGATATTTATCGACGAAGTGTTACTTTATTATGAAAATATGTCTGCCGATATTATTTTTACTTTTCTAAATGAATCATGTAAATAAATTTTCAGTGTGGATATTTAGTGTCAACAATATATTATTTATTTTTTGGCTGCATTTATATATTATTGCCGGGGAAGTCTAGTGCTAAAATATATTCTTCGATACCATTCGTCAAATTTATAAACAAATTAAATAAATAAATTCTCACTAGAGCCATTTAAATGGGCTTTATATAATGTCACTGCTATTAATGAGAAACTCATTCAAGGGAAATTGACAGAAAAAATGATTTTTTGTCGACTTTGAATCGACCATAGAGGGACAAAGTATTGATTTGTTCCCTTCAAAATTGAATGGATTAATTCATCGATCGTTTGAGTTTTTTCAAGAATCTACCTGAAATCCGTGGGAAATAATTGAAGTCTTTTTGAAATCTTTTATATGTATTCGAAATCTTTGACATTTTTGCAAACTCTTTGAAACGTTTGGCAAATCCTTGGAATCTATCCGAAATATTTGTGAAATCATTGAAATCTTTGTTGAATATTTCTGAATTTTTCGAAAATATTAGTAGTGCCAAAAATATGCCACGGCACTTGTGAGATGGATGCAGAAAGCTGTCATCCTTGGGTCGCTTCGTGTCCTCAAAAAACACGAGGGTTTCGCCGGCCTGTCGTTGTGATTTCGTCGTGTCCTGTGACCACCCATCTCACGGTTCTGTGATGTGGCCATGAGTGGGATTTACCGTGGTCCTACTGGGAGCCGATGTCATTTTTTGTATGGCAGTTACTCCCAGTGGGACCCTGCGGTGGTTATTGACCTTTAGTTTTAAATTATATATATATATTGTAAGGTCTGGGACACCTGACATTTTTGACCCAGCACTATCAGTTTCTCACAAGTAGTGATACGTTTCAATCGTTAGTATATAAGGGCAGAAAGAATCATAAGTCTCAGCGTAATGCGTGCGATTTATAGATATAAGGTAGGTTTATGTATGCATATAGGTATTAGTATAGGATTCGTAAACAAACCTCTGTAGCCAGCGAGCGTCATCCAAGCATACACAAATATATATATTAAGAAGTATTTGTAGCCCATGTAATAGTATGCGTTCATACACTTCCACCAGTCTTTCTTTTTTCCATGCGCCAGCGTGAAACAAAACATCACGTGGTCCCAATTTTTCGTATAGTGGCTTAGAAAGATTGCAAAGTGTGCGCTTCGCTTCTTTCAAAGCACTATACGAATGTTCGTTATTCGAATCCATTACGAAATCTAATACAGCGACTTAGAAATACTGTCATTTTTTGTACGTAAGAGTTTAATATTCTTACGATTTATTTCAATCAGAGATATTACTCTATATTTTCATAGACACTATTCGACTTTTTCTAGCCGTAGTACATTTTATTTCAATTATGGATATGCGATAAAAGAAATATTAATGCTAGCAGTCTCTTCGTGTACCTGATCTATTTCTAAGAGTTGCTTCTTACGTTTCATAGGCGTTCCGAATTGATCGGGAATATTTTCAGTATTTAACATTTTAAAGACTCGAATAATAGTCTTATTAAAATAAAAAAATATACATATCAATAATTGTACTAATGTATGCATATATATTTTGATGTTTTTAATTGATTGAATGTGTGTGCATTTGAATTATTTCACATATTATTAATTGATAATATTTTTTCAAATAATTTCGTTTCAGGCAATTTTGATTGGTTAAACAATTTCAGGATTACTGGAGTTTTGTTGCTTCAAGCAATTCTTGTGTGATGATAAATGAAATTAATTTTTATTTATTTTTATTAATTGAAAGTGACGGTCTAATAATTTACACTCATTTAACTTGAATATGAGATGCTTTAGTTTATTAAACCGAAAGATACAAAGACTGACCTGTCCGTAGACAGGGCGCAAGGACTACTGAGGCCCCGAGGTTTAGTTTTTTTTTTATTTGTTTTTATTTCTGAGAATGGACCCTGCTCTACCGATAACCTTCTTACCTTCATTAATGAGCCTATCTAACTCCTCATCTATTTTCCCGTCGCTAGTGAATAGGCTACCTAGATATATGTATTTGTCAACTTGCTCTAATCTCTCACAATTAAATATATACCTTTCTTATATTATTCAATCAATGAACTAAAATTTTTTTATATGCAATTTTATCAAAAACTTCGCTATTTCATCATTCTTAAAGAGTGAGTAACCGTTTCTTTAAAAAACTTAAATTTTACTATGATGGATTTAGCTACCGTGCTTGTGCTTTGTCTTTCAATCTTTGCTCTGTATTATTATTTTTTATCAAATCTATTTATATAAATAACAAATTTTGTCGCCTGACAAAGTCTCCTAATAAATAGGGCCCTTTCTGAGTCAATGGCAGTCGATTTCCCAAAAAATGGCACCAATTTGTTGGCAAGTAGTTAAGTATCATTAGCGAAGAATTGTTTCAAGTTATTTTTAATTAATTCTGTTGAAAAAATGAAATCTGTCAGTTGAAAATTGATAAAAATCTGTATTTATTTGTCAAGGGTAATTCAAACAATTAACACTTGTTATCAGGTATTAAAAAATCGTATACATATTATTTATTGCGGATGAATTTTTGATAAATTTTAATAAAGCAACGAAGTTCTTAGAGCGTGAAGTGTCTAAGAAATGCCTTCGTTTATTAAATTTGTTCATAAAACTAACAATTACATTAGAGGTTTTAAAAATAAAAAACTAAGCATTGTTTTTACGTATATCTCGAAAAAAAATTAGAAAGTGAAGTCTCCTAATATTTCTAATCTTGATGTAGAACTTTGATTTATTAATTTGTCAATATAAAAAAAATTTTAATGTTGTAACCTTCTAAATATTATTTGTGAGGTGCATCTTCAGTGATATGTTTTACATGAATGTAATTATTTTAAAATAATGGGATTGTTTATAGAAAAAGTCAATTTTATTGTTAAAATAAACTTAATAGGAAAAAATTCGGTTTGGTCTGCTTAAAACCATTTGAATGTGTCTGAGAAATGCCGTTTTTGTCACCTCTGCACCTTTTAATATTATTTTAAATCAAATAAACAATAATTTTCACTATAAAGTGCTAAATCAACTCTAAATGCACTACTATTTACTATATTTAAAAATCAGTTTTTTTTTCTAAATATGTTCGCAACATGTTTTAGACAAAAGTCAGTGGACTGACGCAAGAATAAAAATTGGGTTGAAAGTCAAAATTTCTAGTTTAAGGGCATGCTCTACGGTGACCACGTGACCAAACCAGTCCTCGGTTATGAAATGTTTTTTTGGTGTTCACCATTGGAAACTTTGAAACGTTTCCAAAGTTTCATGAAACTTTTCATTTGGTCAAAGTTTCATGAAACTTTACAACCCTAATCCCATGATCATGTATCATCCTATCCTATCTTCTTTCTACGCTTGCACAAGTCACTGTTCTGCATTTGGGTGAAAGCACCATAAATACGATATAAAGTAAACAAAGGAAAAATGAACGAGGACATAGGGCAATGCTATTTTGATATTCTTCACAGAATAAGCCTTTTTTCAAAAGATGGCAAGTCTGCATTTTAATCTAACATAATACTACGTGTACCCTACCAAAAACAGGACTTGTGACCATTTCCATCCACTTTTGTTATGGATCTGGACGGAAATCTTCAGGAAACGTCAGAATTCCTGAGAAAGTGTTCAGAAAACGTGAGAACTTGAAAACTAAGGATAATCCTTTTGTTGGGATTACACGAGTAGAATGCCATAAGACCTAATCCATTTTATACTTCTTACATAATTTATTCAAGCACATTCTCTTTTTATTTCTATTTAATTATTAATATTTATATGCTGAATGACTGTGAAGGTGAATCTCAAAATTTTGTCCGTTTTGACATATTTCTTTCTCTTTACGAGGTACATTGCATTAAAGTACCCTGCTTAAAATGACGGTTATAATCCAGATAAGAACCGGGTAGAAGTTGAATCTTATCTGGTTCTTTCGGAAATTTACCCTGTTTTTGTCTCCGGTTTCTATCCGGTACTTGACCCGAGTTCTATCTGGTGCGAAATAATGTTCGTACTCGGTCCCAAAAGGGTCTTATCCGGAGCTGTGTGGTTTCTACCAGGTTTATATCCGGTATTTCGAAGTACTTATACCCGGTTCTTGTATTCCTATTCGAAATGCACCGGGGTTTTTACCCTGGTTTATACCCGGTATTTAACCGGGTTCCATCCGGTGTAATATAATTTTCGTACCCGGTCCCTACATGGTTCTCATCCGAAATTGTGTGGTTTCTACTAGCTTTGTATCCGGTGTTTCAAAATATCTATAACCGGTCCTTATCACATTCATATTGGAAATGCAACCGGTTTTCCACGCCAATTTATACCCGGTTCCTACGTGTCTCTTATCCGGAGGATGGAGGATAGGTAAGTTAGAAAAAAAAAATTGTATATATAATAACTGTACGTCATTTATTTTTAAAATTATGCTATAGCACGTAATAGACCAGGAGCTCATAACATGAATGGTGCCATTATAGGAATAAGGACAATTCTCACCTCACAGGTTCGTCTGACGATGACTAACGTAAAAATGCGTGCATTACAGGTCTGAGTGGAAGAGGTGAGCGGTGGCGACCTGCCAAAGGTGCGAATTTTCATGGTTTCATGCGGTGACTCGTTGGTTATCTACTGTTGGAAAATGTAATGTCCGATAAAAAGTCCTTAAATATTTATAAATATTAAAGAAAGAACTCCTTGTATCAATAAATACTGTTCATTAAACTTCAAGCTTTGATTGTAATATATGAGCATGCCATAAAAATGTTTGATTAAGTTAAAAAGTATGAATGAAGAAGAGGAGAAAGTTTTTTTTTCAGGTTAAAAATTAATTTTTTGCCCTCACACATTAATTAATTATAAAAATTCAATGAAACTTCGTCAGAACATACATCATCCTTGCTGAAATGTTATACTCATAAAAGTAAAGGACTTTTTTGGACAATTTTGCAGTTAATTAAGATTATCTACTGTAAATCATTATCTACTGTAGGGTGGTTTCCCCTACAGTATTTTCAATATTTCAAACTTTATTTCGACTTCTTGCAGTTATATATTATGTATAACCGTTTTTAACAATTATAACGTACGTGGTATGCTTGGATTCGTAAATGAATAAGGTAGAACGAATATTTATCAAAATTTAATGAATATTGATGAAATTAAAAATATGCTTGGTCAAAGTTACCCTACTTTTGAAGACTAACTTCTCAGTTTGTAAAAATTGTTCAACAATTAGAAAGTAAGATTTCAATACAAAACGCTTTTTTCTAGTATATTGAGAAATTTAATTCCAATTTTTCACTAGATATCAAGTTGGGCTCACGTGAAAGGGATCTTTAAAGATAATTGAAAAGGAAATAAATCTTTAAAGATCAACTGGGATTGAAAATATTGACCGATTTTTTTCAATCTTTTTTTAATTTACTCGTAATATTATAACCAGACTAATGCAGTATATTAAAATTTAATTAAGTATTATACTATAAATTTTGGGTTTTTCTCCACTAGGTCTAATTTCAAACAATGGAAAGGTCGCTC
This sequence comes from Andricus grossulariae, assembly GCA_011634705.1. Classification (NCBI taxonomy): domain Eukaryota; kingdom Metazoa; phylum Arthropoda; class Insecta; order Hymenoptera; family Cynipidae; genus Andricus; species Andricus grossulariae. The sequence goes on from JAABKJ010075445.1 coordinate 184,732,822, forward strand.
AGGACAAAAAACCGTCCGCTCGACAATCTACCCCCTGCCGCAAGATTACCGGTTTCCAGACAATGCCTGACCCAGGCCGACTGTCCCCTGATAGTGACTTTATTGCAGGCAACTTTTTCACACATTTTTTTCGATGTACCCTTTTTTTTCCTGAAAATATTCCTATGCTGATTGGCCACCGAAAATTTTTTTTTCACTAACAAGCTCCACCCTTTTAGGTGTGCTTATCATACTTCTATCTCTCTTGCACACTCAACTTAGAATTCACACGGGTGTCCCCAGCCCTCTTAAGCCGTTTCCCTTTCGGGGTAAGCGTGAATTGCTCGGTTGGAAAGTAGTAGTGTGTTGATGGGTATATAGGTATAGAGTAGATCAGAATTTCCCAAACTTTTTTCGCTGTTTTTAGGGAGGGGTAGGGCCGCCACCCTGCAATTTTTTCACAATACTGGAACCCAATATATATATATATATATATCTGGACAACAAATGAAACATCAAGTGTGTATTATTTTTTTATGTTTTTATGTCTCCCTGTCCCCTAAATATGGATATGACTGTCCAGGCAAATCCCGATATATGTCCTAGTAGCAAGATAATTGCAGACTGGCGCCAGAAGAAGAAGAATCTGTTTGCAGCCTGGCGCCCGGCTGGTTCCGCTTTGGCGTGCTGTTCTGGCGCCGGAGTCTGGTATAGCAGATCATGGCCCAGACTGGTCATGATATACACCAGACAAAATTAAAATAATGTAAAATGGTACTAAATCGGTGTCTGTAATAGTTTTACACTATATTTCAGCCCTTTCTAGGAGAACACACTCAGAAAAATGTTTATTTGAATCAAACAAATTCTTTCTTTGATATAGTGTCAAACAAATATTTTATTGGTTCAAACAAATATTTGTTTGATTCAAATAAGATTTATTTGATTTAAACACACGCCATCATTTCACTCAAACAAATTTTATTTGAAGCAAACAAATTTTATCTTTGTTATAGAGTCAAACAAATATTTGTTTGATTCAAAGAAACATTTTTCTGAGTGTATGTACTGCGGAGACGTCACTACATTTCAGGCGAGACACACTGTAATATTACAAACATAACCCCTTGTCGTAAAGGCTTATTGCTGGTTTGGGGATGCTTGTGAATCTTTCAGATTTCCGATTGCTAGATTTTCAATTTCATTAAATACTTTTTCTATATTAATTCCTAGTGTTCAAACTAAATACCAGAATCTGGTTCCTTTATTCACCACATTCTGTTTATCGTCTGGTCTGATCATTTCTCCCGCCAGGCTGGTCTACTAGAGGGAGCAGATGCTGAGTCAGACTCTGGCCTCTGTCATACAAGCCAGACGTTGCTACGTTGCTAAAAAGTCGGAAACACATAAAAATGTACGATATTGAATTGCAATGTCACTTATATATGTTTTTTGAGGGTGTTGATTCCGAATCTGATATCAGAATTTCAAAAAACAAAATGGCGGATCCAAAATGGCGGACGCATATTACAAAAAATTATTGGATCTTTTTGAAATGTGGTATCTACAGGTTTTCGAGGGCGCTGACTCCAAATCAGAAGTCAGACCTTCTTGAAACGTCCATGCGGACACGTTCTGTAAATATTACATAATAAAAAGAGAACATTTATACATAACATTGTTACAATCGTATGCCATAACAATTACATAACATAAAGGTCACACTGTTCTGTAACGCAGTTACTGTAAGGATACGTAACAGTTCTGGAATTATTTAATGTAACCAATATAGAACTGAGTGATAGAACTGTTATGTCACTAGAATGGCACACGTGTTCCAAGAAAGGAACATCAGTTTTTTCTCAAATTGGTATCCTATGCTACTTTTTGTTGAATAATTATATAATTTTGATACATTTCTTTTAATTTTTGATCAATTACTATTTGTTTAAACAGTTTTGATATGCTTAAGCAGTTTTTTTCGATAACTTAAAAAAAATTAAATTAAATTAAATACATATCATTATTTTTCTGACTGTATAGTGTATAGAAAGAATATATTAACAATTTTTGAATTGTTCAAACAAATATAATTTGTTTAAACAATTACTTATTCAAACATACGTTTAAGGCCATGTGACGAGTGGGTCACGTGACCGTCTACCTACCTTACCGACACTTTTTTTTATTTGTAAAGTTTTTTTTGTGAATAATTTTTTTTTTTTTTGCTTTTTTCACAATTATACAAATTTAGGCACGTTTTGATCTTAGATTTTGAAGTGACCGGTTGCACGTGTTAATATTCGAATTTCGTACAAAAAAAATTAGGGATTTTTTCCTCCGAAAATGGGAACTTTGGGGGGGATTTGCCCTGTAGCTCGAAAAGCGTTTTTGGGACCACCCTAATACTCACCTTTCGTCCCTTCGAACGATCGAATTCACGATTTAAAACAAAATGGTAACGTCGGAGATGCCCATTTCATCGCCGTTTACCTACTTGTTTTACCCCCACTACCGAACTTCCCCTCACGTAGTAATAGTCCAAACCAATCATTCATTTCTAAAAAATTGCTAACTTTCATAAATTTGTCAACTTTATTTAATTATTAGTTTTTTTTCGTCGATGAAAATTAGCTATTTAAACTGAAAATTTAATGATTTCATTATTATTTTCAATTGAACTACTTGGTTAAAATTTAAACTTTGTTAAAAAGTCATTTTTTTGTTGAAGATTCATCATTTGAGTTCAAAATTCGTCTTTTTTGGTTAAAATGAACTTTTTTGATGAAAATTCAACTATTTTGTTGACAATTTGGTAGAAAATTAATTCGGTTCGTTGAAAAACTTTCATTTTGATTGAGAATTCAACTATTTTGTTGAAAATTCGTTTATTGTTCAAAATTAGTTTATATTTTTAAACTGAAAATTCAACGATTCCATTTTTAGTTGAAAATTCCTATTTTTTGTTGAAAATTCAACTACTTGGTTAATATCGTTTGAAAAGTTACTTTTGGTTGAAGATTCATCATTAAAGTCAAAAATTCGTCTTTTTTTGTTGAAAATTGACTTTTTTCAACAAAAATCAACTATTTTGTTGACAATTCGTCTAATTGGTCCTTGATACGTAGGGATTCGTTATTTTCAATGCTAAAGGGGGCCCCACCCTTACCGCGAGTGGGCAGTTTATTTTTATCAACGACGTTCATTGGCTGCCCCGTTCTTGTATCGGTTCGCGCTACGGTGACTCCGCCAATTACAACACTTACAATACATGTATTGCAGTTTCGCCATTCCAATATCTTGTTGGGAATTTTACCTTACCTATTGTAGAAGTGTTGTAGAATTCCAAACATTTTTAACAGTGCACTTTTAGGCGGGACAAGAGTTTTGTGCATATGAAATGTATATATGTACATTGTGGGGCATCGTGTAGGTATATAGTGTATATATGTTTTGTTAAGTTAATCATATAGGATGTATATAGTTGTATATAGCTTGTATGAAGTAAGGGATACTATCCTGGGCATTGGTTTGGATAATTCACGAGAAAATGTGTTTTTAATGGAATAATTATGTCGCATTTGGTTTGTATTGCACTACTGCGTATAACTTATTGCGTCATAAGCTAAAAATGAAGTTGGTTCCTTATTATCATGAAATTGCATACATCTGAGGGACCAACAAGTAGTTTTTTTTCAACTGTGAACTAATGCTCTGATTATCTCCGCAAAATATATTGCAACCTTGAATGTGAGCATATCCTGCTACGGCCTGTTGAAAATTCGACCATTTGGTTGAAAATTCGTCTCTTTTCGTAGGACATATTTTTTGGTTAAAAATTAATTCTCTCTTGGTTGAGGATTCAACTTTGATTGCCAACAAAAATATGAAAGTAATAATAATTTATATTAAAATAAGCATCATGCAAGGGGAAATAAAATTCTTGTATCTGATTCAAGATTGAAGAATGGGGAGGAAAAGAACGAGACAGAAAGGGAATTAAAGGGAAGGAATCTGGAAATGACAGGCGAAAACGTGCACTTTACGAGGAAGATAATAATCGTGATAAGAATAGTAGAGGGATGATTGCAAAAAGCGAAAGAGACGTTGGCATTCTTGGCGTCGAAGTCTCGAAGTATATTACTTTCTTTCGAGGAGGAAGGAAAGTGAGGGAAGACTGTGAGAGGGAAAAAAGATAGAGATGAGATCGAATCTTGGAAGGTCCGATGAAGTTGGAAGGGGCTGCCTGCCGTTACTAATATCCACTCGGTCACTCGGATAGCTTCTATTCAGGATATAGAATAAAAATCAATAGAAAGAATTGCCTGCTGGAAATTTTCCAGACGCCATTCTTTTTTTTCTACGGGGCTTCAACAATCTGCTAAGGGGCCGTTCAAAAACTACGTCACACTTCCAGGACGGATTTGTGACGTAGGACTGGAGGGGTCCCTTACGAAAAAGTATGATAGGAAAATAATTATAGGTCTATGCTGATTTTCCTATAATTTTTCCGCTATTATAGGAATAATTATAGAAAAAATCTTAGGAAAAATTATAGGAAAATAATTACAGGAATGAATAATATAAAAATATTGAAATAATTAAGTTTTCATCGATCACGATTTCACTAGAAAGAAAAGGGATAGACTGTGAAATGCTGTACGACAGGGCTAGGAGAGAGAGAGAAGTGAAGGGAGATCGGCCAAGTTAGGATATCAGAAAATAAGAATAGACGAGAAAATGTGGGTGTGGGACGAGGAGAAAGTGGTGTTGAAGGAAGTGCAGGGGACTTTGTTCTGTAGGAAGTAGGGGGTGGGGGTAATGCAGGGTAGAGGAGTAGCGAAGGTGCTGTACTGGAACGTAGCAGGGATGAAGAAGAAGGATGAGGAGTTCTGGAGGTATATCCAAGAGTTTGATGTTGTGAGAATGGTAGAGACGTAGGTGGAAAGAAAGGAATGGGATAGAATAGAGCCAAAGCTGCCAAGGGAGTATAGGTGAAGACTCCAAGAGGCGGTCAGAATGAAGAAAAAAGGAAGAGCTAGTGGGGGAATTATAACGAGTGTTAGAGAAGAATTAGAGGGAGTAGTTCATGGAGAGGGATAGGGGGAGGGAGTGCAAATGAGAGAAGTAAAGATAGGAGGGGTAAAGTGTAAGTATGTGACAGTGAATAATAAGGATAGGATGGAAAGAATTAAAGAAAGGGTGGAAGACTTGCTAGGTGAAAGAGAGGAGGGTATGGTGGTACTCGGTGAGGACTTTAATGCGAGGATGAGGAGGGAATGGGCCTTTACAGGGAAGGGGAGAGCTTGGAAAGGAAGTCGAAGGACAAGATAATAAATAAGGAGGGGGAGATTCTAAGGGACTGGATGGAGGATAGAGGCTGGGCAGTGGCGAATGGTATGGCAACTGGGGATGAAGAGGGAGAATACACATATGTAAATAAGGTGGGGGTGTCGGTGATAGACTATGCTGTCATGAATATGCAAGTGTGGGAGCAGATGGAAAGATTCGCAGTAGAAGGGAGGGTAGAATCAGACCATCAGCCATTAGGGATGTGGATAGGGCGTGAGAGCGGCGGAAGGCAAGGGGTGGGGGGAGAAGGATTGACGGGCGAAAGGGTGAGCTGGACGAGGGAGGCGATAGAGAGGTATTAGGAGCAGTTAGGGAACCTAAGCTTTTAAGGGGAGTCGGTGAAAGAGATATGGGAGAATTTAAAATAGAAAGTGAAAGGTTGCGTGCAAAAGAAGGTGTTCAAAAAGAAGAAGAAAAGAATGGTGAAGTCCTGGTGAGATAGGGAATGTCAAAAGATAAAGAGGAAGTACAGGAAGTGGAAAGAGGGTACAGCGAAAAGGAAGGAGTACGTCGAAATGAGGAAGGAGTTTAGATTGATGTGTAAGAAAAATGAACAGGAAAAGGAGAAAGATCTGGAAGAGGAGTTAGGAAATGTTAAGACAGAGGAGGATGTCTGGAAGATAATAAATATGGTACGTTAGACCATCTAGGGGGCTGTCCCGTAGTTGAAACTGAAATATAGTCAGTCTGACACTCTAGATTTTCCGGCTGACTAACCATTTTTCTCCGTGTGGTGGACAGGAGTGCCACAAGTCCCATTCGAAGCAATTCTACACTTTGTACCAACGCAACATTTTCATTTTTACATTCTCATCAGAGAAGGTATTAGATTTGTGTAAAATTTTACCCCCCCCCCCCGTTTCTGTAAAATGTCCATGTTTTGAGACCCCTTGAACCCGAAAAACAGGTTTTAACGAATGTGTCTGTATATGTCTCTCTGTCTGTGAGCACGATAACTTTCGAAAGAATTGACAGATTGGATTGTTCGAATAGACAAAAATTGTGCTGAATCTCATCACTCTATTCTATTTATTCTCCTTTTTAATCTTTTTCAGGTACTCTGGTTTCCCCTGCCTCTTAACCATTCTATACCAGCTGTTGTACCTTGAATATGCGATTTTTCCCCATCTTTCCTCCCCTAACCTTGCCTTCATCTCTTCCTCTATTTCATCCCACTCTCTACCCCTCACTTGCATACTACATTTAAACCTCATTTCTTATCCCTCATTCTCCCATTTTGAAAGCTCCACATTACCCCTCCTCTCTTTGTCCATAACCTCCCGAGCACACGCTTGTGCCATTTTGCTTTCCTCTCCCCTTCTTAGTTTCTCTTCTAAGTTCCAGGCTCTTTTCACTTGCCTGACCACCATTCTTTCTCGACCTATTTCTTCCCTGAGCATATAACCTGGGCAGCTCCAACTCACTCCCGTAAGGCATAACCCATCTCAAAAATCTCTCATGCAAACTTTCCACTCTCTTATGTTCTTTCCATCCACAAATTTCCACTCCATAACTTAACACTGACCATATTAACACATCAAATATCCACACTCTCATCCTTCAGTCTGAGCACCCTTGTCTGAGCCCCCTTCCTGTCCAGAATTCCTCTCCTTGTCTCTTATCTTCACCCTCATCTTAGTTTCTACAAATATTTCTTTTATCCTCTCTATTAATCTTTCGTTTACTCCTCTCTCTTTCATGGCTGCCCATACAACCCTCCTGTTAACTGAGTCAAATTTATTATTATTATTATACTGTTAAGTCCTTTCCCTTTCAGGGTAGGCGTGAATTGCTCGGTTGGAAAGTAGTAGTGTGTGGATGGATATATAGGTATAGGGTAGATAGTTATATAGGTGTAAGGTATGGATATTTTAGATTGATCTAGAATTTTCGTGTTATTTATTTAAATGACACGTTCATTCAGCAGCACTGCTCCGACCCAGGTTGCTGATCAATCTCTCTAGCGATCACCCCACGTGGAGAGCCTCACAAAATTGTTATGTGGCGGAGAGAACATGCGGACCTGCTATATTCTCCCCTTTGCCTAGAGAAGAGAAAAGTAGCGAGCGCCATTTCGCTCCTAATCCCTGATTTTTCATGATTTAAACTGAAAATACGCATACTAGTGTAAAGTGGTTCTAAGCAGATTTGTAGAGCTTTTGTCGTTTTTCCAAAAAGTGAGTATTTAATTTTTGATAACTTTTTATAACAAGAGTTTATAACAAATTTGTAGATCTTCTTTGGTTGAACAATTTGTGTTTTTTCATTTTTTTCGTCTCTTGTGTCGTTTTTCCAAAAATTTAATTTTGTTATTCTTATTTCTTACGATGGAAAAAAACTACTCACCCTTTCTGAAAATTATAAATAACAAATTTGTACATCCTCTTTGAGTAAACAAGTTTGCCTTTTATTTATTTTTTTTCTTTCCTTGTGTTGTTTACAATTAAAACAAAAACTAAGCGTCCTATCGAAAAATTGTCGATGAAAAATTTGTAGCTGTTTTTAGGATGAGCAACTGCTGTCGATTCATTTTTTCTCATAGCTTGTGTCGTTTGTCCAAAAATTTAATTTTTTTATTTTTATCGTGGTTTTTCAAGATAAAACAAAAACTACGCGTCCTATCAAAAAGTGATTGATAACAAATTTGTAGATCTTTTTCGGGTACTCAATTTTTGACTCTTCATCTTTTTTTTTTATCTTGCATAGTTTGACCGCAAAATGGAATTTTTCATTATTTTTTGTTCAATCAAGATTTGAATTTTTGATATTTCAAAAAAATTCGAGAAGTCGTTATAATAATCTTGTAGGACTCTCAAAAAGAAATGTTTTTCCCCTCGTGATTTTTTTTCATATCAAGCGTTGTTCGGCGGAAAATGTTAATTTTCGTTTGTTTTTTTGGATTTTGAAAATACTATAACTCTGATAATTTTCTTTTCATCGAAAAATGCAATTGGGATCAATTGTTTGTCTTCTTAAGTAATACTAATAACCGAACATAGAATTTTCAAATCTTGAAAAAAAAGTGGTCGCAAAAATTTTCAAAATGTGCTCACTTTTTTAATTTTTATCCAAAATAGCTGGTTGACGAACTCGTTCTTTCTTTTCAGGCCTTCAAGAAGTGTGCCAAATCACACTTTTATCTGATCAATCTTTCGAAATTTATCGTGCCTACACGATACTACAGACTACACCCTGATACGAAAATGCCAGCCGACTGCAACCGATCTGCCGGCCCGCGGTCCGATCGATCGGACCGGCGTGCCGGCAGATATGCACCTTAATGTGCACACCATTGATAGCTATCAAAGATATTTTACCTAGATGCGGCAAGAGTCAGGAGTGGGGACGCCGAAAATATATAGCTAACTATTTTTCGCCTATTGCCGAACACTTTTTTCTCAAAGTTATGACTATTTGAATTTAACAAATTTAAAACGCGGATTATCGAAAAGTGATCCAAAGTTTTGTTAACGGTGTGCTATTTTTTAAATACAATATAGGTACATATTAGACTTTTTCTATGTGATTCTGATACAATTTCTGGTTCTCTTTCGAAATTAGTTTGGTTCTCTTGATTATAGCAGAATCAGGAGGAAAAAGATACATACCTGTATTATATTAAAAAATATCACACCTTTAACAAGAATTTGGACTATTTTTTGATAATTCGCGTTTTTAATTATTACACTTCAATACTCATAACTTTAAAAAAAAAAATGTTTCGACAAATGCGTAAGATACGTCTTATGCCCTTTGAAAAATAACATATTTGAGTAGATCTTACAGTTTATAATATGCACTAAAAAAGTGGTTTAGATGTCCCAGCTAGAGACGTTTAGCTGGATTTTCTCTTCTAAGAAAATATAGCTGTATTACCTAAATTTCTAGCTGGGTTATCAAAACATCTGGCTGTTTTAGCTAAATTTCGCCACCTAGAAATTATGGAAATTTAGATTAACCAGGAGATCGAAAAATATTGATGTGGATAAATAAAGAATAGGATGAGATAGAGAAGAGGGTATTGAAAAAGATAGACATGAATCTGGATTGCAAAATAGATACAAAAAGATAAACGTTGATAGATTTCGATGAAATAGGAAAGAGAATATTGAAAAAGATGGACGTGAATTTAAATTAATAAAGAGATATAAAAATATTTATGTGGATAGATAAAGAATAGAATAAGATAGAAAAGAGGGGACTGAAAAAGATAGACGTAAATTTAGATTGACAGAGAGATAGAAAAAGATAAACGTTGAAAGATGTAGGATACGATGAGATAGATAAAAGAGTATTAAAAATGATAAATGGGAATTTTGTTTCACAGAGGGATAGAAAAATATTAACGTGGATAGATAAAGGATAAGATGAGATAGATAAGATAAGATTGAAAAGGATAGATGGAAATTTAGATTGACAGAGAGATAGAAATATATTGAGGTGGCTAGATAAAGGATAGGATGAGATAGAGAAGAGAAGATTAAAAAAGATAGACGGCAATTTAGATTAACCGAGAGATAAAAAAATATTGACGGGGATAGATAAAGGATAGAATAAGATAGAAAAGAGGGGATTAAAAAAATATAGGCGTGAATTTAGATTGACAGAGAGATAGAAAAGTATTGACTCGGATTGATGAAGGGTAGAATAAGATAGAAGAGAGGGGACTGAAAAAGATAAGACGTAAATTTAGATTGACAGAGAGATAGAAAAAGATAAACGTTGAAAGATGTAGGATACGATGAGATAGATAAAACAAAAATGTATCGATCTCCCTTATCTACATGAAACAACTGTATAATTAGGATGAGAAATCTAAATTAAATTAGGCCACCCTGTTGCAGGACATGTCACCTATGCTGATAAGCAACTACTGAACGCGAAAATCAACGAGGTGAATGCTGCGCAAATGAATTTATCTCACATCATTGGGCAAAACCCCATATTTTGAAAGCTGATCTCGAGAAAATACATCCAACAGAAGAGAGTCAGAAAAGACAGGCTAATCAGTTTAAACATGATTTAAACTATACTGCAGTGTCGTTCAATCAGATTATCGAATATATGTCATGAATAAACTACACAAACACTTCAAATAAAATGCTGAGAATGATCAAAGCCGCATTGGATAGCTACTTGAGATCAGCCGATCAAATCCTAGATGTCATACACGACGCTAGAAGAGAAAATTTACATACTTTTCTGTTAACCATCAACCAACTAGAGGCTGTGTATCGAAAATTAACATGGTGCGGAGTCATGTTGAGGAATGGATCTTGAACGATCGTACTGACTATAACACGCCTCGAAAAATTAGATTATCAATCTACTAGATTCATTTTATGTTGGAACGTCAAGAAATATGTGTAACCAACTCTGGCCGGAAATATATAAATTTCAATTCTATATTATCGACTGTTGCTCCACCCAACACAAGACACGTTCAAAATCTGCGATATCAAAATTTGTAAACAGAGCGACTTATATTAGATGAAGGTGAAGACGTGAGCGGGATAGATTGACTCTTTTGACAGCGAGCAGTCAGCAGATTTAATCTGGCCAATGCAACTGTTATTAAAAATTCAGTGATGAAAATTGGAAATAGTTCAGCTAGGTACAGGCTGTATATTGAAAAGTGTCCTAAATTTTACCCAGTTTTTGAGTCGAGCGACATTCTACAGAGTTTATTTATGAGCCAACTCTACATTTAGACCGAACACAAATATCACATGTCGTTGGACACAATAACAAAAAGATATAACAAAACGGAATTAATGCCTATAAGATCAAGGAAAGGAGACGTTACCTACCAACATAAAAAGTGTTGAATTGTTACGGGAGATCGAGATGAAATTGGAGGCATTCAGTGATCAGAAGGCATTCTTCAAGAATCATTAAACACTTACTCGTGGGTCTCATATTGAATTAGGTATTAGCAATGCTGGGATTGATAACCTCTTTTTTTCTCTCTCAAATCCCAATAGTTATATTCACCTGTGCCGCTTGTATTAAAAAAAAATTGAAATTAGCAAAATTCTTTGAAAAAAGCCCAAACTCACTCACGGATTCGTAGCTTTAAGTCGGTCACACGCAAAATTGTCATCACAGTTCTTTACTACTTCTTGCACCGAGATAATTGGAAATTAATTGTAAATAATTGTAAAATAAATTTAACAACATTTATTTTATAAAGAAATATTCTATGATTTGAAAATGACAAAACAATTTTAAGGGTAATACTTTGTAGTATTTTAATAACTAATGAACATCTTTTTAGGATATCTTTCCTTGATTCCGCCCTCGGGTCAAAAATGGTGCAAAAAACTGCCGTGAAATTTCAAATAAAAACTGTGCTCTGTACACATTAATTTTAAACATGAAAAATATTATTACTTTTTATAAATATTCCTAAATGTTATTTCAATATGATACACATTGATTTTTATTTTAAAAATTCTTGTAAATAGTTAGTCATTTTAAAAATTTTGTGACACTTTTGTACCTTGTTTGCCCTTAGAGAATAGATTTGAAGAATGAAATTATAACATATCTCCATTAATTAGTTTTTGGTTCGAAATTATATTTTTTGTTGAAATTTTTATTTGACATATGTAAAATATTGAAAAATTTTGTGAAATTTTGTCAAAAATCCTATGAAAATTATATTTATATAACCTTACAATAAGAATACAAAAAAATGTTAAAAATAAATAGCTATTCGAAATTTTTATTTTGTATACAAAAATATTTTTCGCCTTAAATTATAATTTTGTTGAATTTTCCTGTTTTCTTCACTGAAAAATTTTTTTGATTTGGAAATATATTTATTTGGTTGAAGTTGAATTTAACGGTTTTCAATTAAAAATTAGAATTTTTCGTTGAAATAGCAATTATTACATTTCTTGTTGAAAATTCAGCTTTTTTGGTTCAAAATTCAACTGTTCAGTTCAAGTTTTTGTTGTCGTTGAAATTTTGATTGACGTACAGAAATATTAACAAATCTTTGAAAATATATTTAAGAATCTTAGCAAAATTATATTTACATGAACTTAAAAATAAATAAACTTAAAAAATAAATACTTATTCAAAATTTTTATTTTGTATAAAAAAATATTTTTCGCCTTAAATTATAATTTTGTTGAATTTTCCTTTTTTCTGCACTGAAAATTTTTTTTGATATTAAAATGTATTCATTTGGTTAAAAATTCAATATTTTAAAGTTAAATTTAACTTTTTAAAATTAAAAATTAGTACAATTTTGAATAAAAGATCAGATAGAACTGAACTGCGCTGGGCCAACACGCTACATTTATAGCCCAAGTTTATTAGTGGGGGAAGTCGAAAGAGGTCAACCACTACAACCCCCTTTTTAGACAAAGTTTAGTCTCTAAACTTTAAAATGTTACTTTTCGAGTTTTAATTTCCATATTTTTTAACAGTGGTTGTACACTAGGGCTATACGTTACAATATGAGTAGGGTTTTGTACCTTTGTTTTTACGCAGAATAAAAGTACCCCTCCTAAGGGATTGGTGATAATTTTGTTACATCTCATCACTTTTCCAATTACCTAAAATTAGGGATTTTGTTATAATTTGGAACATCCCCTTCCAATTTCCAAGAAGCGCCCCAATCGATCAGTGATAACTTTATCACACCTTCGACCCCGTTATAAGTACCCCTCCTAAGAGATTGTTTATAATTTGTGCATACCCCCACACCTTTTAAGTTCCAGTTATAAGGGATTGGTTATAACTTGGTCTCACCATTTCCCTTTCCCAATTATCTGAAATATGGGGTTGCATATCATTTTGGCATATCCTTTCACAATTTCCAAGTACCGCTCCAATCGATTAGTGATGAATTTGCCACACCTCCATCTTCTTTTAAGGTACTACTTCTAAAGGTTCGTTTATTATTTTTCATAACCTTTACCATTTTTTGAGTACCCCTCCTAAGGGATTGGTGATAATTTTGTTACATACCATCACTTTTCCAATTACTCAAAATGAGGGATTTTTTTATAATTTGAAAAATCCCCTTCCAATTACCAATTACCGCTCCAATCGATCAGTGATAACATTGTCACACTTCCGACGCCGTTATAAGTACCCCTCCTAAGAGGTTGTTTATAATTTGTGTATACCCCCACATCTTTCAAGTACCCTTTCTAAGGGATTGGTGATAACTTGGTCTCACCATTTCCCTTTCCCAATTATCTGAAATATGGGGTTGCTTATCATTTTGGCATATATTTTCACAATTTCCAAATACCGCTCCAATCGGTTGGTGATAAATTTGTCACACCTCCGTCTTCTTTTAAGGTGCTCTTCCTAAAGGTTCGTTTATCATCTTTCATAACCTTTAACACTTTTTAAGTACCACTCCTAAGGGTTTGGTGATAATTTTGTTACATCCCATCACTTTTCTAATCACTTAAAATTAGGGATTTTTTTATAATTTGTAACATACCTTTTCAATTACCAAGAACCGCTTCAATCGATCAGTTATAAAATTGTCACGCTTCCGATCCCGTTATAAGTACCCCTCCTAAGAGATCGTTTATAATTTGTGTATACCCTCACCCCTTTTAAGTATTCTTTCAAAGGGATTGGTGATAACTTGGTCTCACCATTTTTGTTTTCCAATTACCTGAAATAAGGAGTTGTTTATCATTTTGGCACATCTTTTCCCAATTTCCAAGTACCGCTCCAGTCGGTTGGTGATAAATTTGTCACACCTCCGTCCTCTTTTGAGGTACTCCTCCTAAAGGTTCGTTTGTCATTTTTCATAACCTTGACCATTTTCGAAGTACCCCTCCTAAGGGATTGGTGATAATTTTGTTACATCTCATCACTTTTCCAATTACCTAAAATTAGGGATTTTAATGGCAGTAATTACCAATCTTTCAGTTTTTAAGAAATATGATAACAAATTTTTAAGTTGTCTATTTGCTCGGCAATCATTGCCATTGATACTTTATAGCAATCCCCTCGCCACTAATATTTTAATATACATTGAGAGATGTAGTGCATTTTTTTTCATGAAAAATTAATTTTCTATTTTTTATCATGAATGATGCACGTGCTTACGAAAAAGTAAAATGTATTTTGGTATAACCTTTTTATACATGAACATTTTTATGGGACCATTTTCATCGTATATGTTGTTCTTTAGGTAAAAATGGTTAAATTCTTTCATTATAAAAAGAAAATTGTCCTGTGGGTAGAATTTTCCAGGATTTTATGAACATGAAGGTTTCTTCCTCACCAAAAGAGAAATTAAGCAAAAAAATTTCAAAAAATATAACTTTTTTTCTTCTGCAAAGATCTGTTTTTTAATTTTTTTAAAATAATTTTATTCAACGTTTTGCATTATTAAAAAAAAAATCTCCATGATATATTCTGCGACTGTACTTGTATAGAGCATATCTAACTTAGATGGATTCTTTGTATAGACAGAAAATGTATGTAAAATATTTTTCATAAAATGATTGAAAGTATAAAGTATTAATTGTATTCTTTCAATCCACATATGCTAGATGAGTAATAATACAAAAACGTTGCACAGAGTATTTGGTTTACGTCGCCGGACTTAGGGGGCTTTCATGAACCATGAGGCCTAATTTCGGCCACTTTTTGAAACTTCCCTCCTTCCATGTAGTCCACCATGGCATTCTCGTCGAACCCCCCGTAATTGAAAATTCATGTATTTCGTTGAAAATTCCTTTTTTTTTTTGTAAATAATTAATCTTTCTGGTTCAAAAATCAACTATTTGTTTCAAAATTTATGTACATATTTCATTCAAAATTCATCTTCTCTGATAGAAAATGAATTTTCTTGTTTGAAAATTCATCTTTTTGGGTGAAAATTTAAATATTTAGTTGGACATTCAACAGTTTTGTTGAAAGCTTATGTTTTCGGCTTGGAAATTCTACATTTTTTATGACATTTTTTTATCGTTTAAAAAATATATCTTGGTCAATACATTCGTGTTTCTCATTTGAAAATAGTTTCTTTAGTGTATTTTTTCAAAATAGTAGCAAAATAGCGTCATCGCTTGAAAAAAAAGTGTCAAATAGTATCAATAGTGTGTTGAGCCTGACGCCTATATTTGTAATTTGTTATTCTAAGGGCGGCCTCAGCCTAATTTATTCGAAAAAAGTGATTACTGAAATCAATTTGAAAATTCCTTGAATTTTTAAAATTACCCTAAGATATTTGAAATCCTAAAAAATATTTTGGAATTCCTTGGATTTTTTGCCTTATGAAATTGTAAGTATTGTTCAATTAGCTAAATTTTAGGGCATTTTCCCTAAAATGTTCGGGAAAATCATTTTCCCAACCACAAAAGTGGAATATTCCCTAAGAAATTTTAGGGAAAATTCCCGAAATTTTTTACAGTGTACGCCAGATACGGAATAATATGAAATGAGAAAAATTATCCATCCAAACAAGGTTGCCAAATTTGCTATTGATTATCTATTTTTGATAGCATGAGTAGTTTTTGCTTTGACCAGTTGTTTACACAAAAAAGAACTACGAATTTATTATTAATCATTTTTTATAGTAGGTGTAGTCTTTATCTTAATCGTGAAAAATAACTTTGAAAATAAACAAACTTTTTTTGAGTAAACAACTCAAGGTACAAAAAAACAATACAGACCAAAGTTGTTCCGCCAAAACAGAGCTACAAATTTAATATTGTCATTTTTTTATAGTTCGCGAGGTTTTTATTTTGATCGCAAAACATAACATCGACAAATCTATAAATTTTGTATCATTCATTTTTTGATAGGATCCGTATGTTTAGTTTAAATCTCAAGAAATAACATTGAAAATGGACAAATTAAGTTCTTGGAAAAACAACAGAAGGTGCGATAAAATGTTCAATGACAAACTTGTTGTCTTTCTATAGGCTGCGCACTTTTTTAAATCATAAAAACAAGACAATGAAAATACGTTTTTTAGGGTAGCTGGAAATAATAACAATAACAAATATTTTTCATGAACCAAATCTACATAAAACTGAAAATGCAAGTGAAAATAAGCTATAGGTACATGAAATTCAGAGGTTAATCTCAAGCTAATAAGAATCAGTGAAAAATAAGGAACACATATTATTGTGATCATGAAAAATGAAATTTGTAAATTATCTTGCAATATTTGAATGAGTAGTCCCAGCCTGAGGTACAAAAATAAATATGATAATCGAGATATAAAAGTTGAAAAAGTTCGCACCTTGAACAAAATCAAGTGTGAAGCACGAGATACGTGATGAGAATGTGCTGTTGGAATTCGAAGAAGCTTTAACAAAAGAGAACTCACAATCACCAAATGACAGCTTTCGATACTTTGACCTTTTATTTGAAAAGGTCTATGCAAAAATCTGGCGGACAAGAAGGCGCGAAATTTTGGAAAAAGAACGGACGGTGGTGCGAAGCGGCCGAAAATGGTGTGGGAAAGAAGGAACGGGGGAGAGAGCGCCGCCGAACTGAATTCGAGGGCACCGTCGTCTAATAAACGAATTTCCCTATTTTTCTATTGTGAATAATAAAATTAAAATGCACATAGACGTAACAAGTTTTATTTTTTATTGCACATCTAACTTTCAACATGGACAATTTGAACCATCGATCCAATCACAGGCATCGTAGAGAATATATGTAAGAACAACATAACCTGAAACTTCAGTTTCAGGTCAGCCCTGAAGAACTGAACTGCAAGGTTCACGAAACTTCGGCAAGATTCGTAGTTTTACACACGATTGAAACCCAAAAAAGCTTTAAATTTTTAATTTAAATTTATCATTTATAAAAATATTGAAGTAAAATATAAAAATGTGTCTCATAATAGAATAAAATGGGTTTTGTTTCATTCCAAAAACATTTACATAAAAGCCATCTTCATATTCAAAATTTAATTAAATAAATTAAAAGTTGTTTAGAAGTTAATCGAACCAACACTAATACTTCTTGAAGCACTGATAGGTCCCCGAGATATTAGGAAAATAATTTCCTTATTTATTAACAAAATGTATTATTCTGATATAGAATCTAAAATAATTTTCGTGGATTGCTTTTAAAATTGCTATTTCCCATCAAAAATTTCATTTAAAATACCATGTTTTTAATAACATTCTATAAAAAGTATTTTCGAATCTATCTCAATAATTTTTTCATCTTTTAAAAGTGTAAACGCAAGTAAGTTTTTGCCCAAGCTAAGAATTTTGTTTATGAATTATTAATTGATATAATTTGGTAAATACATAAGTTTTATTAGAATGAATTGTTTATAGTTTGATTTGCTATTAATTTCTTCAATCTAGAATCAAATTCTTGAACTTAAAAAATAAAAATAACACAATTTAATTTTTAAACTGAAATTTTATCATTTGCCGTAGTAAAATGTGGTTATTTATTTATACTACATATGAAATTGTCTGGAAAAAGATGTCCATCATATGGATTTCATATTTTTTCCTTAGAATCGAATGGTGGAATTTCTTTTTAAGTTATATCTCACAAATTTTAAAACCTTATTGGAACAATTTTAGTTTAAATACATAAAAAATACATACATACATAAAAAAATTCAGCTTTTACAGTGGACTGATAATTGTAAAATGTGAGCTCATAGATGTATAATTTTCATTATTCACCTCTGACGTCACTTTTCGGTCCCTAGAGAGTAAAAAGTACATTTTACTCCCTGGGGATTAAAAATTAAAGCTTTAGCCCCGCTTCATAGGCGTCGAAAAGGGCTGAAATCATGCATGTGTCATAAAAAAGAATTTTTAATTTTTTTATTAGCATAAACGGCTAGCTTGACATTCTATGGACCCTAGCTTGACAGTCTGTGGACCCTTCCTTGACTGTCTTCGAGAATTTAATATTGGAGTGTTGAACGGCTTACAAATTTGTCTGTGAAATTTTGCAGATGGAGTCTAGGAGTGCTTCACTGACTATGCTGGACGCAATCTAAGAAGTCTTATATTTCTTCAAGCACTATTTGGAAAGGTAGAAATTCGTAAGTGGATCATAAATTAGGAAGACCCTCATGGTAGACTAAAGTTGTTTCAGAATGCATTGGAAATTTTTTTCTCGAATTTTCATGCATATTAGCTCCAAATTTTTTCAGATCCACCCCCCAAAAAAGCGTTTTTTGAAAATGATATCTAAAGGTAATAATTAATTCAATTCGAGAAACATAATTGTTTAAACAATTTATTATTATTTTTATTAATATTCTCCTTGAATAATGCCAGCAATCTAAGTTTTTTTTTGTTTTAATATACAAAGTTTTGTTAACTTTTCGCTTAAAGTGACTTAATAATTAGTGAAATTTAACAAATATAATTATTTAATCAAATTAATATTGTTTATATCTATCTTCTCATATATTAGAGCTACATAGATGCGGCTTTTTCTGAAATTTTCCACTTTTTGTCAACTTTTCAATTTGTGAGGTAATAACTAAGTCAAGTTAACAAATGTAATTGTTTAAACAGTTTATTATTGATTATAACTATCTTCTCTTGACAATTAGAAAGTTGCGGTTTTTTCTGTAATTTTTTACTTTGCTTTGTCTTTTGAGTTATGAAGATGTAATAAATTTTTTAGTTTGTTAATATATACGTCTAAAATAAAATAGATATTTGAAATATCTTTCAAATTTTCTATCTGAATCATATTGAATATACATTTTCCATGAGAGATTTTTTGTTTAAATTATTATTAATATTTATTATTTCTGGGCGTCCGCGTGAAAACGGCCGTTGTGAGCGGTTATAATCGGATTTAAATGGGGAATATTAAGACCTATACTGAATTTTTTGGTACTATATTTATGTCCTGAAAGCAAGCGGCAATGGGTATATATTTCATTTTCAAACTTCAAACATGCCCCGGCGACTCGGTTTTCAACTTAAACGGTTTGTCATGGGCTTAAAATGTCGGAAATTAATCCGGCTGCATGATTCTGTATGTAACTCCATACTGGCCACAAGGGCCCTTTTCGTGTGGATGACCACATTTGTTTCAAACTAAAAAGTTAAAGAAAAGCTGACAAATTCTGAGGAGATAGTTATAAACCATAATAAGTGTTTAAACAATTGTTTGTCAACTTGCATTAATTATTATGTCACAAAGTAGAAAGTGGACAAGAAGTTAAAATTTTGAGAAAAAACCGCAACTATCTAGCATTAATATAGGAGAAGATAGTTATAGGCAATAATAATATAATTAAACAATTATTTTTGTTAAACTTCATTAATTCAAGTGGAAAATTGACAAAAAGTAAAAAATGTCAGTAAAAACCCCAACTATCTAGCATTAATATGGAAGAACATAGTTATAAACTTGCATTTCATCAATTATTACCACACTCTTTTCTTAGTCCTTAGCTCGTAACAGCGCTCACCTAGGTATATCTTGTATCTGCTACAATTCACTGAAATTGCACATTTTTCGCCATTGTTCCACCTAGTTTTCGGGGATTGAATGTAAATCCTTGTTCGACCCTTCGCTTTCATGGTACGCCAGAACATATTTTATGACCCCTCGAGCTTGAATATTACTATACCAACCTTCAGGTTACCGTGCAAAGCTACAAGCAAATTTGCATGTTTTTATGAAAATTAAAAAATTTCCAGGGCGCTGCGGGGATAGTAGATATTATCCGATCGGACTGAAACTTTTTGTACTTTTATTTGCCATGGTTTCACAACTTTCCCGCACCTCCTATTATCCTTATCATAAAAAACTAGATTTTCGATAAACTCTAGTGTTCAATCGAGATCCGCTTCTTAGATGGTATTGTGAAGCGCAATATCTTGCTTGCTGTTGAAATAGTTCCTCATCTGTGTAACTTATGACTTACACAATTTTCAGACATCTATTATACCTCTACCTTCTCTATGATGTGGTAGAACTACGCTTCCAATACCCGAACTACTATGGTTCATTTGGTGCTTCGTTATGTCGACGCGGATGGTTCTTTTTAATATTCAAAGGCCGTTGTTCGACCAGTTGATGTGATTAGGAAATTTGTAAAGCTTTTCTTAACTATTATATGCTTAATGAAGCCATTGTCTGAATGTTATTTTCGTAATCGATCACTTGCTGAAGTTTCTGGTTTCAACCAGCGTATAGCTTCAGGACATACATGTATAAAAGATGGGTCACTCAATGGCCATCCTCGTTATCATCTATTCTGAACCCATGATACATGCTACTTAGATTTCTGCTTGATGTCTTTCACACTAAACAGATCCACAGTGCACTGAAGGAGTACTCCTTGTTAGATACCCGACGTATTTCATATTAGTCTAGCTACCCTTGATTCCTCATCATGAAAATACTTGATTCTTGTATTCCAAATTATCGTCGCGTGACTTAGAAAACCAATGTATGCCATGAGCAGGTTTCTTTGATAGTCACTTGCTTGTGTTATGACTACAGCGTCTCTGGCGAATAGATTTTCTCTGTACTGGGATTTTTCACAGCATCATTTTCGTTTTTCTGCAAGAAAGTGATGATCCTTGCAGTGAGAATATATCTTATCTGCAATGATAGGTGTAAGGCATTTATGAATAGTTGGAATATAGGCTGTCAATCGAGATGCAGATGGATTTGGAGCATTTGGTTTTCTAAGCAACATATGAATAGTACCTTTGAGCACAAAGCTGGAGTACTTGAATCGCAAATTGTTCACCATATCCGAAGTTGGAGCTTTCCAGTTACTTTTCCTTCTCAAAACTGCTGAAAAGTTTCAAGGGCTAAACACAAATTAGTGCAATTTCGCTGATCAAATTAGAGATATCAAATAAGAATACGTTATAAATTGAGAAATCGTAGCCAATGAAGAGTTTCATTGAAGATAGCGCTTTTTTAATATTTTTGATTCGATTGAAATAATAAGATAACAATAAGATGAAACTTGTGAATCGGCCACGTCACCTATACCAAGAAAACGCATTTAAACATCATGGCTCGATAATGATAATATAATACTTATTTACACACTGAATCTACTACATATTACTTTAGTTATGGAAAATTTCCTCAATAATTCAAACTTCAAATTCTTGGTAGGCTATGCAACGCTTTTTGTATGAGCTCATCGCTTACATTTTTTCCTTTTTTTTCTATCTTTTTTGTAAAAAACTTTTCTAGAAATGTCTAGTGTGAATGTTTAAAAGAAGAAAGAACTCATTTGTATCTAATTCATTGTTGAGTGATGTTAACAGTGTAGCTTGGTCATGAAAATTTTTAATTTGATATTCTTTGGTAATCTTATGAATGAACAACTGAACATGACAGGCAATATAATTTAGAAAGAATTACAAAAAATATATTTTTCTCTGCCTATAGATGTCCACTGTATTTAAATTCTCATAAATTGTTTTTAAAATTTCTCATATAATTGGTTAATGAAATTAAAAAATTGTATCAAGATCAAGTACCACCTTGTCGACAAAGGCAAGACATTTTATCGCCACAATATTGAATTAAAAACAAGCAATCGATAATGCTCACTATTTGATATAACAATTTGATTATGACAAATGATATTTCTCATTAAAACTTTTCAACGATTGTAACTCTACGCCTCTATTGTATTTTACTTTGAACGTATCAAAAGTTTTACGTCGATAAGTAAAAATCGCGATCCTCAGACAAGGAGACTCTATATTTGTTGCAAAGTTTACAACAAAATATTACTGAATGCTTAATTCTACACCTCAACTCTGATTGTTTTATTTATGATACTCTAGACAGAGGGTCGAAAAAATGAATAAATATTTTTCAGGGAGTTCAAGGTCATTCTTGAAGTAACTTTTAACGAGGAACACAATGGTGACATTTATTTCTATCTAGACAATGAACTTCACGGTGGTTTCAAGGTCAAATTTTATTACACGGAAACCCCTATTTTTGACCCCCGGGAACTGAGAAGGCGGAGAATTTGACATCCAGAAATGAACTTGACCAATCGAAAATTTGACATGGGAAGGTCATGGCAAGATCAAGCAGCGTACATTAGGATGACTTGAATGGCATGCATTTTTGGAGAAATAGTCCAATACGAGAGTTGTAGCATTTTCGACCCCCGATCGGTTGGTGACCTTGACGTTGACTTGGGTAAAATCCAATATGGCGGCCAAAACCACGTGGCAAGTGGTGACTTTTGAAAAATCAATCGATTTTCACCAAATTTGGTATCCGGGGGTTTTTCGTCTCGCTGATTACGAACCTAGGGTCAGATTCACAAAATGCAAGATAACGAATCCAACATGGCGGACAAATTTTTTGAAAATGAAGCGATTTTCACCAAATTTGGTATACAAGGGTTTCCGGGGTCGCTGACTACGAATATGAGTTAGGATTTAATATTGAAGACGGCAAATCCAATATGGCGGTTAATTTTCGTAAATTTGATCAGTCGTCTTGCATCTTTCATGTTAAATTGCCTATTCAAGCTCGTATTCATAATCAGCGACCCCGGAAACCCCTTCATACCAGGTTTGGTGGAAATCGCTTGATTCTGAAAAATTGGGTGAAAACCGATTGATTTTTCAAAAGTTATCACTTGTCACGTGATTTTGGCTGCTATATTGGATTTTACCCGTAACAAAAAAATTTGTACTATATTGGCTTTGAAAGAAGAGTTCCATACCTTCGATTTGGAACGTTGCAGACCTCAATAGGGTTGATGATGCTTGTTTTATAATCAATTTAGTAAAAAGCAGTGCAGGTGACGTGGTTTTGGCGGCCATATTTGATCGGCCATGACGTTTCGATAAAAAAGCCACTCAGATTTTGAAAGTAGACTTCGAGACCTTTCGGTTGACCTATAGACCTTTATTGGACTAAACCAATTTTGGCTTGTAGGGGGTCATTCGTTGAAAAAGAATGACTCATATATACATGTATACCACCCATTTCACGGCCGTGAGACGTGATCATGGGTGCGATTTACCGTGGTCCTACAGAGAGCTTGTTTAACCCTTTTGTCAAATTATATTATTCATCCTGAAAAATGATAATTTTTCACGATTCAAAGGCGCAAAAATTGTATAAACAAATAATAATTGTTTGAGCGATTCAAAATTAGTCAGAAAATACTTTCAAACTTGTTACTTATCAAAAAAATACATGTTGAAAAAGTTCCACAAAAATACTGTCTTTAGCATGAATTTGACATAAAACTGTTATTTTTAATTTTTGGGGGATTTTCCTAGCACACTTGGATTTAATATAAGATTTTTTCCCCTACTGACTGACCTATTAGAAAACAATGCCCGATACACAGCGGTGCCTGTAAATGCAAAAATAGGACATGGTAAGAAACTGTGCGAGAATCGAGTTGAAATCAGGTGCACTTGATGCTTTTGGGGTTGTTGAGCACGCATATGATGTGAAGAAAATAAATGGTTGCCATTAGGTGCAAAATTTTGCAATCAAAATTTGTTTTCGCAATTTTTTCACCAACATTTTTCTAAATATAAATTGAATAAATGGAAAAAAGCATGAGAAACAGGAAGGGGCGTGGAAAAATATGAAGTAGCGTAGAAAATAGAAAGGGTCATGGTAAAATATTGAAAAAGCATGGAAAAATATGAAAAAGCGTAGGAAAAAAGGAAGGGGCGTGGGAAATACGAAATAAAGTGAAAAGATATAAAAAAGCGTGGGACACAGGAAGAGGCGTATAAAAATATGAAAAGCGTAGAAAATAGAAATGGTCATGGGAAAATATTTAAAAAGCATGGAAAAATATGAAATAGCGTAGGAAAAAAGGGAGGGGAGTGGGAAAATACGAAATAACGTGCAAAGATATAAAAAAGCGTGGGATACAGGAAGAGGCGTATAAAAATATGAAAATCGTAGAAAATAGAAATGGTCATGGGACAATATTTAAAAAGCATGGAAAAATATGAAATATCGTAGGAAAAAAAGGAAGGGGCGTGGGAAAATATGAAATAGCGTGCAAAGATATAAAAAAGCGTGGAAAACAGGAAGGGGCGTGGAAAAATTTGAATAGCGTGGAAAAATTGGAAAAGGCAACGGAAAATATGAAAAATGCGTGGGAAAATATGAAGGTGCGTGGGAATTTATGAAAAAAGCGTGGGAAAATATGAAATAGCGTAGAATAATAGGAAAATCAAAAAATTGTTTCAGGGGCTTACGAGTCACATTCAAAGGATTAATCTCAAGAAATTTGAGATGAATCGGTTGGGGGTCAAAAAACAAACTTTTTGGCACTCCTCCCACTGCTATTAGTTTCCTCGAAGAAACTTTTGCAAGCTGGAAATATTGGCTGTCAAGTCTCTATTTATGTACCTGATTTATCTTCGCAGCAATTCATTTCGCTTTCGAAGATTAATAATTAATTTAGGAAGGCTGAACGTTTATCAAATCTTTTTTCTTCCATATATTTTGTGATTTTGATTTATTTGGGAAAAAATTATATTTCTAAACGTCGTTTGAAATATTTATTTTGAAAGTGAAACTAAAGGGAGATAACTGGCATATGAATTGTATATTTGGCCTCTTGGAATTGACCAAATTTTGATTTTAAAAATGGGCCTAATTACTGTTATAGGCAATATTTAAATCATTTTTGTATTTGTGGACTTTTGATTTTTAATTTAAATTCATCTTTGCAGGTTGAAAACTGAACCTTTTTCTTGAAAATGCAACTTTTTTGTCTAAGGTCAATTTTCGTTGTTGAAAGTTCATCTATTTGGTTTAAATTATAACGTTTTTCAAAATATTCAACTTGTTAGCTGAAAAACTAATCTTTTTTGTTCAAATTTCAGCTCTTTTCTCTTTTCAATAAATTATTCCCTTCTATTTTCGTGTAAAATCACCTTATTTCCCCTATTTTCATATCAAAGGCTGACTCGATTCGACAAATCCTTCAAAAGTTAGCGTGGCTACAACATTCAGGTAACCATACATACAGACACCGACAAAATTTTATGATTTTCGGAATCTGTGAGTGCCAAAACGTAAAGATTTGTTAAAAACCAAAGATCGCAAATTTGGGCGATTACATTACACTCTCATGAATGAGAATGTAAGAATGAATGCAACCCAAAAAGACGAATTTTAAAGAAAAGAGTTCAACTTTCAGGCAAAGACGAACTTTCAATCAAAAAGATGAATTTTCAGCTCAGAAGATTTTGAAATAAAAAAGACAAATTTGAAATAAAAAATAAAATAGTTAAATTTTCAGTTAAAAAATTATTTTTCAGAAAATAAAGTCCAACAAAATAGTTCAATTTTGAACCAACAAAATTAAGTTTTAACACAGAAGTCTAACCAAGTAGCTGAATTTTCCACCAAATGATTAAATGCTTAAGAAAAACAGATGAATTTTTAATCAAATAATGGCATTAAAAAAAAAGTAAAAATATTCACATTTTTAACTAGAAAAGATTAATTCTCAAACAAAAAAATAATAGTAGACATTTGAAATCGGAAGTAATGAACTTTTAACAAAAAAAGTTGGAGTTTTAATAAGCGAGATGAATTTTCAGATGAAATAATAAATATTCAATTGAAATTATTAAATTTTGCGTTGAAAAAATTAACATTGAAAAACAAAAACGAATAGGAACGTTTTAGAACATATTTGATTTCAAGTTGTTAGAAAAATTCTAAATTCCAAATATTTTTCTATAAATCTCTATGGCTCTAGGAATAATGTTTTTTACCTTAAAAAATTGTTTCTTCAGATTAACGCAGTTCAAGCATTCGCCGAAAGTTAATGACTAAGTTGAAAAAAATGAAAGTGTTGCATATCATTTTGATTCAGTTACATTACAGTTACATTACAGTTTTTTTTTTAATTTAACATACGGAACACTTCTTAACTGGACTCATTTTGGAACCCACAGGACAATTAAAGTCTCGAGCAAATTCTGGCCTGTTAGAAAATGTACCTATGATTCTGAATTTTGGTGGACTATGATGACTTGACTCAACGATAATTTTTTCGTACTCTGGTGTATATTTGGAACAATGTTGCATTGCTGCATTGATCCAAAATCTTTCTAGCATTATTCAAATATAATATTATTAATAATTATAATAAATTGTTTAAACAATCACTATTATCAACATTTATGAACTATCACTTCCATATAATTGAAAATTGGACAACAAATGAAAAATTTGTGAAAGAACCGCGTCTTTCTAACTCCATTCTATGAGAAAATTGCTAAAAACAATAATAAATTGTTTGAAAAATTCATGAAAATATCATGATAACATTCGGAAATCGTAATAGAACTTTTGTAAATTCTCTTATGGAAACAAACTTTCACAATAAATTAGAATAAATTAGACACTTTTGCAAGATTGTGCAAGTACTAAGTACAAATTTTAATAAAACTTGAATTACTTGAATTTAATAGAAATTATGTTTCTGTGTGTTTCCAAATAAATAAAAGTTATTCTTAGGCACTTTCAGTTGTTGTTTAGAGACTTCTTTCAAGATAAATCAAGTTGCGGTGCCTTCTTTCCCTGAATAAAAAATTATGGTTTATATTTGTTGTCATACTTGCCCGTTGAACTAGGAATAATGTATGGTTTTCAAAAAAAGCATAAATTAAAAAAAGACATATCGATCTGTCAAAATTATTTTTTCATATTTCAAATGTTCTTCAAATTAATTATTGCTATCACGCCTAGCGCAAGAACTATTGGGTATATCGACCTGATTTGTTACATGGAGATGTGTTTTGCGTGGGTCATACGAGAAAAATTACTAAAAGCTTTAAGTCAAATGTTCATTATAGCCTTGTTATGCAAAAACCTGATAATGTAGGCCTTATAATTCCGAAATTCTCAAAATTGATTTAAATATTAACTGTACCCGTTTTATACGGAAATGGGCAATCAGCTGCTTGACTCTAAGTAAGTTATAGTAATTAGCAAAAACTTTTCTTTTTCGCCAGGCCTGTTTGTAAATGGGCCGGAAATATTTGCGGACACAATCCGGAGGTTTGAAAATTGTACTAGACAAGAGAGTGGCGCCTTGTTTCCATATGACGTTGGGCAGCCCGGCACCCGAAAACCACGCTTGAGGAGACGACCCATTTTTCGTTCATCTCCTCTTATTCTTCCACTGCCAGCGCTCCGCGTGGAACCTAGATACGTGTTTCCGCTGGTAAACATTACCCACCAGGATTGGCCATTAGCATCAACGTCCAGCGGCTAGGCGAACGGAAACAATCATGGATTCGAAGCACTACTTCGTCCTCAAGCTCTAAGAGTGCCACTGACTCAGACGCTTCCGTCGCCGCACGAAGTATTACCAGCACGAGGCTACACGTATTTGGGGTCCCCTTGTGTGGAGGATCATAATAAGCTAGGGCCATATACGGCCCGCACTAAGGAACCATCTACCACCGGGACCCTTCGTACCAAGGAACCATCTTCTATTTGGACGGGCGACTCCTCCGTCGGCGGCAACTCGACTCACCAACAGGTCGTCATCAGCCCTCATTCAGGTGGCGAAGTTTCGCTCTTAGCGGCCAAGGGTTCACCCGAAACTTTTTCGCCGTCTCTGCAAGCTCGACGCTTAACTCGCCAAAGTTCAATGGGAAACAGCACCCCACGACCACCCAAGACCAATTCGTGGTGCTCGCCTTTGGAACAAACTACCTATAAACATTAGAAATGCACCTTCACAGTTTCACTTCAGAAAAGTCATTTTTGGTTCCTCATTTAACACATCTAATCCTACCCTAGAAATCACACATTGGTAACACTTAAATTCTTAATTAAAAATATATATAAGTGTGTGTATGAATGCGTTTTTACTTTTAAGTATGTATATTTGCGTATATATATTTATACTATCCTTCTGTTGATAACCTGCACCTAATTATCTTTATTATAGTTTATTTCTTTACTCTTGTTCAGTACCTATTTTTGATTTCAATCGTCAAATTGATCGCCGTCGCATTTCAATTGTAATATGTATCACCTATTCCTTATTGGGCTATTTAGCCATAGGAACTTTTCTCAAATAAATACAAATACAAATACAATGACTCCGTATTCGTACTCAGCGACCTCGAAAACATAGGATATGACCACTTTTCACAGGTGTGAATCATGTTTCACCTGAAATCAGCGATTTTCGTGTTTTTTGAGGTTGTGGACGAAATCTGACGTAATGGAGTCAAACGGACCCCGAATTTGGATTCAGCGACCCCGAAAACATATGATAGACATAGTCAGACTCCAGGCATGTAGACGGTCATGACTTTGTCGATGCATGATACATAACCGGCTTTAATTTGAATGTCATAACTCTCATGCCTAACCTAAGATTCATATATTGTAATACGAACTGCTAAAATTATTTTGAATCACCAATACGACCTGTTAAATGAAAGAAACTTAAAAATTAGGTATATATTACTGTAGTTAATTTGCTCATCACTATTTATGTAGATCAACTGGCGCGCAGCGAAAAAATTATTTTGACAGGTGATCAGGTGTGTAGAAGTTCGGGTTAACGCACCACGATTCTCAAAATGGGACAAAATTTGGTCTAAAAATGATGAATTTTCCCTAGATGAGCACCTGCGTTCAAGGGTGCAAATATGAGACTGTAAATTCTCATTTTCAAACCACTGCCATTTGAACTGCAAAAAAGGACCCCGCACCAAATGTACAGTAAAGGGCTTTTGGTGAAAAATTCTAAATCTAATTTTTTTTGTATTTTCAATGCTGCAAAGCAATAATTCGAAAGAAGAAAGTAAGGAAAATAGACAGTTTTCTAACAAAAAATTGTCAAACTTTCAATTTTTACATGTATTTTAATAGGAAAATGCTTATTTCAGTGAAAATTTTTTTCCTCTCCTAAACTCTTTGTCATATTTTGATAAAAGTTTCGCATTTTGACTGTCAGTCTCACCGAACCAAAAGGTTCATATCTAAGATCTAGAAAGATTAACGGTTTTTTGGGTATACAGCATGTTATGGGGGTGTTTTCATACTTCCCCCAATTCTCAAAATTCCCTGAGTTTCTCTGAATTTCCTGAATTCTCTGAATTGTTTGAATTCTCAGAATTAGAGGAATTCCCAGGGCTTCTTGAATTCCTCATATTCCCTGAATTCCCTCAACTCTATCAATTCCTTAAATTCTCTGAATACCCTGAATGTTAAAAATTTTTCAAAATCTATGAATTCCTTGAATTATGTGAATTCCCTGAATTCCCTGAAGACAAAGAAGTTTTTGAATTTAAGGAATTCTTATAATTACTGAAATTTTCCGAATTCTTATAATTGCTTCAATTCTCTGACTTTTTTGAATTCTTAGAATTCCTCAAATTCGCCGAAATTCTTGAATGCTTATAATTCCTTGAATTCTCTGAAATCCTTGAATGCCATGAATTTCTTGACTTTCCTTAATTTCTTGAATTTCCTGAATTCCTTGAATTCGATGAATGCCTTGAATTCGCTATATGCCCTGAATTTTCAGCACTGAATGAATTGCCTGAATATCCTGAATTCATTGAATTTCCTGAATTCCTCAAAATCTCTGAATTACTTGAATTCTCATAATTCCTTGAATTCTCTAAATTCTTTTGATTCCATGAATTGAATTTCATGAATA
This sequence comes from Andricus grossulariae, assembly GCA_011634705.1. NCBI lineage: Eukaryota > Metazoa > Arthropoda > Insecta > Hymenoptera > Cynipidae > Andricus > Andricus grossulariae. The sequence continues at coordinate 184,762,793 of JAABKJ010075445.1, forward strand.
CCTTGAATTCCTTAAATTTCCTGGATTCCTTGAATTTCCTGAATTCCTTGAAATCTCTGAATTTCTTGAATTCTCGTAATTCCTTGAATTCTCTAAATTCTTTGGATGCCATGAATTCCTTGAATTTCATGAATACTTTGAATTCTCTGAATTTCTTGAATTTCCGGGATTACTTGAATTCTGTAAATTCCTTGAATTTGCTGAATTCTTACAATTCCTAGCATTCCCCGAATACCTTGAATTCACTGAATTCCTTGAATTTGCTGAATGTCTTGAATTCGCTGAATGTCTTGAATTTTCTGAATATCTTGAATTCGCTAAATGCCTTGAATTCTATGAATTCCTTGAATGCTATGAATTTCTTGAGTTAAGCGAATTTCCTGAGATAATTGAATTTCTTAAATACCCTGAATTTCTCGAATTTCCCGAATTTCCCGAATTACTTGAATTCCTCTAATTCTTTGAATTACCTGAATTTCATGAATTCCTCAAATTTCCTGAATTCCTTGAATTTTCTGAATTCCTCGAATTTGAAGAATGTCTTGAATTCGCTATATGCCTTGAATTCTTTCTTCCCGAAAACTAATATTAAGGAAAGATCCTCTCATCACTTCGCCCAAATATATTCTGATTTGTTTTGCAAACGCTACGTCACTGTTTTCTCCAGTAATATGCCAAAAAAATTAATTTGGAAATTCTTATAATCCATTCAATCGCAATAACTCAAAGTGAAAACAGAATGTTATGAGATGTCAATTCTGTTCATGCAACCAAAAATTGTTCTAAAATAAACCATATGCAGTAAACAAGATGATTTCGCTCAATAGAGAAAAAAGCTATTGTTGCATTATCAATTCACTGATTTCATCGTCATGGATGCAGTCCTAACATTGTATCTTCAGACGTGACCTGAGCAATAATGTTTTTTTAAGTATGCCTCATTCTATGCCCGTTCAGATCATATCTTCCAAGCTGGTATAAATAAATCGTGAATGCACGATTATATTCTTTATTGTATTCTTTCTTTATTGCTCTAATGCTGTTTTCAGGGTTTTTTTTACCCTGGCTCCAAAGCTGTTCTTGCTCTTGTTCTACAATGTCTGCTCGATCGTTGGCCTGTCTACATGCTTCAATGTGTGCTTTTTTGTATCTTGGTTTGTTCGTTGTTGCAATGTGTCTAACAGCAACTTGATCGCGCGCAACAAGAAGGTTGAAAAGACTATGAGTACCCAATTTCCGAGATGTTCAAACCACAATTCTTTGACCGGAGGCATTACGCCGTTCACCCGCCTTCAAATTAAATTTTTTTCAATTTTGATGATTTGCTTTCAAAATTTCTTTATTTTGAAGAAATTGGGATTGGGAACTTGACTTTTATTTCCAAAATTGTCAGAGCTTGAGAATTTTTATTTGTGCGTCTTTAAAATTCAAGAGCTTTCAATTTTAGCGCTTCAAAATGGTTGAAATTTAAACTCCGGACCTTTAAAAACAGTTTAAAAAGATTTCTAAACATAACAGAAGAGACTGAAAGATTAAACAATTTTCTATGAAAAAGTTTGATTTTCAACTTGAAAATATTATGTTTGTGCAGAGAATTTCATTTTGCTTGTGGAGCGATGGGAATTTTTCTACTCGATAGGAATAGTGATGGGGCGTGATCGTGATAATACGCGTTATTACCGGTTATTACGGTAAAAATTGATAAAATTCGGTAAAACCTGTTTTTCAAATTAATTTCAGCTACTACTACTACTAACATTATATATAAAAGTCAAAATGAGGAGAATGCGGCCTCAAACGTTCATATTAAATATATGTATTTCAAGCTTCAGTATTATTTTCGCAATTTCCTAACTCCTTCTCGTTGGTTTACGATCTATTAGCTTTAACTAATAAAATAGAAATATTCAAATTTGTAAGTTTCGTAGGTTCTTGCGACAGCTTGAAAATACATGTAATGATAAAATAACAAGTTTGACGTTTGAGATTAGGTTGGCCCTCTCCGTTGATTTTTACTCTCATAATAAATTTCTGTAGTTTGGTAGTTCCTTCAGCTTGGAAGATTCTGACTTGGGAACTTAACTTTTCATCATTAACATCACCCCAATTGAGGAATTTTCATTATTACTTCTAAAATTTAAGAATTTTTTTAATTCAAGAACTCTCAGTATTGCTAATCTTGAAAATCAAACTATTTAATAAAACATTTGAAATTAAATTATTTAAAATCATACGAATTAAAAATTGAAGAATCTTCAATGGCCGAATATATAATTGTCAACAACAAAAATCCCCAAATTGGAAAATTTCCGAATAATAAAATTTCCGACAGTTTATAATATGGCCGATTTGGAAATTTCCCGATAATAGCTAATTCCCTGAATAAAATTATCCCAATTATAAAATATCCGACACACCAACATTTTCTGAATATAAAAATTCTGAATCTAAACAATAAAAAAATTATTTGAATATTAAATAAGTAATAAAATAAAAAATATATTTATCAAATAAAAGTACTTTATTTTATTTATTATTTTATTATCAATCATATATATAATATTATATATATAATCAATATTGTCAATCATTCTATAGACCTATTTAAAAAAACGTTGAAAATGTCATGCTTTTAAACTATAAGCATTAAAAAAAAAACAATTTGTCCGATTTTCGATCGTAAATATCTTAAAAAATGTATCAGTGACCGGGAAAAAATCTTATGTTTGAATCAAGGATACAGATTACTGAGAGTTGATGAAAATGAAAGTGAAAATTAAAGCTAAAAAAATTACGATTGAATTCAAATAGTATAGAGGCAAATGTATCTATTTTAATCTTTAATTTAAACAATTATCAATGTCAAATAATAATAATTAAATAAAAAAATTAACAATTACAAATAATTATCAATAAATTCAAACTTTGAATTTAAGCATATATTTCTAACTTAACCCAACGATGCTCAAGAGATTCCATTCATATAGACTATATTTTTCTGATAAAAGGAATCATTCACGATAAAGAAAAAAAAAGTAATTGATGTCTAAATTTGAACTAAAGATTATGCTAAAACGCTCAGTAAATAAGACTTGCATAAGAGCTCTCCCTTCAAACAATGGACACGTGATTCATGCAAGCCTGGACTTAACAAAATAATAATTTGATATGCTCAATGCACAAATGCGTGGATGTCTCTTCCATATATTATTATCATATAAAAGATGCAACCCATTATTGTGTGCATAGAGAAATCGGTGCACGTTTTTAAAGGGGAAACAAATCAAAACTATTTTTTTTCAAATAACAAGCTTCTATTAAAATATAATAAAAAGAAACAAAAAAAATGACTTCATAAAGAGGAATTGCAATAATAAAAATAATAAAAGGGGAAAGAAACAAAAGAAAAAAATGAAATTTTTGAAAGAAAGTAATAAAAGAGCCTTGGCGGCCAATTGGTTGGTTGCCAATTTTTTCGAATTCCATTCAGTTTTAAAACATAAGGTGACTGTCAATCATTTCTTGAACTAAGAAGTATAAATCATGCATGCAACCTTGTTCTCAATGTTTTAAAGAAAGATTTTCCAAGAAGGATACCAAACCGGATCTGAATTCTTTTATTAAACACTTTTATGTAGGCTCTTTTCCTGTCTAAGTATGATGTTCGATGAAATATTTCTGAAGAATGAAAAACGAATTATAACTGTTCCAAGAAGGTACTAGCAATGATTACTCTCTAACAGATTTTACCCAATTTTGTTCAAATTAGTACAGCCCTTTAATGACTTTCTTATAATGACTTTTTTTATCATTTTTTTCGCAATTATAGAAAATTTCTCATGAGAGATCATTAGATGGGAAACTATTAGAGGATAATGAGCATTAAAATAAATTATAAAGAATGTTAAAAAGCAATCATTGATGAAGTAGAAAAACTTAATCGAACGATTTATTTCAGAACACTTAAAAGTCTGCAAAAATGAAATTTTCGCAGCAAACATCTCTGAAATTCCATTAATATTTTTAAAGTTGCTCCGAATTCCACTGAAATCTTGAAAATCCTTTGGAATCTCTCAAAGTCCATTAGTATCTTCTTGAGTTGATTAATATGTATGGATATTCTGTGATAGTCTTCAAAATATTTTACAATATGTTACATTTTATTCTGATCTGTTACGCTTTTTATTGACAGTCTTGGCTAGGTTAGTCATAACCCACATAATATTTTTGAAGCAAGCAATACTATTTTACAGAATGTTAAATTTCGGTTCAGGAATTAATTTTGTTTCTATCTAAAAGTTTTCCCTTCGACCTCCCTCTTCTGGCCAATTTACAGCTTCTTACAACTAACAGCAAATATTCTCAAAAAACGTTGAATTTTCAAAGAGATGCATCAATTTCTATTAAGCAGATTAATTTTCAACCTAAAATGTAATTGTAAAATTTTTAGTTAGGCAAATCAATAGATAAAAAAAAAAAATTTCAATTAAATTGTACAATTTAAAACCGATAAGATCAGGTTTTAGCCTACTAGATGGAATTAAAAATCGTATATCTGAATTTTCAGGTAAAAGAAAATAAAAGAATAAAATAAGTTACAAAAATATAGGAGAAAATTTTCAAACTGAGATGAATTTTTACAAGCTTTCAGTCTCAACAAAGACTGTTTTAGAAAAATTAAAATTTCAACTTCGCAAAAGAATTAAATTTTTCTCTATACCAGGTTGGAACTCAATGATATTTCCTTCAAAGAGATTTGGAAATTTTTTTCTAAAGCTTTGTTCTAAGAATTCAATGTGCATTCAGACGGTTTATGACTCGGGCGTGATAGAAAAACTGAAACTCGACAGTTTTTATTCCTGAAAATATATGACCAAAAATTAAAATTTTCCGCGTAATTCAAATATTGTATTTTCAAATATCGTATATTTAAAGAGAAAAGGGGAAGAAGGGGAAATTTTTTTGAGAATAGGGGAAAAAAGGGGAATTTCAAGAAAAAAGGGGAAACTAAGAAAAAAAAGGGAAGACTGTGGACCCTGTGATAAATATTTAACTGGAATAGTTTAATTTTCAATTAAAAAGATGAATTTTCAACTAAAATGATGAATCTTCAACTGAAATAGTTGAATTTTAAATCAAAAAGATGAACTTTCAACCAAGAAAATTAATTTCTACCAAGAACGTCGAATTTTCAACTAAAAAAGATAATTTTTCAAACAAAAATCGAATAGTTAAATTTTCAGGTAATAAAAGTAATTTTCAACCCAAAAGATGAATTTTTAACCAATGTGATGAAATATTCAACTGGAATTTTTTTGTATTATTATATTATATTATTATATTTTTTCATTTTTTGTTAATAATAATAACAAAAAATTCAACATAATAGTTGAAGTTTCAACTGTGATAATTAAATTCTTAGAAAAAATTAACTTTCAGCCAAGGAAAAAACGATTTTCCATCAAAACAGCTCAGTTTTCCACCGAAGAGATGAATTTTCAATTAAAACTATAATAAACCACAAAGTTTATTTTTAACAAAAGAGTTTAACTTTTAACCAAGTATTTATATTTTCATTCCAAAAAAGATGAATCCTGAACGAAAAATGTAGTAGTTGATATTTCAACCAAAAAAGATTTTAATTTTAATAATCAAAACAGTTCAATTCAACCAATAAAACATGAATTTTCAACATAAGTTGAATTTTTAACTAAGAAAAATTTTTCTGTCAAGAGAGAGAAAATATATATCAAACAAAATGGTAAATTTTCAACAAAATACATGCATTTTTAACCAGATACTTGAATTTTCAGCTAAAAATGATCAATTTTCAAACAAAAATAGAATATTTAAATTTTCACTTTTTAGCTAAAAAAAATTAATTGAAAAAAAACGAATTTTCAGCAAAATAGTTAAATAATGTATTATAAAGCTACTTTTACAAATAAAGAATTATTGTTATTAAATTTTATATTGCAATTTAAAACAAAAATTAAGCTCGCTCGCGAAAAAATTCTCTGACTTAAAAAAAATTCCCTGTCATTTCCCGGTTTTTCCAGGTATATAAAATTGTTTAATAATAATAATTTTAATTAGCGATTTATTTAAATTAAAATGCCAGATTAAAGGGATACAAGAAAAGTAGTATAGAGATAAATTTCGATCAAGTTCTTCAGACGATCGTTTAAGGCCATGTGACGAGTGGGTCACGTGACCGGCTTCCTACCTTACCGACACTTTTTTTATTTGTAAACTCATTTAAGTTATATATTGTGTTGAAAATTCGTATTTTTTTGTAGAAAATTAATCTTCATGATTGAATATTCATCTTTTTGGTTGCAAATTCAACCATTCTATTTAGAGATTCATCATTTAAGTTGAAAAATTATCTGCTTGGTTTAATATTAAATTATTCCAGGTGAGAATTCATCATTTTATTTAGAAATTTATCACTTTGGTTGAACATTCAACTATTTTGTTGAAAATACGTTTTTTTATTGAAAATTAATTTGTTTTTCTTAAATCTTAGGTATTATATAATACTAATGTAACATAAGCTACATTAATATATTACAAAACACATTTGATTGCAAACGTACCTCTGTTCCATAAATAGGATTATGAAACAACTGATTGATAAATAAAGTTTTTTCCAAATAAAGAAAAAGTGCCATTTAATCTATCACACATGTGAAATAATCGAAATTTGTGCATACACGAGACAAAACAAATTAAAGGTATCAAGCCCTCTGACTGAGATTAATGTCAGTCAATTTTCCCGAGTTTGGAGGTTACATAATTAAAATTATTTTTCAGTGTATTTGGAAACATACTTGCCTTTTATTTAGATGAAAAGCCTAACTTTCATACTTATTAATATAATAATTTGTACTCAACAATATACTTTTAAATTATTTATAAATCGAATTATTTGTCAATCTGTTTCATAATTGGGGCATGTTTCATGATAGGTACCTTCATGTTACGCGTCCTATCAAAAAGTGATTTGTAACAAATTTGTAGATCACTTTTGAATACATAATTTTTGTGAAATCATCTTTTTCGTATTTTGTATAGTTTGGCCGTAAAATGGAATTATTTATTTTTCATTATTTTTTGTGCGGTTAAAATTATAATTTTTGCTTGTTAAAGAAAATACAAAAAGTTGTTGTGATAATCTTGTAGTGTGTTTAAAATACAACGTTTTTCTTCTAATGACATTTTTTCTTATCGTGCATTGTCTTGCTTAAAATGTTCGTTTTCGTTTGTTTTTTGGACATTTGTCAATGTTATAACTCCAGTAATTTTTTTCATAAAAAAAACGTGAGGATAAATTGTTCGTCTTTTCGAGTACTATTAATATCCGTAAATATAATTTTTGAATCTTAAACAAAAGTGGTCTTAAAAATTTTCAAAATGCGCTCACTTTTTAAATTTTTATCCAAAATGGCTGGCTAACGATGTTGACCTTCATTTTGGGACATTTGAAGAGCATACTGAAGCCCAATCCAATATGTCAATTCTTTCAAAAGTTTTCATGTCAACCAAAGATATTTTACCTAAAGTCGGCGTCAAAAGTACGCGACCCTCACTTTGAACGCTTGCAACTCGTTCAAAAAAAATCGCAGAAAATATTATAAATGTTTGAAAAAATGTTTTTTATTTGAAACGGTAAATTCTCGATCCGATGCTAAGAACTATTGTATTTTACTTCACCTTGAAAATAATATTTGCGAAGATTTTGACTGGTCATTTTCGTAATCAGCACAGTAAAATACATTATTATACGTGATTTCAACAGAAAAACAATAGATTCAATTATGAATGTGATTCTAAAAGATGTTTTATTTTATTTTTTATTTTGGGGGGCTTTTTCGGAAATGATTCAATTTCTTCTAATAGCGATGTAAACAATGTTGTCTAGTATATTTTTGATAGGGTTCTTACAACCTCCTTCTTGATGATAAGCATTTTTTTTAAAAGATTATTCTGCTGTTTCAAGACAACTTTCTCTCTGAGTGAATAATTGAAAAAAAGTGTGAATTATCCTCGTCCACTACAGTAGCATTTGAAAATGAAAAATAAATCAAAAAGTAACCAAACTTGTTCTAGAAAATTGTCCATTCAGCCAACCTGAAGTATTAAGAGGATGGTGAGTTTCCGTCAATTTCATGAGGGAATCATTTTAGATATTAAATTCGAAATAAATTTCTATACTATAAATATGGGCTTTTTCAGAGTTTGTAGTTTAAGGTACCTGAATTTTCATAGTATAATTTTTAATTTGAATACAATTCTAATTTACTATTCACCATAAAAAATATCGGCCGATCCTCGACAATTGGTGCACCCTTGGTAATTGGTTCCTTCAAGCTATTTCATCAAGTCTTTCAAGAATGTAGGAAGTCGAACTAATTTCGATTCAGATTATAATTGTATTCAGTTAGACTTCATCACAGTTTTATTTTCTAAGTACGCAAACTAATTAACAGTTTTTCATACTTGATAACAGATTTCATAGGCTTCTTTAAATTTTCTAAAAATTTTGCAGCTATTTCTGTTGAAAAATACCTTTCAAGAATTAAATGTCTCTCAGGCTATATTCAACGTCAATACAAATGTTGTAATCATCGTAAATGCTTTGAGACTTGAGAGAGAAGGAAAAAGGCTTCTAACTATTTAATGATTCAATCGCTAAAAATAAAACTAATAAAATATTGCTCTTTTTTCCCAAACTTGATTTGTTTGAGGTAACTGATCCTTTTTTTCTTGGAACGATTCATGGCACGTGAATATCGGTATCTCCGAAGGACAACTTTGCCGCCTATCACCAATGAGATAGCAATTAAGGAATTGTAGATATGCTTCTATGAAAGTCTAGAATATTTATCACATAAAGTGTTAATAACATTTTTCATCAAAGCAATAATCAGTTTGTCCCCTCATTTGTAAAAATGGGGATCGTTTATACTTTGTTCTACACCTTCACGGTCATCCTTAATTGTATAGGTGTATGGCAGCATCCATCTTCTTATTAGCTAATAGTGGCAATCATTTCGAAGGAGAATCCGGAAAAGCACCAGTAGGTAAAATTATATCAAAACTATTTCACTGAAAAAATTGTTAGCAAATATTTAAAGTTTCTAACATTATTCAATGAAATCTATTTGGGTTGTAGGGAAAATAAGGAAAGGGGATGTAGGTGAAGTAGGAAAAATTAGAAATGGGAAGCAGAGCAAAAGAAAAGAAATGAGCAGAGAAGAATCATGGGAAGTGACGGAAAATGAGTGAAGAGGAAGTAGAGGCAGTAAAGGGTAGTGGATTTAGGGGAAGTGAGGGAAGAAAGTGAAAATAAGAGGAGATGAAGGAAGGGAAAATCAGGGGAGTTGAACTATAGAAAGTAGGGGAGGGGAAGCAGGTGAAGTAAAGGGAAATAAGGGTAGGAGAAGTATCTGAAGTAAATGAAATTAAAAAAGGGGAAGTAGGTGAAAAGAGAAGAAATGAAAGGAGCAGAATCAGGGAAAGTTAAGAGAAATGTTGGGAAGGTAAGTGATATGAAATGAAGGGAGGGAAGTGAAGGAAGGAAAGGGAAGTGAAAAAACGGGAAGAAGGGGAAAAAGGGGCGGTAAAGGGTAGTGAATTCAGGCGAAGTAGGGGTCTTTAGACTTCTAAATTTTTTGTTCGAAACCTTCAAAAATCTACATGTTGTTTTAAATGCTTTCAAATCTTTTCAGGTTTTAAATTATTTTGGAATCTTTTCAAAACTTTTAAATATGTCTTAAACTTTCTAGAATTTTTTCCAAATTAATAATTATTCAATTGTTGTTTATCATTAAATTTTTTCTGCTCTCTTAAATATTTTTAAATATTAAAAATCATTTAAAATTTTCCCAGAAAATTTAAGATTTTTTTTATTTTCTTAATACCTTTAAAGATCTTTGAAAAGCTTCAAAATTGTCTATCGAAATATTGAAACGTTTGGATTTTTATTAAGCTTGATTTAGAGATTTAGTTAACTATTTTTCATTATTGTTAACAAAAATTATTGTCTAAAAAATGTATTAGTATTGTTAATAATATTATCTTTGATTAATACTAGAAATGGCGTTCTTTTCTGAAATTTTTTACTTTTTGACCACTTTTCACTTGAAGTGAGTCAATATTTATTATAATATTGCAACAATAATTGTCCAAACAAATTATTGTTTATAGCTATCCTTCTTTTATATTAATACTAGATAGTTGCATTTTTTCCGAATTTTTTAACTTTTTGTCCCTTTCTCAATCCGAGTGAAGTAATAGTTAATGCAAAAGTTAACAAAAATAATTGTTCAAACAAATTATTATTGTTAATAACTATCTTCATCTATATTAATGCCAGATAAATGCTGGAAATAGCAATATAATTCTCCTGATCTGACAAGCTGTTCCGTCCAATTTTGTTTTTTGAGTTTCTGTCACTTTTGTAGTTGGAATGAAAACTGAGTTCTCCGCAAGTAATTCAATACTGTTTAGACGATAATTTAGGAAACCATTCATTTGTTACAAAGTATTGTATTGCGAAAAACATATCGTGTTTTGCAAACCCTTTGAAAATATCGTGCGCTAAACAGGGAGGCAATCCTGGAGTTGTAACATGGAAAAAAGCTAATTAATTTAATGGTGATTCCCGTGATATTCCCATGACAATTAATTTATTTCTCAACGCCTCTTCAGCACATTCAATATAATTTTCCACTGTTCGCAAGTCTCGGATACAGAGAACCTTTTCGTAAAACTGGTCGCGGGTTATCAGGCAAACCCGACAAAAGTTGTGTGATTTGCCAAAATTTTCAACATAACCCCCAATTGCATGTCTTCCTAAATTATCGCTTAACATAGCAATTAGAATCTCAATAAAATGTTTGCACTTTCATCAATTATTAAGGATATTCCCTGTGTTTTTAGTTTCTTTACGTCTTCCATAAGTTTCTCTGAAACTTTATACCATCCAAAGTGCCTTATATACGTATCTAAATATAACAAAACTAATTCAATGTTTTTAGTTTTTGTTTGCAAGTGCGAAGGAAAAAGCATCCTGACAAAACATTACTTTCACATGATTTCTAAAAATTTTAATAAGTTAGTTTTCTTTTATAACACGTCCATCTACGATATCGAACATAACTCTACCGTTATCTTTTATTTCCACATTTTCGCAATGGGAAAGAATTTTTCGACCATCAACAACTTAGTAATTGTATCGAATATTGGAATATAACTATATCGACAGCCAGAATCCTTCCATAATTTTCCAGAAGGATTTCCTCCACTGGGAGGATTAAATTTAAATTTTGTTGATAGTATATTTTTCGAATATACGAATTTCTTAAAAATCCTTATTTTCGTCAATCGCGTTTGTGAGTTGACAGGAACTGTCGTCAAAGTTTTGCATGATAGTTGACTTATCACTTTCAATAAAGCCACTTTTCTGTAAACAATGCGAAAATGTTTCCCTGCACATTTTAAAAGTTGCATTTAATTTACTGACAACCTCTTGTATAATAGGTTCCGTCGCGTGATGTTTTGTACTCAATGTTAAGCACATATCAATTACACTTTTCGTCATTGGAGGCAATTCTTTGTTACGACCAAAATACACGCCGAAAACTGGTTATTGCACAATGTAGTGGATAATTGCAAATCATCCCAGTGAACTACATCAATATTAGAAGGTTCAGATAAACTATTGAAAACAGTTTCTGTGTCGCTTATGTTCTTTTCGAATCCGAACCAACCAAAAGGAGGAAGGCTGGGGTCAAGAGGTTGAGAGGGCCGACTGGAATTTCGCCGCTAGTGTCGCTTAAAACGTAAATATGGAATTGGTCGCAGGTTCCTTCGGTCCCCTTAAATCACCAGACGCGGATGGCATTTATCGAGTGCTTTTACAAAAAGACATGGATTAAGTCGTTCCTCCTCTGAAGAAATTATTTAGGGTTGGTACAGCCCTTAAACACGTGCCATTGGCATGGAAGAATCGTAGAGTGGCCTTCATATCCAAGCCTGGGAGGGAGGGAGGGTTACACTGCTGCAAAAAATTTTCGAACAATCAGCCTAACGTCTTTTATCCTGAAGACGTTGGAGAAACTGGTCGAGAGATACATTAGGGATGAGGTGCTCTTGCCCTCCTCGCTGCATAGAGGGCATAGGGTATGCTGTGGGCACCTTCTTGGGTCTAGAAGGTGCTTTCAGCAATACTCCTCCAGACGTCATCTGTCGAGAGGCTTTGAGATGTGGCGTGCCGGACCAGCTTGCATGCTGGATAGGAAGCATGCTACGCCAGAGTAGACTCAAAACCAGATGAGGTGAAGGCCTAGTAAGGGGAATAGCTCCACGGGGATGCCCAAAGGGGGTGTCCTGTCGCCCCTCCTGTGGTGCATTATGGTGGACGGCTTCCTTCGAGGGCTAAATAAAGAGAGGTATTGTATTCAGGGATATGCGGATGACTTTGATATCCTATTCAGGGGGGCATTTTGCGGTAGGGAGTTGACGTTTTCAGATTCAGTTAGATATCTGGGAGTAATCCTAGATAGCAAGCTGAACTGGGCAAAGCGCCTAGAGACCCAATGCAGGAAGTTGGTCATGACTTTTTGGATGTGCAGGAGAGCCTTTGGGTTGACGTTGGCTCAAGGGCCTAAAATGTTTGCACGCCTCTACTCTGCTGTCCTCAAACCCATACTCCTACATGCGACCGTGGTCAGGTGGCCACGGGCGGAACTTCAAACAATGCAGGACAGGCTGAAAAGATTACAAACGCTAGCATTTAGGGGTCTGATTGCAGCAATGAGGACTACGCCCACAGCGGCGATAGGACTCATGCTCTGTGAAGAACCCCTACATGTTGCGATAACTGCTAGAGCAGCACACGCGATGGGTCGCCTAGCAAGAGCAAATAGATGGACGGGGGGCGGAAGGCTAGACACACTAGACTCCCGAGTGATTCAGCGCACTGCCGGTTCGACAGATGAGGCAAGATAAAATAAAAGAACGCTTCAACTTTGCCATAGCGTTCCGCGTCTGCATCCCAAGCAGGGATCTGTGGAAAGCAAATGGTAACCCTCTCCTCCAAGGGAAAATCTGGTGTACAGATAGCTCCAGGGGTTTTGCGAAGGTGACTAGTATGATTTTTTTCATTTGGAGATTTTTCGGCAGTGTTTTGTGAACCGCGCAAAATCATTGACTTTTGATTCATATTTTTTGGTTTGGTTCTGTTTAATATCTATATTTGTAATTAGTGGCAAGTGTCGGTTTTATGGGTTGTATTCGGACAATTTAATTTGTTATTTTCAGTGAGCTCAAAACTAGCTTAGGCTTACGGTGCTTTCTCCTGCTTTTCCATATATATATTTTTTAGTCTTTCCAATGCTCAGGGTTTGTTTTTTATGATAATTTTTTAGAGTTTTTGGGAAGGCTAAAAATAGACCGAAATTCCGATATGCTTACATTTAGGCTGCGTGCGTAAGTTATTTTCAAGTTAATTTTTCAGAGACAGGGGTAGTTTTTCGAAAATTAATTTCTGCAGTTTTGGAGAGCCCCAAAAAAGCCTGAAATTCTGGCCCCGTTGACTTGTTTCATTTTTCAAATTCTATGTAGTGAAGTTGCTGGCTACCAGGTTGTTTAAGAAAACTAAAAGAGCTTGAAAATCGGGATTGGTGCCAAAAACACCCAAAAAAACCCAAAATTCTCTAATTCTTACATTTATTTTAAGTGCACATCTTACTTTGAGGGTAGTTTTCAGGACATAGGGGTTGTCTTCTGACAACTAATTTTTGCATTTTTGAAGAGCCCATAAAAAGCCGAAAATTGTGGTGATGTGGATTTTTTTAATTTTTCAACTTTTCTGTAGCGAAGGTGCTGGCAGCTAGCAGATCCACCCAAAAGTCGTTTTTTTGAAGAAACTGAAAGAGCCCAAAAATCGGCATCGGCACCGCAAAAAAGCCCAAAATTATGGCATAAAGAAAATATTCAAATTCCGTTGTGGAGGTGCTAACGAAAAGCACCTCGTTTCTAACTCCATACGACGCTCCCTTCATCACTGCGGATTGAAAACTTTCCATATTTTTGGTCATCACTTTGCAAAATGTTATGACCTCCATATCTTGAGCAATTTTCAAGACATTGAACAAATTTTTATGGTGCATATGAGCGCATTTTAGACCACATACGACAGTCCCTTCAACACTGCCGATTAAAATTTTTTTATTTCGTGGTTATCACTTTGCAAAATGTTATGACCTCCATATCTTGGGCAATTTTCAAGATATGCAGAAAATTTTCGTGGCGCATATGAGCACATTTGAAGCCCCATACGACAGTCCCTTCATCAGTGCGGATTAAAAAACATCACCAAATTAATCCCTATTTAAAAAATCTGGAAATTTTAGGCACAGGTCTGTAATATTTTTTAATTAGATTGTATTTTAGTTTTTACATTACCTTCGTCATTTTGAGGGAGGAGTTCCTGCACGACCCACATATCAGATTTGTCAAATCAAAATTTCAATAAGGAAGTTCATCTTTAACCAAATACTTGAATTTTCAACAACAACAAATTCTCAAAAAAATGTAATTGTTGATATTTCAATTCAAAAAGATTTTATTTTATATTAAAAACAGTTGATTTCATGAAAAAATTAATTTTCAACAAAATAGTTGAATCCTCAAGAAAAACGATTAATTTTCAACCAGTTGCATTTTTAACCAAAAATTTTTTAAATATTTTCCCCAAAAAGACGACTTTTCTACAAAACAGTTTCATTTTTAACAGGAAAATACGAATTTTCAACAAAATATTTAAGCCTTGAACGAAAAAAAATGAATTCTGAATTAAAATTATGAATCTTCAACAATATTAAGTGAATTTTTATTTAAAAAAAAAATAATTTTTCAACCAAAAAAGATTTTAATTTCAAAACAAATATTTGCAATTTTAACAAAAAAAAAGATTAAATTTCTAGCATAAGAGATAATTTAACAAATAAAAAATAAAACAATTTTTAACTAAAAACAATTTTTTATTCAAAAAAGATATCAACCAAAAAAACTTTTCGTTATAAAAGAAATGTTCAACCAAAAAGGATGATTTTTTAATGAAAAATATAATAGATGATCTTAAAACTTTCATGAAAACAGTTGAATTCATAAAAAAATGAATTTTCAACCAGTTATATTTTTAACAAAAAAATATTAAATATTTTACCAGGGAGACGAATTTTCTACAAGACAGTTTAATTTTTAACTCAAAAATATTAATTTTCAACAAAAAAGTTAATTTTAAACCGAAAAAGACGAATTTTCAACAAAAAATATAATATTTGATATTTTCATCCAAAAATATATTTTTTTGTTCATAAAAAACAGTGGAATTTATATAAAAAAAAACATTTTTCATTAAAATTGTTGAATCCTCAATCAAAAATATGATCTTTTAATCAAGAAGATTAATTTTGAAAAAAAAATTATGAATCTTCAACCAAACAAGTTAATTTTTAACAAATAGTTTAACTTTTAACCAAGTAATCGAATTTAAAAACAAATTGAATTTTCAATAAAAAATATAACAGTTGATATTAAAAGTTGATTTTATCCAAATAGAAGAATTTTTAAGTTTGAGATGAATTTTCAAACCAAAAAGACAAATTGCCAACCAAAAAAAAATTTCAGTCAAAAAAGAAATTTTCGAAAAGAAAAAAAGATTCCATAACAAAAAATATGATAGTTGATATTAAAACTGAAAAAGATTTTAATTTAAAAATAAAAAATAGTGGAATTCATCGAAAAAGACGAATTTTCATCAAAAACAAATGTTCTAGACAATAAAACACAAAAATTTTAAGTCAAGAAGGGACACAAAGCTTTGCAGGGTGAAAGCTTCATTTTCAAAATTCTATGATTTTTCCCCGACCATTATAAACTTTTAATATTTTTAATAATGGAATTTTCAACCGTCAAACAAATTCTCAACAAAAAAGGTAATAGTTGATATTTCAACCAAAAAAGATGAAATTTCATAAAAAAAAAGAAAAGAAAAGAAAATGAATTTTAAAATCAAAAAGACGAATTTTCAACCGGAAAATAGAAATTTCAATCAAAAAAATTAATTTTGAACAAAATGTGAAATTTTCTACCAAAGAGGTGAATCTTCAAACAAAAAGATAAATTTTTAACAAAGTAGTTCAACTTTTACCCACGCAATTGAATTTTCAATTAAAAAAGATCAATTTTCAACAAAATAGTCAACCTTTGACTAAAGAGATGAATTTTCAACTAAAAATATGAATCTTCAACAAAAAAATTATTTCTTAACAAAGCGAATCAAACAAAATTTTAAAACAAAATAGTTGAATCATCAAGCAAAGAAGAATGGTTTTCAAACAAACAGTTGCATTCTAATAAAAAAAATTTAATTCTTACTAAAACAAATGTATTTTTATATATATATATAAAAAAAAAAAATATTTGAATTTTCATATAAAAAAGATATCAGTTGGACTTTTCAACATTAAATTACTAAGACGAATTTTCGACAAATCAGTTGAATTTTCAACAAAAAACGATGACCTTTTAACAAAGTTATTGAATTTTGAATAAAAAAGTTGCATTTTCAACCAAGATAGATTAATTTTCTATTAAAACAGATATGTTTTTTAAATAAAAAAATAAAAATATATTAAAAAAAGAGGAATTTTCATCCAAAAATATATTTCAATTGATTTTTCAATACATAATGTGAATTTTTCTCAAAAGGTAAATTTGCTACGAAATACTGGAATTTTCAACCATAATAATAATAATAATTAATACAGAATTTTCAATTAAAAAGTTGCATTCTTATCCATGAAAGAGGTTATAGAATATTTTTTTTAAATCTTTCAAATCTTTTTCTCTCACTAAATACGTATTAAAATAAGTACATTAATATGATTATATTATACGTGTTAGAAAATTTCTTGTTAGTTTTTTTATTCATCAATCTTTATTATTATTAATTATTATTTAATGTGATTATGATACCTCACATCGTAATATTCAGTTTCTGTTGATTTCTTCAAATGTTGAAAATAACCGTGAAATTTAAGTTTTCAAAGTGTTCCTTTTAATAATAAATAAAATAATTTTGTTATCTTGCCAAAAACAATTTTCAAAAAAAAAATTTTAATTAAATTTTATTCAGAAAAAAGATCTCCTTTCACTCCGCTGGGATTCGAACACCAGGTCAACTGATTTCCGATGAAATTCATATTTTAAGTTCAAAGTGACACGTATGATTTTGCAGAGTGTTATTTTTTATGTTTATTTTTCTCACAGGAATTTCATAAATTCATCCAGAAATACTTTAAAAACTTTATGTTCAGAGTTTTATTACATACAAATTATTCAACGTTTCATGTTTGCAAATCTATGCAAAGTTATTATTCGGAATTTCGTTCTTCAATTTTCTTCGAGTTTCAGTTAATTTATTTGCGTAGTTTCATCAATTAAGTTTCATTTCTAGAAAAAAAATTAAGTTTGAAAATACCATTTGCAAAGTTTAATGATCCAAATTCAACTTATTTTCATTTTTTAGACATATTTTCAGAACTTCACTTTTCACGTCTATATTTCGAATGTTATTTCTTATTTCCACATAAAAAATATTGCTGCCATTTTTTCCATATTGCATCATTGTGCTAATATTATATTCACAATGTATGATGTATTCACTTACTCAATTTGCTAGGCAATGCGCGTATTGCGGATGCGTTTCAGGCAAATTCCAAAATACTATGTGAATTCGGGCATTGCGCGACATGAATTCAGGCAAATCTAGGTGTGAAAGACATGAAGAAATGATAAAATTTACATTCGATTCAATTCGAAAAAATTGTAATTCTAATTGGCGTGCTTTCGAAAAGATTTCATGATGGTTTCTATAGAATAGGTACGAAAACCGAAATAATTTTTTCATTGTAATCCAGAAATTTTTTACAAGAATGCTAATTGAATTTTTTTTAAATTAACGATATACCAAATACTCTCTCATCGATAGAAAAAATTATTAGCTAATATTCTGCATTTAGTGGGCAATATTTTTAAAGATTTAATTGTGTGAAAAGGTTTACGTCAAAGCTGTGCAAGTGCAAGAAGGCGAAATTGCATTTGTAATTAGAAATGTCATAATTGGACATCTTGCGTTAACAAGTAACTAGTATATTAAAACTATTTCTATTCAATGTTATTTTTCAAAACATAACTATATATGTTTATATTGTGTCAAACAGTGCGAGTTCTTCCACACCGCTGTGTTGAGAGTGTTCCCGACCGTGACCTACATGTAGCACGAAAAACTGGTTCATACAAAATTTATTGGAAATTGAGTCTCAATGAAAATTGTAGAGAATCGAATTATTTACAAATTTAGTCTTCACTTTTTTCATCAGGAATTGCAAAATACGCGAGCAAATCGACGAAAATACAAAATCCAAGATGGCGGACACTTCCGGTAATTATTTCTTGAACAATTATGTGATTTCTTCATCTGCCATGCAACTGCACTACGCATCTGTAAATTCCGTAAAACTTTACTGCGCAGCCTTATGTACTATGTAACTCTAATGGGCAGCTGCGTAGATAAATTGTCAACTAAATAAAATAATTTTGAACCAAAACTAGTATGGTTGAATTTTCAGTAAAAAAATTAATTTTCAACCAAATAAAATAAATTTTCAATGAAAAAGTTAAATTTTCAACCAAACAGCTCAATCTTCAACCAAGAAGATTAAATTCCTATAAAAAAAAAATTTCCACAAATAATGAAATAGTAATATTTTCAGTTGAAGAAATGCATTTTTAATTAAAATTATGAATCTTCAACCAAAAAAATTAATTATTAACCAAATAGTTGAATTTTCAATCCAACAGATGAATTTGCTGTTAAAAAAAATTCAACAAAATAGTTCAATTTTTAACCAAGATTAAATTTCTATCAAAAAGGATAGATTTTCGACAAGAAATGGTATAGTTCAATGAATTTTAACTAAAAAAAGGTTATTTTTGACAAAATATATGAATTTTTGAAGAAATATGATTTTTTAAAGGACTTTTCAACCTAATAGGTCAATTTTCAACCAAATAAATGAATTATTAACCCAAAAAGATAAATTAGTCACCATGCAAATTAATATTCGACCACAAAAGACAAATTTTCAATCAAATATAGGCATTTTCAACAAAATAGGTGAATTTATAACTGAAGAAAATTTGCAACCAAACATGGAATAGTTATATCTTCCGTTAGCAAAATTAATTTTAAAAAAATACAATTTTCAACAAAATAGTTAAATTTTGAAGAAAAAAAAACGAGTTTTCAACTTAAATGATGAATCATCATTAAAAAAATCATTTTTAATAAAGTAGTTCCACTTTCAACTAAGGAGTTGAATTTTCAATAAAAAAAGAATTCAATTCTTAATCAAAAAGAGTTGAATTCAGCCAAAAAAGATTAATTTTCAATAGAATAGTTGAATCCTCAACCAAAATAAAATTATTTTAAACCGAAAAGACGAATTTTCAATAAATCAGTTGAATTTGTAACCAAAAAGAATGACTCAACAAAATAGTTCAATTTTCAGTAAAAAAATTGATTTTCAATTTAAAACAAAACTAATTTCTAACCAAAGAAATGAATTTTCAATAAAAAAAAAAAGATTAATTTTCAACAAAATATATGAATTTTTTTAACAAATATCTGATGTTATAAAGGACTTTTCAACCTAATAGGTCAATTTCCAACCAAAGAAATTAATTTTCAACACAAAAAGATGAATTAGTCACCAAGAAAATTAATATTCTACCACAAAGGACGAATTTTCAATCAAATTTAGGAATTTTCAACAAAATAGGTGAATTTCTAACTGAAGAAAAATTTGCAACCAAACATGGAATAGTTATATCTTCCGTTAAAAAAAATTAATTAAAAGAAAAAAAAACATTTTCAACAAAAAACTTTATCTTAGATATTCAATTGTTATGTAGAAAATTTGTGTTTTTTCTTTGAAAATTCAACTACATGATTAAAAATTCGTCTTTTTGGTTTCAAAATTTATCTTTTTTGGTTGAGGATTTCATTATTTTATTCAAAATTCAACTGGTTTGTAGGAAATTCTCATGTTTTTTAGTTCGAAAATTAAACTGTTTGATTGAAAATTAAACTGTTTTGTAGAAAATTCGTCTTTTTTGCTTAAAAATTTAACTTTGCTGTTAGAATATTCATCTGTTTGGGTTGAAAATTCAACTATTTGATTGAAAATTAACTTTTTCTTCTTAAAAATTAATTTTTCGGGTTCAAAATTAAACTTTTTTGTAGAAAATTTGGGTTTTTGGTTTGAAAAAGTTTTTTTTTTTTTGTTGAATATTTCATCTGTTTTTTTTATTAAAAATTCAACTGTCTGGTTAAAACTTGATCTGTTTCGGTTGAAAATTTAACTGTTTTGTCAAAAAATTCATATTTTCGGCCCGAAAAGTAAACAATTTCGTATAAACTTGAACTATTTGGTCGACAATTGGTGTATTTTGTTAAAATTCGTATTTTTTGGTTCAAAATTAATCTGTTTTAGATGAGGATTTAAATATTTTGTTGAAAATTGGTCTTTTTCGGTTAAATTCAACTATTTTTCATTTCAAATTAAAATATTATTTGTTGAAATATCAAATATTACTTTTTTCGTCGGAAATTCATCTTTTTGGATTTATAGAAAAATCGTCTTTTTGACTGGAACATTTCACAATTTGGTACAAAATTCAACTATTTCTTATAAAATTAAACCTTTTTGTAGAAAATTCATTTTTTATTAATTAAAAATTAATTCGCTACAATAAAAATTAACTACATAATTTTTGGTTAAAGATTAATATTTTTTAGCTTAAAAATTCAACTATTCAATTCAAAATTTTTAGAAACGAAAAAAATATAGACTAGAAATTAATCAAATAAAATTTTAACTAACATCACAATCATTGTTCAAAATATTTAATTGAAAGTGTATGTAATTTGGTGAAAAATACATGTATTTGGTTTACAATTCGTATTTTTTGGTAGAAAATCAAACTTTTTGATTAGAAATGTAATGTATGGTTAAAAATTAATCTGTTATTGTTGATAATTCAAGTATTTTGTACATAATTGGTCTTTTTTGTTTATATTCAACTGTTTATGATTTAAAATTAAAATCTTTTGTGGTTTAAATATCAACTATTATATTTTTTGTTGAAAATTAGTATTTTCAGATTGAAGATGTAACTGTTTTGTTGAAAATTCGTCTCTTTAGCTTGAAAATTCAACTATTTGGTTCAGAATTCATGTATTTTGTCGAAAATTCGATTTGTCTTTTTGGCTTCAAAATTCATGTAGTTTGTTACATATTTAATTTTTTTTTTTCAAATATCAACTCAAATAAAATAATATCTGTAGATGGTTCAGCTATTTTGCTGAAAAATTGTTTTTTCTGGTTAAAAATTTAACTCATTGGTTGAAAGTTGAACTACTTTTTTTAAATTCAGTTTTTTGGTTGAAGATTCATAATTTAGGTTCCAAATTCATCTCTTTGGTTGAAAATTCATTCATCTTGTCAAAAATTTAAATACTTTGGTAGAAGGTCCAACTATTTGGTTGAAAAGTAACTTTTTTATTGAAAATTAATCTTTTTGGCTTGAAACTTCAACAATTTAGTAAAAAAAAAATTTGCTTGATTCAAAATTCGAGTTATTTGTTTCAAAATTTATCTCTCTTGCTAAAAAAAAATATATTTTGTTTGAAAATTCATGTATTTTGTTGAAAATTCAACTATTTTGGTCAACATATCAACTAGCTCGTTGAATAATAACGAGCATACTTTTCGGAAATTCATATTTTCGGTTTGAAAATATAACTCTTTTAGTAAAATAATATCTGTAGAGGGTTCAACTATTTTTCTGAAAAATCACATTTTCTGGTTAAAAATTTAACTACTTGGATGCGAATTAACTTGCCTGTTCGAAATTTAACACTTTCGTTAAAAATAATTCTTTTTTTGTTTTAAAATCGTAGCGAATTCAACGATTTAATTGAAAATCAACTTTTTTGATGTAAATTAATAATTTAACTATCTGGCTGAGAATTAATTTATTTTGTTAAAAATTAATTTTTTTGTAGAAGGTCCAACTATTTGGTTAAAAATTACCTGTTTTGTTGAAAATTAATATTTTTGGCTTGAAAATGCAACAATTTCGTGAAATTTATCTTCTTTATTGATTAAAAATTCTGGGGTTTCCGTTTCAAAATTCATCTATTTTGTTAAAAAACTTTGATGCCTTTTATTAGAAAATTCAACGATTTAGCGATTTTTTTTTAAATTCGTCTTTTTTTTTGTTGAATTCAACTGTGTTCAATTTAGAATTGAAATCTTTTTAGCTTGAAATGATATTTACTATTAAATTTTAACTAGTTGGTGAAAAAAAAATTCTGAATTTTTGTTTAAATTCACATTTTCAGTTTAAAAATTGAACCCTTTTAGTAAAATAATATCTGTAGATGTTTCAGCTATTTTGCTGAAAAATCGTATTTTCTAGTAGAAAATTAAATAACTTGGTTAAATGTTGAACTACTATTTGAAAAATTCAGTTGTTCCGTTAAAGATCCGCAGTTTTAGTTAAAAAATTCATTTCTTTAGATGAAAATTTAACTACTTTGTTTCCAATTCGTTTTCTTTTTTGGGTAGAAATGCTTATTTTTTGAAATCTTGGAAAATCTAAATTTTGTTATATATTTTTTATAATCTTTTTCAGATTTGAATTATTTCCAAACATTTAGAAAAAATTCATGTTTTATTAGAAAAAAAAAAAAAAATAATAATAATAATAATAATAATAAGCACACAAATGAATTGACGAAAATTAAACCAATTTCATTGATTTCAGTAGAATTGGCCTAAATTTAATGGAGTTTAAGAGAAATGAGAAAAGTTCGAGAAAATTCACCAAAAATTCTAAATGAATTGAAAAAAACTAAAAAACTGAAAAAATGAATAACATTCAATTTTTTCTTTAATTTTTAACATCTAAAAATTGAAGAAAATTAAACATTCGGTTTTCAACAGTTGAAAATTGCTAAAAATTTATTTTTTTAGTTGAAGATTCATCGTATTAGTAAAAATTAATTAATTTGGTAAAAAGTTGCACTATTCAATTGATATTTGTTTTTTCTTAGTTAATGATTTAAATCATTTTTTATCGAAAATGCAATTGCTGGTAGAAAATGAATCTGTTCTCAGTTGAGGATTCAAGCATTTTATTAAAAAATCGTATTGATTAGTCAAATCCAACTGTTTCTGATTTTGAATAAAAATATTTTTTGGTTGAAATATCAAAAATTAGAACTTTTGTTGAAAATCGATCCTTTTAGGTTGAAAATTCAACTCATTGACTAAACTCATTTCTTCCAAATTAATTTTTTGCGTTAAAGATCTATCATTTGACTTAAAAATTAATTTCTTTAGTTAAAAATTTAACTATTTTGTTGATAATTTGTTTTTCTTGGTTAATTATTCCTGCAATCTGGCGTACACTATCTCTGAAATTTTAGGCAATCTTTTGCAATCCCATGCAATCTTTTACAATACCTTGTAATCCCAACTTACGACAAAATATAATAGAAAATTCAGTATAAATCTATAATGACTTTCCTATAGTAGTATACATAATAAAAATATATAATATATATTATAATAAAATAATATCAGTATGAATAATTGCATAAATACAGAATGTGAAAATATTGAAAGAGTTGATGCAAAAAATAGGAAAAGTATTGAAGAATTATTTATTTATTTATTTAATGGAAGATTGCAACTAATTTTAAGGAACTCAAATTAATTTCAGAGAATTCCCATAGGTTTCAAGCGATTTCGTCAGAGTTGGTAAAAATTTCGCAACATTTTAAAAATTTCTAAGCATATCAGGATGTTTTAAGAGATTCCAAAGGATTTTAATGAATGTTGATGGAATTTCACGAATTGCACGTTTTCCAAATATTTCTGATAATTTTAGAGAAATTCGTCAGTTTTCAGGAGATTTAAAAATATTTCCACTGATTTCATGTTGGTTGATAACATTATCTCGGCTGAGGCTGAAAATATTACTCGCTTTGAGGCACTAAAATGAGAAAATATTCTTATACGTTTTTCTTTAATATTTTCATTATTCAGTTTTAAATTATTCTGCATTTGAAATAGTACAATTTTAATAGTTTCTAATTTCGGACTGACGCGTACCAAACTCTTCCCCTGGAGTTCCATTATTTATGATAAGGACAAAAACCATAAAATATACAAATTTTGTTTAATGGAATCCTTTGGTCATTGTTTGGTCATGTTTGGAATCTAAATTTTGTCGTTTGCACGAAAAAACTCAAAAAGATATTGAGTTTCCAAAATTGGACTTCTAAATTCACGATACAACACAAATTTTAATTTTTTTAAAAATTCTTTTACTAATTGTTTGGCTGTCGTTCGGTCGCGTTTGGAAACTTACTTTTGGCGTTTGGACGTTGAAATTGTGTGAGTTATCAAATAAAAAACTAATTAGAATAATACTGGCGTGCGGCGCCTTCTCAAGTGGTAGTGACCTTAACTGGTCAGCCGTATCTTTAAATGTAGTATGATCAGTCAAACATCCTAACAAGAAAATTTTTGGAAAAATCGAATTTTTAGAAGACATGGATGATTTCAGACCTTTCGTGTTCGTATTAAAGTTTTTCCATCCAAACTACAAAATTTCTTCTAAGCAAACGTCAAAATTTAAAGAAATTTTGAAATTTTAAAAAAAGTTCAATTTTAAAAAAATTTAAATTTTTCAACATTTTTGAATCTAAACATGTAGATTTTTTTTAAATTTTTGACGTCTTTAAAATTTCAGATATTTTGGTAATTATATAAATTTTGAGCATTTAAGACGTCTTTATAATTTTAGAAATTTTGAGCGATTGATAAATTATAATTTTCATCATTTTTGAAATTTTATATATCTTAGACATTTTGGAAATTTAAGAATTTTCAGAAAGGGTTTTATTACAAATTTTGAAAATTTGAAACGTCTTTATAATTATAAAAATGTTGAGAATTTTATAAATTTAAAAAATTTTAGAAATTTCATAAATTTTGATAATTTGACATTTTTTGAAATTTTTATAATTTCAGAAATTTGAATAAGTTTAGAAATTTTAAACTTTTCATCACATTTAGAAATTTTGATAATTTTAGATATTTTAGAGATGGTAAATTTATAAATTTTGAAACTTCGAGATGTTTTTATAATATTAGAAATTTTGACAATTTTATAAATGTGGAACATTTTAGAAATTTTAGAAATTTTGATCATTTGAAGAATTTGAAAGATTTCCGAAATTTTCATTATTTTACAAATCCAAGAAATCTTGGTCTTTTTTAGCATCTTAGGAATTACAAAAATCTTGATATTAATAATTCAATTACCAATTTTCTTTAAGTTTCAACAATTAGAAATTCAATTTTCTTAAAGTTTCAACAGTTTAAAATTCAATTTTTGAATTTTCTTCAATCTTCGAAGGTTTAAAATTCAATTTTCACTTTCCTTAAAGTTTTTTACTGTTGAAAATGGGACAAAATTGAATTTCAACACGTTGAAGATTGAAGTCAATTGAACATTGAATTTTCCAAAGTAGAAAATTCAACTGTTGAAAATTGAAGAAAATTGATCATTGATTTTTCAAAGTAGAAAAATCAACTGTTGGAAATTGAAGAAAATTTAGAATCGAATTTTCAAAAGTCGAAAATTCTGTTGTTGAAAATTAAAGAAAATTGAAATTTGATGTTACAACTGTTGAAAATTGGAGAAAATGGAATTTTTAACAGATGTAAATTGATCATTGAATTTTCAAAAGTAGAAGATTAAACTGTTGTGAAATGAAGCAAATTTTTAATTGAATTTCCGACAGTTGAAAAATTAAACTTTCTTCAATTTTAAACAGTTGAAAATTCATAGGTTCAATTTTCTTCAATTTTCAACTGTTGAATTTTCCACTCTTAAAAATTCAATTATTAATTTTCTTCAAATTTTCAACAGTTCGACATTCAATTTTCTTCAAATTTTAACAATTCAATTATCGTCTGTTTAAAATTCAAATACTTTCTTCAATTTTAAACAGTTGAAATTTCAATATAGATTTTTTCAATATTCTTCAATTTTCAAAAACAGAATTTTCAACTATTGAAAATTCAATTGAAAATTTCTTAATGTTCAACAATTATAAATTCAATTTTCTCAAAGTGTCAACTGTTTAAAATTCAATTTTTAATTTTCTTCAACTTTTAACGGTTTAAAATTCCATTTTCAATTCTTTAAAATTTTCAACTGTTGAAAATTGAAGAAAACTGAAAATTGAAGAAAAATGATGATTGAATTTTCAAACGTAGAAAATTCAACTGTTGGAAATTGAAGAAAATTTAGAATTGAATTTTCAACAGTCGCAAATTCTGTTGTTTAAAATTGAAGAAAATTGAAATTTGATGTTCCAACTGTTGAAAATTGGAGAAAATTGAATTTTTCACTGATGGAAATTGATAATTGAATTTTCAAAAGTAGAAGATTAAACTGTTGTAAATTGAAGCAAATTTATAATTGAATTTCCAACAGTTGAAAATTCAACTTTCTTCAAGTTTCAACAGTTGAAAATTCAATCTTCAATTTTCCTCAATTTTCAACTGTTGAATGTTCCACTTTTTAAAATTCAATTATCAATTTTCTTCAATTTTCAACAATTAATTTTTCGACTCTTTAAAACTCTAACAGTTCTTTAACTTTCAACATTAGAAATATTATACAATACATTAAACAAACGAAATAAAATGAAGAATAAAATCTAAAATTATTTGCGCGGACGAGTGTCATAACGGACCAAATGGGTCCGGAAATCGTGTGTACTACATTATTCGGTCGATTTTCATATAAAATTAATTAAATGTGACAGTTTAAAAGTTGATATTATGAAATATATTAAACAAACGAATTAAAATTAACAATGAAATTTGAAATTGTTTGTGTGGGCATTAGTACAATCAGATCAAATGTGCCCGGAAGTCGTGTCTATTACCTTATACGGTCCATTTTCAGATAAAATTAATGAAATGTGACAGTTCAAATGTCGATATTACGAAATATATTTAACGAACAAAATAAAATCAATAATAAAATCTCAAATTATCCCTGCGGGTGAGGGTCTAATTGGTTCAAATGTGCCCGGAAAGCGTGTCTATTACCTTATACGGTCCACTTTCATATAAAATTAATGAAATGTGACAGTTTGAAAGTTGATATTATGAAATGTATTAATCGAACGAAATAAAATCAACAATAAAATCAACAATAAAATACAAAATTATCGGTGCGGGCGAGGGTCAAATCGGACCAGATGTGGACGGAAATCGTGTCTATTACCTTATTGGGTCCATTTTCATATAAAATTAGTGAAATGTGTCAGTTTAAAAGATGATATTATGAAATACATTAAACAAACGAAATAAAATCAACAATAAAATTTAAAATTATCCGTGCAGACGAGGGACAAATCCGAAGAATGTGCCCGGAAATTGTGTCTCTTACCATATACGGTCTGTTTTCATATAAAAGTAATGGAATGTGACAGATTAAAAGTTGATATTATGAAATATATAAAACAAACAAAATAAAATGAACAATAAAATCCAAAATTATCCGTGCAAACGACAGTCAAATCTGACCAAATGTACCCGGAGATCGAGTCTCTTAAATTATACGGTCCATAATCATATAAAATTAATGAAATGTGACAGTACAAAAGTTGATATAATGAATTATATTAAACAAACAAAATAAAATCAACAATAATATTCGATATTGTCCGTGCTGGCGAGTGTCGGATCAGACCAGATGTGCCCGGAAATCGTGTCTATTACCTTATACGGTCCATTTTCATATAAAATTAATGAAATGTGACGGTTTAAAATTTGATATTATAAAATATATATAACAAACGAAATAAAATCAACAATAACATCGGGAATTATTCGTGAGGAAAAAGGTCAAATCGGACCAAATGTGCCTGGAAATCGTGTCTATTGCCTTATACGGTCCTTTTTCATATAAAATTAATGAAATGTGACAGTTTAAAAGTTGATATTATGAATTATATTAAACAAGCGGAATAAAATCGAATGTGCCCGCACAGTGGGTAGAATTTTTTATAACAAGAAAATGTCCCAAAAGAAGCTACAGAAATATTTTCAGCTCCTTTATTTAAAATTCCTTTTTTACATAAATTTTTACGAAAAGTTGATAAATGTTTTGTTTTTAAGTAAATCATGTAACTTCTTTGTAATTATTATCTTATCTCAGTACACTGACATGCATTTAGTTGATCAATATACACTTCAATTGAATAGGACTTTATATTTATCACTTTCTTTTAGCGAGTATAACATAAGTTCATATAAGTTCTTTTAATAGTGCCCAGTTACGATAAATCCATTATATCGATTGCATCTTCCCTTAAAAACGTTTCTCATGGTACCAAAAATATTTTTTAAATGCCTCCGTTTGTGATGCGAAATGCTCTAGGAAGGAAGAAAATGAATAATATAAATTGAATTCTATTAAAAAATTCTATTGAAAAATTATCTGAAGAAAACTCGTAGATCTTATCCACGTAAATAATGTTACTTTCAAACGTTTTTTCGTATCACAAAAAAAACTATGTGTTTGATAGAAAAATGGTTTCATAAAAATTTGTAGATATTTTTGTGATGACTAATTTCACTTTTAAACATTTTTACGCATCTTGCATAGTTTTACCGAAAATATAATTTTTTATTGTTAATTATATGCAGATGACTCCCACCTTCAAAATTGTTTGCATGATTCACTTGAAAAATAGTCACTATCCGCTGGACTACACTGTTTAACAACTTTTCCAAGAAGTGACAAAAACTATTTCTTGTTTTTGTTTTTACTTATTGACCTCCTTTTTTTCAAAAATTTGACGTGATGCATTATTTTCGTTTTAAGATTCGCAATTGACGTAAACAGTCTTTATAGAAATTATATCGTGCTTGAGAAGAGGAAGGTCGGGTCTCCCAGAATTTGGGAAACAAACCAAATTTAAAAAGCTAAAGTTTGATTATTTGTAACAGTGTAACCTGAAAATCAGAAAGATAATAGAAAATTTTGGAGTCTACTTTGCTAGATAAATAGATTATACCCATTTATATTTGTGAATTGATTTTAGTACTTTGAATTGAATTAATTAATTAATTAAGAAAGAAAGGGATTAATTTAATGGTTTTCACTGAATCTTATAAAAATGTTCGAATATTTTTCTAATCAATTTATAGTGATTTGAATTCGAAATTGTTATTCTTTTTTAATTAGAGGGAATTCTCGATTGATTTTAATGGTTTGAGGGAAGTTTCAAAACTCTTTTTTTTTGTCTTATAAAAATGATGGCATTTTTGGGACTTTTTGACAGGTTCCAGGGATTAATTTAATGGTTTTCACTGAATTTTATAATAATGTTCGAATATTTTTCTAAAGGAATTCGTACGGCGACCTCCATTTTAAAAAACCCGCAAGCGGGAAGTTTAAGGCAGGTTCAAGGCTGCATGTATTAATTGCAGAAAAAACTTGAAAACAGTCTTATAAATAATCGTATAAAGCTGAAATAAAAATCAGGAACATATGACTTATATGTATAGAGATCATAAAATGTAAAATAGCGTGCTATTAAAGAATGTAAAGTGATTCTATGTAACATATCTGAAGAATTATAATCCCATACTATTCACACTATCGATTTTGGAAAGAACGAAGAGAGTTTAAAAATTTTCTTGTATTGTTCTTTTTATTACAGAAATCATTATGAATAATTTGTGCTAGTTGTGCTTAGTCGGTTAAAGTAATGGTTTTATTATTTATATTATTACAAATTCTAATGAATAATTATTAATTAAAAATAAAAGAATTAATTAATCATTATTAATTACAAACACAAGAAATAACTATAATAAATCAATTATAATTATTGTAATTAAAAGTTTAAAATTATAATAATTAGTATTAATCATTGTTAAAAATGTTGTTAACATAAAGTGTTGCAAGTTTAACTATAATTTTTGTCATTGAATGTACTTTTTGTATAATATAATAATAGCAGACGTAGTAAAAATATAAAGAATACAATAATAAATATCTCAATAACCAATAATTATATATAAAATAATTAATTCGCAATTGTTAATTAATAATTACAAATACAATAATTAATTATGATACATAAATCAATTATAATTATTGTAATTAAGAATTAAAAATTATAATAATTAGTATTAATTACTATTAAAAATGTTGTTCACAGAAAGTGTTGCAAGTTTAACTATAATTTTTATCATTCAATGTACTTTCTGTATAATATAATAATATAAAAAAAGCAAAGTTAGTAAAAATATAAAGAATACAACACTAAATATACTTTTATAATTACATTTTTTTATGACTTCCATGATTTATTTAATGGTACTACTGCAATTCTCGCAGCCCTCTTTTAGTTTTGCAGATATTTATGTCCGTGATCCAAGATAAATAGCTAACTACATCATAAAAAATGACAAATGTAAATTTAAATTTGTGCTTATAACAGTATACAATAAACAAAAGTATGAAATTCAATTCTTCAAAAAAATACATCCATAAGTTGTGAAATAGCTTTCTTTTAATTCATGCATTTTAACTATACGTATTTGCAGTTCGATATATATTCCTTTATTATAATGAGAATATTTTTCTAATTAATTTACTCAGAACAAATCAAGACCTCCACAGTATTTCAGGAACTTCTTCTCTTTTTACATTTTCGAGAATATCTCAGAGAGGTCCACTTAAAGCACTCAATATTTCCAACAGTTAACTTGTCAAATCTATAACAAAAGCGGTCAATCTCGTTTGGACAGTCTGTTCCCGCTCGTCCTGCTCTGAACGTGCCGTATCCATGGAGTACTCGTATGGTACCCTCAGGATATATTTGATTATTACCTCCTATACAGGTGACTGGTGATGATGCAAATAATGTTATAACAACTATTAATTCGAAAATCTTCTTACACGATGCCATTTTTATTTTCGAGTATCTGAGGTGAAATGAACAGGCTTTAAAACTGAATTGTTTTTTGCAAACCAACTTTTTGTGTGAATCAAGAACAAGCGAATAAAATAATGTAATGATTGTGACGCAACTTCATACAGAGGCTAATGTGAAGAAGCTGTTTATCAGAGTTGAAAGATAGTCGATAAGACGTATTTGAATTACATTCGAATCATATCATCTCGGTTAAATGATGTGGCGAATATGAATAATATTCCTTCTTCATTCATAATTTATCATACTGTACCATTTTTTCATTCCTCAGTCACCCTCCATCTTTATAATAATTATATTTTCCTGTCTTTTCCTCCCATTCTTTATATAGAGTCACATTTCGTATATCACTATTCCTTGAGAACTCCTTTCCTCTTCCCACCTCATTAATTCTGTCACCTTGCATCTCCTTTCTTCTACTAAAAAGGCTAAAAATACTACTGATGGGCCCTTTTTGCGTATTTAGTTTTATTTTGACCAAAACACTACTCAGGCTGTTTGCTGCGTACATATGTGTACTAAAAAACAAAGTCAAATCAAACAGCCCAGTGGTTCTTTCATATTCCAGTTAGTAGACCAACGCCAGCGTTTTCGAAATTTAGACTCATAATTTTTGGTGATCGATCTCCTTTCAATCTGTATGTTTTCCGTTCAACAATAATAATCAATGGAACAGAGGTCTTCAGCACTTTGAAATTAAAAATGTAATGTTTCCCGTTTAAGAAATTGTTGTGAGCCAATGACCTGATTGAGAACCTCGGATGGCCTACGTGACAAATTCTCGTTGTTATGTTATTTTTAAAAACGAGCTTGCTAACCCTGAATGAGTCATAGCAGTCAACCCAACTTTCCCTTCTCACCAGACCGTTTGTCTTTTTTATCTTTCGTTTGGAAGCGCATTCCTTGAATAGTCAACCATTTCATTTTTCGCCAATGCATCGCCATTTGGCGCGAATCGAAAACGCCAGGGACATCTTGCAGGCCCGCACTCCGTAGAACCAGGATCTTGAAGAAGATACCGGTAACGCCAGAAGGCCTTACGGCTTGCGGCCACGCGCTTCAGTTGCATATCGGGACGCGCAACCCTACGCTCCTTGGATAAGGCACTAGTGCGGCCGATTTAGCGACTTTGTCGCTAGATTCAGCGTTTTATCCGCTTGTTGACATTCGACCGGTAATTTTTAAGGTTATGTTGATAACCAACAACGAAACTAGAACGGGTTTGGCTGGCGAATGAAAAGACAAATTTTTCACGAAATCTTTTTGCAGGAAAGTTTCCTCTATTATTTTGCTCAGTTTTGAAAAATGTTATATATAACTTAGTACGTGACGTCACGAAGGTAGCATAAAGCAGTAAATATTATGGTTATGGTCCTGACTCGTGATGACCCTAATAATGATGCGATATTGGGGGTTTAAACTGCTGACTGGGACAAAAGGACTGCGGTCTTCTGTGGACCAGAAAAGATCAGTTTAAGATCACTTTTAAGACAGGCCTATACCTGCCTATGCTTTAGTCTTAAGTTGGTCTTTCTTTTCACGAGGGTGCTTCTAAGGTATTACACGCAAGATCCTCAGTATCTACACTTACTTATTTTCATTGTTTTTATATTCTTCCTCCTGTTTTGATAGCATTATTCATTAAATTATAAACACATTATCACTTCATGCATGGAAGCAACTGACACCTGATATAACCAAACTTAACCTATAACCATACCCGACACTCCATAGCAGTTTAATTACAAGTCGACAGCCTCGGAGTTGTCGACTATAATCTGTCAAATTCTAGTAGTTTTAAATCAAAATTGTATCATCAAACATAATTTAGTCATGAAGATTAATTTTCTCTAAAAAACGATTTAAAGTAAACATATAGCAATTCAAAGATATGTATTTTCAATGATCACGTAACATTGTCTAGTAAATAGTGTCGATTTTCCTCAATTAATAAACAAATTCATTAAACGTTAAGTATTCGTTATAAAGTCTATACATTCATCAGAAAGAAAAACAAAGTTCTAAACTCTTACCTGTTCTAATATATGTTTTTTTACTACACGTATCATAGAATATGATAAGATTCATTTTTACCTCAACAAATTTTTTGATTCCATGAAGGAATAGTAAGGAGTAGTATCCCTGTAAGTGGGGAGTGGGACGAGTAATGTCCAAGAATTTGTTAATGGTTGCCACGAATGAAAACTTGGGAGGAAGATCGTGCACATGCGAACTGGCGATTGCCATGTCAACGATGTCAATACGCGTTGGAAGTTTCGAACTTGTGTTTTGAATATTTCTGTGTTGCGGGTTTAGAAAAATAAAATTGTAAATGTGAATGTTTCAATAAAATTTGAAGAGTATATATGTGACCGTCCGCGAAGAAAGGGACCTAATGCGTCACAGCTGAATTTTACAGGACGGGCGATCGTATTAGAGCCCGCAAGCGAGCATTTGAGTAGTGGGGATGCGTCTGCGAAAAGCACTCCCTCCACTTGCCACTACACTTTTAGACACGAGCCAGTGTTTTTACATATTTTCTGTTTAGTACATCCTGGATTTTGCATTAATCATTTAATTTATCTTGACTTAAAAATTCAATTGAACACACTCAAACCATCAATGTATACATACATATACGCATTAATACATGCTCACAGAGTCTTAGTTACTAAAGCGGTGGTAGGTGGCGCTGAATTCCGCCATTTCTTTTACACACAGTCGTATAGGCCTGATTGTAACTACAATAGCTTAAGCAGCTTTGAGTCCTTGTAAATCTTGTTCTTAAGTTTATTACTCTTTACCTAGAAAATCTTGTACCTTCGTTTACTACTCTTCACTTAGTGATTTAATCTTTACGAAGAAGGTTCCCATCGGGGCAACAGGATTTTTCACATTGCCAGTTTAAAACTCAAATTTATGAACCCTCGTTGGGAGCAGATTTAAAATGTCTGGAAAATTTCTATAACGACCTGACTCAGCAAATTGTAGGCGTTTTTCTTGACCCCACTGTTCTCTGTCTAGCGCCAATAAGATAGGTCAAAATTTTCCCACTACTTTGTACATCGATATCCCTTCCACTATATATTTCGACGGGCGTCTAAAAATAAAAAAAAGAGGGACAGATACGCTTCCAACGTCATAGAGTTCGGATCCCATGACAAATCGGTCTATTACATTTCGTATATTTCACCAACCTTATTACAACTGTCTAAACTCATGTACATTATATAGTGTTTAAGTGTAAATATAATAATTTTTTGCAAACTTTCAATCTACAATTTACACCCACCCTCCTCTTCAACATAAATTGGCAACAAACAAAAACACTATCTGTAATAAATATAATACTTAATTTCATATCGTGTAATCATAATTAAAAATAAAAACTATAATAAAAATGCAAGTATTTCTTGATGCTGAATGTTAACTTTTCTTCACCATCCCAGATTCATATAACTTTAGACTAATATAAAAAAATTCATAAAAAATATGAATATTTTCTATTTTACTATTTCAAGCTAAAAAATTGCATTCCAAATTTTTATTTCTATCTATTATTTTTACATGATAATTAAACATTTTAATTTTATTGAAAAAAATAAAAATTTTTTGATCAATTACAATAATGTTCAAATATTTTTCTAATCAATTTATATTGATTTGAAATTGTTATTCTTTTTGAATTCAAGGGAATTCTCGATTGATTTTAATGGTTTGAAGCAAGTTTAAAAGCTTTTTTTCCTTTTATAAAAATCATGGCCTTTTTAGGACTTTCTGACAGGTTCCAGGGAATAATTTAATTGTTTTCACTGAATCTTACAATAATGTTCGAATATTTTTCTAATTAATTTATAGTGATTTGAATTTGAAATTGTTATTCTTTTTGAATTCAAGGGAACGTGATTGCCCAGGATTTAGAGATACATAATTTTTCATGAGACTAGTGAGACCAACATTTTTATTTCTATCAATTTCCATTGCATTGATTTCGTATCTTGCTTCTTCAAACAAATAACAGATAGCATTAGAAACTTAAACTGTATTTGTCACTGGTGCAACATCAGTTCTTACGATTTTTCCATGTACATGAAGTGAAATTTTGCTCGGTAGGAGACAATGGTCCTGATTTTGAACAGCAGCCCGAATTTCATCACTGTTGTTGAAGGTTGATGAGGCTTAAAGCTGATGTGTATGAATTTCAGAGTGTGCAATCGACTTATCAAAGATGATTGGTGCTTGAATATTTAAAATTTCCCCCTCCATGACAAATAATCAAACTTTGATAAACAAATTTACAGATGCAGGTGCAAAAAATCTTGAATCTCTTTATTCTCTTCTTCATCTTATGAGCTTCAGACCTACACTTTTTAGGAAGTGGGCGCTTTGAGATGTTAACCCTTTGACTGCTCTTCGTAGACTGATTAGTTTATGGCATTGTGCTGGTTTATTATAATCGAAGCCAATCTTCTTGTTGAAAACTATACCCATTTTTATTATTAGAGAGACTTGATGTATAGTCTAATTGTTATAACTTCTCCACGAAAATTAACCAAATGTCCGTCTTGATCAACTACACGGAGCTGTATATGATCTATTGTCTGCACGGCGACTGATAAGTAAATGACATGAGATGGTACTTCCACTATCATATATCCAGGTGGCACCACAGGAAAAAATTCATGAATAATATGTACTTTCTGACCATTAATGTATGCAAATGTTGTTATGCTACACTCAATACTCAAAGAATTCACTTTTATGATTGATGCCGGTTGATCAGATTCATGAACTTGATTAGCTTCTAGCCTACGTGGAGAAACCCCCAGCAAATGACCGATAGAATCTTTCGGTTCAAAATTTATATCGTGACTGCAATAAATTTCACATTTTAAAGTATTGTTGTTTGATTTAATATTAATTTCAATACTCTTTTTTACTGAAGCATTCTGTAGATAGCGCTTTATGGCACTTATTTCATAACTTCCTGTAGGTATTTTAATTATTTCATTACCCACATAAAATTTATTTTGAGCAATGTTCACATTTGGTACCGAATTGATGGTTAGAAATTCAACGAGTCCAAGCGCGTAATTTTTATAAGGAGACAACTCAATCGGAGGAAAAAGTGAGTTTCCAGGATTGAAGAATTTCCCGATAATGTTAGTGTCAATGAATCATCCACGATGACTGCTAGCATTCAACTGACTTGAAATTGCAAATTTCAGCACTTATATAGATTGAACGTATTTTTAGATTTTAATTGATTGCATAGACAAAATCATTCCCTTAAGCATGTCAAATTGTACACTGAAGTTGAGCTCATTTTATACTGATAATTTTTAATGCAAATTAGTTGGTCGGTTTTATTTGAAACAGTAACATGCATTTGCTCCAGTGCAAGTCGCCTGATGTATTTCCGAAGTTCTTTCCAAGATATTTTCAGCTTTTACTTCATTTGTTCAGAAATCGCACAATTGTACAATTAATCCAATTTTATAGCGTAACCGTTGATAACACATCTACAACTGTTAAAATCTTTTTTGTGCACTATAAAATTGTGAACATTTCTTAATATGACCATTTTCGACCTAAAATAAACCGTTCTCGAGTTATTTTGAAAAACACATTATTGTTTAACAGTTTCCATCATGACGGACATTGCCGTACAGATATGGTTGGGGACTTTTTACAGTATCTTTATAAAGCCATCCCCAACATATCTGTGAAAACAAATTCTACCAATCTGAATTTTTTTTAAATCCTTCATTGACTGGCCTAAGGGGCGAGAGACGGTTGAGACTCTCGCCTCGGAAGGGCTGGCAATGCACGAGTACTCAGTCGAGTATATTACACAATATGATAAATTCCAAGTGGAAACGGTTCAGACGGTCCTGTCTTATTGCGCCGTTGAAAAACTCCCGGTCCGTTGGCCAGTGTCTTTGTTTTGACGTACGGAGTGACGAAGATAACATTTCCTGGAAGTAGTACAATTTGTCAACTAAATCGAAGTGAAATAGGAATGCAGACAACTTTTTGGAGAAAATATTCTAAACGTAAAAGTAAGTTATAATGGTCTGAATATAAATATTTTTCAAGTATTTGATGCTCGGATAAGTGGCAATGTCAGCCGTCAGGAAGGATAGGACATGGAACTGCAACTGCATAAGCCTTTTTAGAAAAAAGATTCCAAACGTAAAGGTAAGTGATGAAGGGCTGAATAGTAATATATCTCAAGTTTTTCAAGTGTTCCGCGAAATACAATCAACTATCTGAAATTTGAGGTTAGTGTACCCGGTTCTGATTAAATCGAACTGAATTACTTTTACGTCTAGCATATTTTCTCGAAAAAGTTGTCTGCATTCCCATGGCGTTATGCTAAAACACTTCATTCAAAGATTCCCGATCTTCGGGCCTCTTTTTTTAATTGGACAGCCAGTGAACCGGGCGCTACCGTTCAGCCCGCGCAGGGACCGTGGAGGGAGATGACCGAACTGCGCAATTTGAAATGAGCATATATAGGGGTCTAAAATAGGTCATCTTTGATATAGGGGATTTCTGACAAAGAAGGATACTGTATATATATAATTAAAAACTAAAGGTTAACAACCACCGCAGGGTCCCACTGGGAGCAACTGTCATCTAAAAAATGAAGGGGCTTGTCAGCATGTTCTCTTAGTAGAAGCGTATGTTCTGCTTCCTGTACATGACTTTTGAGCACCAAAGGTGTTAGTGATGCTAGGCCATGTGTAGTGTCGCTGGAATAAATGGGAGGCCAAGCTCGTCTGCGGCCCTGTCTGCAGCACGGTATAGAAACGCCGCAGCATTGGCAACTTCATATTGGTGTACGAGTCGCATAAGAGAATTTGCACTATTCAGAAATGAGCAGGCTGTTGCCAGAACCGTTCTTCGATGAAGACACTTCAAGTTTAG
Organism: Andricus grossulariae; assembly: GCA_011634705.1. NCBI lineage: Eukaryota > Metazoa > Arthropoda > Insecta > Hymenoptera > Cynipidae > Andricus > Andricus grossulariae. The sequence continues at coordinate 184,800,975 of JAABKJ010075445.1, forward strand.
CAAGCCTCTACCCCCTTTATCTCTAGGGAGATATATTCGAGGTACGGAAGATCTAGAATGATGACTTTAATGGATTGTCATCATCTTGCGTGTGCTTCGGTCAAGTTGTTTCAACTCATCTACGTTCCATTTTACTACACCAAACATGTAGAGCAGTATAGGAACGGCCAGATAATTCGGAAGCCCAAGTTTTCCTGAGAATTTGGTGATACCTTTTTTCAAAGGCCGTTTTCAACACCCGCACATTTGGGGTTTCCGCATGCGGTATTCCAAGATATGTATATGTTTCTCCATTACCAAGATATTGAATGGTATTTCCGCCTATGATTTGAACATCCTGATCGTCACGCGATGATGTATTTTCTAGTCTTCCTTGGTGTAGGTGGACGCTGGCACACTTTTCCAGTCCGAATCTGAAGTGTCTCCCTCCTAGAAGACTTGAATCTCTTCTCGGCTAGGCGGATTTTTAACGGCCCGTGCCGTTTTATTGAACAGACTGGAAGGATGAGTAGAAAAGGTGAACTTTTCCTGAATCCACTTTACTCGCCGTTCAAGGCGCTGTTTCGCTGTTGAACAAAATCTTATTTGTTGCGTCTAGTGCTGTTTGATGGTCGACAGTTTACACTTGTTCAGCGTGTGATTTGCTTTCCTTAAGTTTCGAGCAAGTGTCCTAACTTTTGGAGTGAATTCATTATTTCATGTTATGCAGCTAAACACGCACTGAATATTTGATGTATGCCGTCTCGCCGTTTCCATTGTAAACTGAAGCTGTGCAATACGCTCACGAGTCTTACTCAGGCGTGCTGAAGTATCGTTACTTCTAATTTCGCTCAGCAGGGAGACCGCCTTCTCGTAAACGACACTGTTCAGATTCCAGAGATTAACATCTTCGGGGAGCAAATTGGGGTAAGCAGTATTAGCTTTAGATAATTTGTCCATCCTGAGAAAGACGTTTGGTGGATAGAACTCCTACTTCTCATGTTGGAATTATCGTCTATCTGCAAATGTTGTCTTGATGGAACGGGTGGTATGTTCGCTGGAGGATGTTGCTCTTCTTCTTGCCGATAAAGAGCTTCATATCCGTTTTTGCGCACATAAAAATTATTTCTCAAATATAATATTTTGGGAAATTTAGTCTTACATCAGTGCCAACTTACTGTAAAAATCTCAACCAGATCCGAGCGGAGGCAGCACATACATGCTTATCCTGCTATGCCCTTTACATCCGGGTGTGTTAGGAATATTTTTACCTCACATATACTTAAGAATGTCTGGAAATTTCGACAACGTCTCAAAGTGTTTGGCTCTCATGATTTTTTATAAATTTATTTCACTCAGGAATAACATTCTAACATCCCACCACAAGCACGCTCGTAGTGAAGCTGACCCAAATTTGATTTAAGAAATGTTAGGAGAGTTATCGATCTCCTTTAGTAAAAGTTGAAGAAAAATTCCTAACATCACTGGAGCCTTTTGCATTTTAGATTTTTTTCGAAAAATATGCGAGATAAGAGAAAACGTTTGAAATAAAAGTTGTTCTCCTTGGAGAGACCTACAAAAAGTGTTTTTTTTTTCCGCCACATACTTGTATTCCTTTTTGACTGCTAAAGAACGTGTAAGAAGTCACTTTATTATGATTCTCAGGTAGACATAACATTAGCGGCATTGTTTTTTTTTTAACTGTTTGTTTAAAAAACATCGTTTTTGGAAATCTTCCAAAATTATAGTTTTTCAAATAACGACGGAAAACAACTTTTCGGTGTTGCTATACTACGTGAATTCATCCATATATGAATGTTAGTGACGCGCATTTTCTTCAAACCCCAGAACTTGGGCCTTAATCCTTAATTTCAAAATATTAAAAATTTAACTCCTTTATGAATTTTAAATCCAAACAAATTAGCAATAGAGTTTAAAGTGTATTTAAAGTGAATGGTATAATCATTGATGAATGAATGTAACCCCTATTTTAATTTGTAAGTTATTTTTTATTTTGAACAGTTAATTTTAATTAATTAAATTATTGATTTAATGCTATTTTTCTTTAAACGTTGAACGCCAGCTAAAATTTATTTTCAAAAAGTAGCAAAAGAAATTAATTATTAATTCTTAATTATCCTACTTCAATTAAATTTACGCATGTTCGACTAATTCAGAATGGATTACGGAAAGGGACGAGGTCAGGGGTGACATCATACGGCAAATGAAGCAATAAGTACATTTTTAAATATCACATAGGTATTAAAAATTCGAAAAAAAAAGACGAATTTCCATTCTTGAACAAATTAACCAGTAGGAGGATATTGTTGGCCGACCCCGAGGTCAGTGGTAACAAATACACGCGACTGTTGATTCTCGCGCTTCGCGCTCGATGATGTGTTTAATTCGCGCTACGCGCTCGGTCTTTGTATTTCCCCCACATTTGCGCCCAGACCTTTTAAAATTGAAGGTCAAATCATCGACAACTGTTCAGTTTTTGGTACTTATTAATTAGGGGTGGGTTTTCGATATTCGAGCGAGAAGTTTTGCCACCAGCATTATTCGGTGGAGCAAAGAGGACAATTTTTCTCGTTGTTAAATACCTAAGATTGTATTAAGTTCTGGCTGTTTTTGTCGATTTTCCTGATTCGAAGAAAGTTCATCAATAAGGGTGGGTTTTTGGGGGTTGGAGCGAGGTTTCTCAACATTACCGAATTTCGTCTGGTGTTTATTCCTAACTGTTAGACTTATTACTTTGTTTAATATGTATAAAGTTTATTAACTTTGTAGTCGACTTTACTGTCGCATCTACGGAAGTCGCTTTAGGGGTGGTTAAACACCCCCCAAAATAAAAATTTTGATATATTTTTGCATGAAATGCATTTTGAAATCGCCAAAAACAATTACAGCAAAAAATAATTGGTGAAAATTTTTTTTTTTTTCATCGTTCATTTGAACGTTCAGAACTATTTGGTCATGAATACGGCTCAAATTGAAGGTTTTGGCACGCAGATGTGCAATAAAAAATTTAATTTTCTATGTCATGCTGATGGTTTCTTGTTAACAAGGATTGAAAAATGAAAAAAAAAAAGTAAATTTCATTTTTTAGACCACTGCTGGAATCTTTTCTATCAGATCGATTGTATTCGAAAATTAAAGGTCTTGGCATGTGGATGTGCATTGAAAAAAAAAAATTTGTAACGTAGTGACGTTTTTTTGTAATTAAAACGTGAAAAATAGAGAAATTTCATTTTTTAGACCACTCCGCTTAAGTCTTTTCTTTAAATTGATTGTCTTCGAAGATGACTCATATTAAAGCGTTTGACATGTAGATGTAGATTAACGACGACATTTTCTAGGCTAAAGTGTCGTTTTGATTTTGTTATCAGTGCTTAAAGCATATTTTAAATGAGGAAATTTCTTTTTGTAGACCACTATTCTAGAAACTTTACTCTTAGTCCGATATTTTTCAGAGATGGTTCAAAGTGAACGTCTTGAAATGTAGATGTACATTACAAAATAATAATGATTATTATACCATTAAGCCATTTCCCTTTTGGGGTATGCATGAGATGCTCGGGTAAAGTTTCCTATATAATAGTATTGTCTTTTTTTAATTATTAGTGTGTACAAAATTATAAAAATAAGGAACGTTCATCTTTACATTCTCATTCATGAGAGTGTAATGTATTCGTCCAAATTTACGATCTCTGGTTTTTAACGGATCTTTACGTTTTAGCACTCACAGATTCTGAAAATCATACAATTTTGTCGGTGTCTGTCTGTCTGTATGTATGTATGTATGGTTACCTGAATGTTGTAGCCACGCTAACTTTTGAAGGATTTGTCGAATCGAGTCAGCCTTTCTGCCGTCGGTAACTGGGACCTCTCCATGCAGTCCCCTCCGCAACCGACAGATGTCTCTGGAGAATAGTGCCGAAAATTACCGCCAAATTTTCCCTTTTTTTTCAAATCCTCACAGCCCTTGCATACACCCCTTTCTCTCCCTTGAGATCCCCCAACTCTGCGGGAACCACCCTTGACCCTTCGAAGACCCCAGACTCCTGACCACACACTCCCCCGACTCCTTCCCAACCTAACCTCACTTTCTCTAAGAAGCTGAATCCCACCTCACACCCACGCTGAAAATCCCTTTTTATCTTCCCAATTTACCCCCACACAACCCTACACAACCTTAAATAAATTATTATTTATATTAATTATTTATTGATACTCAATTAAGAAATAATTCCTTATCGTTAATATTCAATAAAAATTAATTTATTATTATAAGTATTTTAAAAGTTTATTATTTACGTAATTTCTGAAAATGATTTTCTAATTATTTTCGTATAGAAAACACGACTCCTTACTTTATTATAACATAAAATGACTGATTTAGTTGTCACTTAGAAAATGACTGACGAATCAGTCATTTTTATTGATTGAGAATCAGTCATTTTGAGTGACTGATTGAATCACACACCAATATTGACTGAGTCATCAGTCAAAACGACTGTTTTGCCAGTCGAAATGACTGATTTGTCAGTCACAATATGCTCGATTGATTGAGTCAGTCAAATTTTGACTGATTTAGATTTAGAGTGTACGCAATCCAAAGTCATTGAGTCTTCTGAAATCGTGCACTTGCATATCCATAACTTCGATTAAAGGACTCACTTTTTTTAGGAATATCTTGAAGTCTTCGTAAGTCAGGATTTCCTAGGTTTTCTTCCAAAGTGCCCCAATCTGCCCATGAACGCTATCAGCTTTCTTGTATGTGTGGCCAACCTCCAGGTATTTCAAAGTGACAGCTTGAGGGCCCCACACTGCATTCATCGTTTGCAAGAGTATTTGGAAAATGGTCCAATTTTTATTCTGCGCAGCGCAGTTGTCCATCCAAAAAATAAACCTTTTGGATAAAGTATTTTCGGAAGACAGAATCACCATCAAATACGATGGTGCGAAATCTTTCGCTGTGCGACCTGTGATTTCCTCGTGCCACAGAACGCAAAGGTTTCTGCCTTGTGCTTGAAGAGATGCAAAAGTTTCATTCATTACGACCAAACGACTGACCAAGAAACTGTTTTTAGTTGTTATTTTTGGCAGAATGATGATTTTTTGTATGTAAACGGCATAAATTTCGGTGTTGCAATCCCACGTGGCTTCTTTGTCCTGGCAGTAAGCTTTTCGAGCCTCCGTGTAATGCGTCTTGTGCTCCTCGTGCTTTTTGCAAAGATGTTCATTCACGGCGGAGATTCGAATAGCGTCCAGTTTTGCTGGAGTTTTCTCGGCATCCAGTGAGAACGCCTTTCCGTCAATATCAGAGATCGTTCATTGCGGCGCTTAGACTTGAACGTGTTGGGCGTAACTCACTGCAAAGCGTGAACGTTCAACACATGTCAATTTCATTACTGAAGAAGAGCCGAGCACCACAGCAGGCCACAGACCCCGTACTCATTCCGAACTGGGACCTCGGAATAATAGGTCTACAGTCCCCTTAACGAAATTTATGGCATCACGTACGCTCATTCAACTCTTAGGCTGCGGAGAGAACATACTGACCTGCTGTATTCTTCCCTTTGCCTAGAGAAGAGAAAAGTAGCGAGCGCCATTTCGCTCCCAATCCCTGGAAAATACCTAATCAACTTAAAAATTCTTTTGATTCAAAATACACATCGCAGCAAAACGGGTTGTCAAAAGCAAATCAGAAGTTTCGTTTTGACAAATAAATGATGAATACTAAAATGCACGAAATAAAACAACAATTTATATAAACTTATCAGTGTATTCGCACCACTAATTTTGCAAATATCCGCGTAGTATTTTCTAAGTTTAAGTTTTAGTCTAACCAAAAAAAATACAGATAAATATACGTCAAGTATGGGGTATCTTTTGACAGAAAAAAATTTAGTAATTCAAAAATTTATTTCTAAGGTTACGAAACTCGACAGGAGTTGCAATTGTTAGGAATTATTTTTTGAACTTCAAAATATTAATCCGTGAAAATAATTATTTTATTTGTCAGGAATATTGAATTCACTTACTTCGCTGTAATTTTCGCAATTCGATGCGTGCAAATGAAATTTACTTTTTGTTCTAAGTTTATAACCCTTAAAATTATGTTCGGAAATTAATTGTGAAAAAATATCAGTCCAGTCCAGTGGAGTAAAACTTGAAAACTTCAGGAACATGAAGTGCACGTAGTATGCTAGCATGGAAGATGGACATATGAAATAAGCATTGACATATACAAATGGACTGCTGTAACCATGATAAAAAAATACATGGTCTACCCTTAAGCTCTCCCAGTTTCGTCCCCACTCGCGCTCTACCACAGCCAGCCATTTAGTTAACATATGAACCGTTAGCGTCTCGGTCTTCACTCAAAATTGAATTTTCAACCAAACAGATGAATTTTCAACTAGAATAGTGAACCTCTAAGTAGTATAATTGAATTTTCAACCAAACAGAGGAATTTTCAACTGGAATAGTGAATCTTCAAGTAAAATAATTGAATTTTCAACCAAACAAATTAATTTTCAACTGGAATAGTGAATCTTTAAGTCGAATAATTCAGTTTCCTATCAAAACGATGAATTTTCAACTCGAATCCAATCAAGGCAAGACGGGTTGCCCAGTCGGTGAAGACAAGGCGCTGTTGCCCAGCCTATTAAGGCAAGACGGGTTGTCCAGTCGGTTAAGATAAGGCTCTGTTGCCCAGCCTATTAAGGCAAGACGGGTTTCCCAGTCGGTAAAGACAAGGCGCTGTTGCCCAGTCTATTAAGGCAAGACGGGTTGTCCAGTCGGTTAAGACAAGGCGCTGCTGCCCAGCCAATTAAGGCAAGACGGGTTGCCCAGTCGATGAAGACAAGGCGCTTTTGCCCAGCCAATTAAGGCAAGGCGGGTTGCCCAGTCGGTTAAGACAAGACGCTGTTGCCCAGCCAATTAAGGCAAGACGGATTGCCCAGTCGGTGAAGAGAAGGCGCTGTTGCCCAGCCAATTAAGGCTAGGCGGGTAGCCCAATCGGTTAAGACAAGGCGCTCTTGCCCAGCCAATGAAGGCAAGACGGGTTGCCCATTCGGTGAAGACAAGACACTGTTGCGCAGCCAATTAAGCCAAGACATATATTTTATATGCAGGCGCGTATGCGCGTGTGTGTGTGACAAAATGCGCGCACACATTCGCTTCTTATTCATTTACTATTTCGACCTCTCTATTTGCAGCATTCAATGTGGTATTTAGTAGTGAGTTATCGGGATATCTGATATTGTCTTGATGTCGTGCATATCCCAGATACTATAACACTAGCATTATGTGCACATGTACCTAGAGTCCGAGCTCCGCTTTGACAGGTACAATAGTATCCAAGAATTACAACATTATCACTTTCGACATAATTATGATCGTCTTCAACATCAAATCAATATGCTATAAAAAGTTGATGCTTAATTGCATTACGGAATCTTGAATATAGGCGTACTCGCAAGAATCCCGGATCATTGACGTTTTCATCAAGCTGAAAATGCTCATCATTATCTCTTACTAACTTGTCTTGAATATACGAGGAGGAAAGACGTGTTTGATAAGTTCCTACACTCAGGTCTTTTAGGTAGTCTAAAATAAGTTCAGTAAAATGTAAAAGGTTTTGTTGATCTAATCCGCATCTTACATATGAATAGTAGGACGATATCTGTTTAAGATAGCTCCAGCTATAGGATAATAACTATTGAGTTTCTTTGCATGCTGCAGGTTTAGAGTTTGTAATAGAAACTTAAAAACATATCTTAGGTGCCCATTTCGTACCTCGACAATCCAGCGATTTTTAGTTACTATTCGCGATTCATTTGTCTCTTCTGTTTGGAGTTGTCTTTGTCCAGGTTGAGTAAGTGCAGGCATTCTATGATCAATTCCGAAATGTTGCAATAAAGGTATAGCATCGCGATAACCTCTATCCACCAAAACAATGTCACCATCATGGAACCAGTTGTCGCTTTAGCCATCTTCAAGGGCTGTCCTATAGTTGACCCTGCAATATAGTCTGTCTGCACATCTAGATGGCCCAATGACCTTTCATTTTTCTCCGTGTGAACCTCGTCTTTTTATCTTGGCAGAAATTTAATCAAGATGAGTAAATATTTTGTATGATTACTCAACGATTAGGTAATAATTATTCGCGTTCTTGGTCTAGATTCAAAGAGTGGGATTCGCTCTTGATTTTATGAATTTTACTAATTTGGAGAAACAATTTTCTAGACTTGAAAATAAGTTACCCTAAAAATGAAAAAATATTATAATTATGATGCTAAATTTTCTACACTTTCAAATGGTTGTTCTTGGAAAATTGTATACTGAGGGTCTGCACAGATATTCGCCTTGGAATTGAAGGATACATTTCAGGCTTTGACTCATCAATAGTCTCGTGTGTACCGTCAAAGTCTTTTTCAATTTTCGGCACCAGCTTTCGATTTGCATCAAGCATAGCTTTTTACATTCTCAACAGAGAAGGTATTAGGTTCGTGTGAAATTAAACTTCCTCCCCCGTTTTTGTCAAATGTCCACGTTTTGAGAGCTCCTGAACCCAAAAGACAGGTTTTTACAAAATGTCTGTATATTTTTAGTTTGTCAGCACGATACATTTCAAAAGAATTGACGAACTGAATTGGGCTTTAGTGTGCTTGTTAAGTGTTCTAAAATAAACGTCAAGTTTGTCAGCCAGTCATTTTGGATAAGAATTCAAAATGTGAGCACATTTTGAAAATTTTTTACAATACTTTTTTCAATATTTTTTAAAATTATATGCACGGATATTGAAAGTAATTAAAAAGGCGAACAAAATATCCCGATGACTTCTTTCGATAAAAGAAAAATTACCCGAGTTATAGGATTTACAAAATTCCAAAAAACAAACGAAAATTAACATATTAAGCCAAAAAACGTACGATGTGAAAAAAAGTCAAGAAGAGGGAATCGTTGCTTTTTGAACACCCTACAATATAGTCAGATCAACTTTTTGAATTTTACCACAAATCCAAAATTTAAATTTTGATCGCTCAAAAAAATAATGAAAAATCGCAAATTCCAGTTTGCGGTCAAACTATGTAAGATATGAAAAAAAAAAAAATGGAAAGAAAAACAAAAATTGTGCACATAAAAAAGATCTACAAATTTGTTACTGATCACTTTTTGATAGGATACGTAGTTTTTTTTTATTCGTAAAAAATAATTATATATATATACATGTGCATACATACATATATGTATATGTTACTTATATATGTAAAGACTTACCGCGGTCCTACTGGGAGCCGGTGTCATTTTTCAGATGGCAGTTGCTCCCAGTGGGACCCTGCGGTGGTTGTTAAAAATATACAAGAAAAATCGCTGTTTTCGTCGATTTTACGTCTATTTTTGCGTTTTTCGGAAAAATATGAGCCAACTAGGTTATTTGGACCCCAAATTCGGATTCAGCGGCCCCAAAAACATATAGATATGCTGGTTCAGTCCACCGGGCATAAAAATCTTTTTTTTTTTGCAAAAATGTATAAGAAAAATCGCTGTTTTCGTCAATTTTACGTCTATTTTTGCATTTTTCGAAAAAATATGAGCCAACTGGGTTATTTGGACCACGGATTCTGGATTAAGCGACCCCAAAAACATATAGATATGCCGGTGTAGTTCGCTGGGCAGACCACTCTTTTTTTGTGTGCCGGTGTTATTAACTGAGCATTGCATTTCTATGGAAATGGCTGAAACATCCGAGAGTTATATTTTTGAGTTAATGAACCATGAAAAGTGTGGCGAGTTCAAAAATGTTATCCACAAATATTTATCGTCGAAATTCAGCGATTATTAAATTGATATTATATATCACGAGATGGGTGGGGTATTGTTGACCCATGTCACATCTACTGTAAAAAATAATATTTTAAAAGGAATTACATTCAACTAAATGGTTTAAGTCATCTTAAAAAAAATTTAAAAAGAATATGTATATATACTCTGACATTTTCTTATATAATAAATACCATTGAACTTATATCATTATGTTTTCTTTCTTCTTCCTTTCTTGTTATTAGATAATATACTCAGTTTTCAGATGGACAGTTTCAGGGTTATCTTTATCTCTCCAGATTTTACAATCTTCCGACGACAGATGTGTCGAGTCCCACTATTCTGTGAAATCAGCTCTACCCATGACCGGCGAGTATAATCTCGGAAAAAAATTGGAACAGCCTGGTTGATCAGCATTGCGATGCATAATATATAGTTTTTATTGAAACTCCTTCTCCAGCGTTAGAAAATAAGGACAATTTAAGGAGAATGAAAAATAATTCAAATAATTAATTTTAAAATATAGCTAAACTGAAAAATATCTAAATTCTATAAAAAATGTTATTAAAAATATGCAGACATTTTTCTAACCATTATTTGATATAATTAATCAATTTTTGTAAAATGGTTTGTGAGTATAACAAAGTACACAATCTCCTGATAAAAATTAATTTCGAGATAATGAAAAAATTATTCAAATCATAATTGAAAATGATACAGACTCTGTAAAAATTTGAATATAAAAAAATTCACACCGTAGTGTGAACATTATTCGACAGAAGTAAAACATTTTTGTAAGACATTTTTCCAAATATAACAGAGGGAACAATCACCTGATAAAAATTCATTTCGAGCTTCCCTCTTGAGTTATATCTGGTCTATTAGAGATAAGCGGGGACAAATCTGCCCTATTCCATTGTTAATGATTCATATAATATGACTACATATTTCGCCAGCCAATGTAATTTTTAATGAAATTCACAAATGATTTGTGATGAAGAGCAACTGTAGAATCTCTTATAAAATATGAAATTGCATTGACACAATGTGATAAATGAATGATTGAATGAATTATTAATAAAAAATCAAAATGATTTTTTATTATATAATGAATATAAATTAGTTATTAATTAATTATTGAATAATAATTATTTATGAATGATTGTAAATTGTAATTATTTAATTTTAATTATAATTGTTAATTTTGACTATTCAATTATTTAATGTGTATCAATTATCAATGACTTATTTATGAATAAATATATGCTTGAATTTTTAATAGTTTAATAATTATTTATTATTTATTAATTAATAATTATTTAATTATTAATTACTCATGAAAATTGTAAAATTTAATTACTTAATATTAATTATGATTTATCATTATTAATTATTGTTATTTCGAATATTTTAGATTTTTAATTAGTTTCATTTATAATAATTTATTATTATTAATTGATATTATTAATTATTGATTAATTAATAATTATTTAATTATTAATCAATCGTGAAAAAATTTGCATTTGAATTAATTTATTTTTAATTATTATTAATTAATTATCATCATTAATTATTGATCTTTAAATATTGAAAAAAATTAATTAATTTAATTCATAATAATTTATTAAAAATAATTAATATTATTATTATGAATAATTTTAAATATTCATTAATGAATATTAATTTTAATGATTTATTAATTATTATTAATCAAACGCTTATTCATGACTATTAGTTGAATGTTTATAAATCAAAAAGACGTTAGTAAACAATGATCTAAATTTTAAAATAAAACTACACTAAATGTTTAGTTTCATTTACTTTCCGTTTAAACTTATTTAATTTCTACCTCTGATTCCCTTTATGGTGTGAAGAAGCCTCAGGTAATAAGAGCCATAAATTAGTAGGAGGAGCACCGAGGAGCAAATTAAGAGAAGAGTAGAGCCTTGGGATTGACTGATGTCTATTACTCTATTGTATTGATATTTAAATCAAAGGCGTCTCCAAACTCTAAATTTAATGATTTTTCATGTTTTTAATAGTCTTTTTCTCCTATAAATTATTATACGTTTTTATTTTGTTCTTTAAAAACCTGTTCTAAGGTAAGCAACTCGTGTTTTGTGAAAATTCCAGTTGATAAAAATATATAGGAACCCGTTATATGGTTTTGAATATTGCAATTTCACGGAAATTGACGATGTTGTTGTATTGTATTGTATTGTATTTTATTACTCTCCCTTTTACGGGTTTGAGGGCTCCGTTCCCTTTACATCTTTTACATTCAGGGGGTCTCAAAACGTGGACATTTGACAAAAACCGGGGGGGTCAAATTTTACACAAATCTAATACCTTCTCTGAATGAGAATGTAAAAAGGTTACTGAGCTTGACAAGAAAAAGCGCAGAATCACTATTGAAAATATTGTATTTCGCACTTTACCTGACACTAGTGTATATTTCTGATTTTTTAGGTAGTTTCTCTTGAATTCCCAACCTCCGCGCGAAATATACTCCGCTTGACAAAATGCGAATAATGCAAATATTTACACATAGAAACACGAAACCTTAAAAAAAAATTGACAGCTTTGTAAAACAAATGACAGCTGTTTTTGTCTGCCGTCCGATAAAAATAGCTGTCAGTTGTTTTACAAAGTTGTCAAATTTATCTATCGATTAATAAATATACTAGGTGTATGGGGTGTATTTATCAGCTTTTAACTACCTCCACTCTCAAAATAATATTACATTTAAATTATAATTGTTCTATAACCAAAAATTTTGACTGCTTTTTTTAAAGTTTTGCGTGTCGGATTTCTCCTTTTACATTTTCTAGAATATCAAGTAGTCTTTCAGGAATAATAAAAACGATTCCACAAATGCTCTCTCTCTATGGAAAATTCGAGCTATTGCCAAACATGAGAATTGTAGCAATGGGAATTTAACGCGATAGAATATTTTCTTGTAATCTGAGTGCGAAAAAACTGGCTTTTATGTCTCTCCAAGACACATTATCATCATCTTCTTTTGCCATACACTATTGAAACAATTTCTCGCACTTCGCGATTCCCAAGCGTACTTCTGCGGCAAACCTGAATATCGAAAGCATAAAGTCACTCATGTATTTTACATGGATGAACGCAAGATCTGTACCAAAAATGTGCTCGAAAAGAAGTACCCCTCGCGAGATTGGAATGAAGTTTGGGTTGGAAAAATCTTTCCTTTTATTTTAAAAATTTTGATGACGAATTCGATTTTTGACTTTTACTTTTGACCATTTCGATGTTTATTTTTCTACTAAAAACAGAAACATATATTCTAAAAAAATGTTAATATTGATAAATAAACAACGAGATGTAAATCTAACTCGCAAGCACGTGTAAACACGCTGGTAAAAACCTAACCTAAATCTGTCAAACGAAATTCGGGATCGTAACAAGTGGTAATTAGGTATTTCAGCTTGGGTGAGCGAAACCCAAGACTCCAAAAGATGTCTGCATGCCGAGCGCCATACAATAACACCAATTGCATGGGACAAAACTAGATTTTTTTATTAGCTTAAGGCAATGTAACGAGTATACCCGCTGATCAAGTTAGTCCTGAGATCAATATTTTTTCACCCATATTTAAAAATAAAAGTTAAAATAACGCGGAAATATTCGTTTCAGAAACTTTGGTCCCATGAAACGTTTCATTGTTTCACGAAACTTTCAATGTTTCAATGAAACGTTTCATGGACTTACAACCCTACAGACGACAGAGCACGTCTGCGGCGTTGCGGCTCGCGCAGCCGCACACGTTAATCAATACAGGCGGGTTTTTCAAAATTATAAAATTCTGAGTTAAAAAAGAAAACGTTTATTTATTGTTGTTTGAATTGAAAATTTTACTGTACTCTGCTGATCTCTTCACCACTTTTAGAAAATTGCGATTTTAATTTAGAGCTTACATCTAATTCGAAAACAGTTTCATTATTTTAAGTACATGAAAAATATAATACGTAAAATATATTGTTATATCAACTTCCCACAATGTTAAAAGAAAAATTTTAGTGTAGAAAAAAAATTTAATGGTCAGAAGTTATTTTTAAGTATGAGAAAAAAAAAGTTCAGCAAGTTAATGTACTTTAACATTTCCAACAAAATATAATAAACAGGTTATATTCGTAAATGATTCATTAACTATGTGTGTTTATAATGTAAGAATTATTTTCATTTATAAAAATGAAATATGGGTGCTAGATTCTGCTTGAATCGCGCAATATTTTTTAACTCATTATCGTAATTTATTATTTGCACGGTGTTTTTTCATCAGAATTATCCCGATTCATATTTATTTCTAAACGGATGCAGTTTAAAATAAATTTATAGATTTAAATAGCAGCAGACCACAGCCGACATTTTATCTCTCTACTGCCCTCTATCGAAATAAATGGCGTTACTTCTTGGGGCCAGACTGGTTTGCTCCGATATTGTTCACTACGGGCGTTTTATGGGTAATCCCAATTCAAGCACTGATCGGCTTTACCAACATAAGTTTTGATAATTAAAACTTCTGAATAATTGGGAAAGCTTCAGGATTTGGATGGGATTTCATTCACTTACTCACATAATTACGAGTAAAATAACCTGTTAGTTAATCCAGAACGTCCACTATGGGCGTTCTATGGGTATGCCCAATTTGAGCCCAAGCAAGAAATCAAACACTGATCGGCTTTATTAACATAAGTTTTATTAATTGAAAATTCGGAAAAATTGGAAAAGTTGCAGGATTTGGATGGGATTGCATCCATGTACTCATATAATAAGAGTAATCTGTTAATTAATGCAGAACGCCTATAATGGGCGTTCGATGGGTATGCCCAATGTAAGCCCAAGCAAGAAATCAAACATTGATCGGCTTTACTAACATTATTATTATTATTGACAACAGCACGCGGTATTCCCAAGCGGTCACGCATTATGAGAGAAGTTTTAGACTCCGGAAGCTACGATCATGGTTCCTTAAAGCAACCAATCCCGACGCAACTGGAACGTCACCCCTACGACATTCATGTATCTATATTTGTATATTCAGGTATGTGTATTTGTATATTCATGTATATAAAAATTTGTATAATTAGGAAACGAATTAACACTGAAAATTTTCCTTCCGGGTCCCCTATAACGTATATATCTTATGCTTGGGCTTCGTCGGAATAAAATAGAAAAATTTGTTCATCGCAAAGTTTTGGAAAAATCGCGAATGTTACTTTTGTTTCTTAATCTGCATAATATGCCCATTTTTTTTAATTTGCAGATTTTTTATTTGACTTCATATGGGTAAAATTGATTTTTTGTATGGAGTTCTGAAAATTAAAACAATATAGAAGCTCTAAAAATTACGAATATTTTTTTCAGTATACAAAAATTTTTTTATGTTCAAAATGTACTTCCAAACAAATTGAAAAGATCAGATCGTTAAGAATGACGAGTTAATATAAAAAATGCACGAACTGGTTACTTTTTAACGATGTGATCATCTCAATTTTTTTGGGAGTATATTTTGAACGTAAGAAAGTTATTCTATGCTTGAAAAAATTATTTGTAGAGCTTGTATACTTCTTTCATTTTCAGTTCCTTACAAAGAATAACATTTTCCCTATATAAAGTTGAATAAAAAAAAATGAAAAAATTGTGGAAATGAGGCATATTATGCCTACAATAATATAATAATCTGAAAATACATCATCCAAAAAGTCTAGTGGTATATTAACAAAAATGTTCTCTTGTCATTTCGACGCTTCGGAAACAAAATAGTCTCTGACGAAGGGTTCAATTTCATAAAATTTTAAAAATATGTAGTAGTCAAAGTGGTTTATGTAGGTACGCATTTTCGATTCTTTAGATGTCCCGACAAATATATTTTATTTACCATCCTTAGAAATTAGACGTCACCAAATTTAAAAATTCCACTTTAAAATGTAAAAAATGAAATTAGTGTTAAATTCTTTAAGCTTCAAAGGATTTGAAAATATACCTGTCTTTTTACATTTCTGTCATATATTCTGTTGTTATAATTGGCAAAATAAATTATTAATAAGAGCAAAACAAAATACTAATATAGTGAAGTTGAATCTTCGAAAAAATCGTAACATAGTCGTGTTTGATATCAAATTAATCAGTAATGGACAAGAAAGTATAATATGTAATCAGATTTCGACTTTAGCTATTCATTAAAGAATGCTAATCAGCATTAGATCGTCAGAGTGGCAAAATAAAGCTCCCGCGATCTGTCCGCTCTGCTAGCGCACATCTGTCGCATTCCTAGGAAAAGCCGAGGTGAAAAACGAGGAAGGACGCCACGAGACGAGGAAGAATGAGACGAGGCAAAACGAGACGAGAAACACCGAGACAGCAGGTATGTCTCGTCCCAGATAACAATTATAGTCCCATATGCTACGCATATTACTCGCACGCATGCGGATTTATTCCGCACGCGTGAAGTCACTGATGCAGACATATGTGTTATCATATGCGACGTAAATCGCTCGCACGGATAATAGTTGATGCACGCGCGAGAGTGAAATGAGACTTTCGTGCGACTTTACGAAGCGTACCCGGATAACAATTGTGCGACGCACATTACTTTCACGTCGTATGAGTAACGCTATGCGACTAATAATATACGCATATCGCCTTCACCCTGCCGAATTGAGTGACGATTAAATGAGTGCGTGCACAATGTGTCTCATATCGCCATCATAAGTGCGAGTACCATTTGTGCATATTAAATAGACAAACTCTAGTGGGCACGACACCATGAACGTCCCACGGATATCCTTGTCAGTCCAAACTACGTCTCTAAGACGTTTAATAACGTAAAGATGTCATATAAAAACGTCTTAAAGGCATATAACGTTCTCCGGACATCTTTCGTACGTTTATTGCTTTATAGGTAGGTATAATTTTAAATTTAATATTCAATCTTGTAAACCTTATTATATTATAATTAATTACTCAAATTATGACATTTTTAATAATCTCAAAGTCAACAAACGAAAAATATATAATTGAATCGCGCGCCATTTCATTTTCAGTCTCTTTCCATCATTGCGGTTTCTTTTCTGTTTTTCTGACAAAGAAAAAGTAATTGCGTGCTTGCAGTTTTAAAAATGGAGATATGTAATATTCTTTAGCAAAATTGTAAGTCATTCTTTCATTAATTAGAGTATTTGCTTTCAAGTGACTTATTATTGATTTTTTCTACAATCAGAAATGCATATATTTCTCCCATTTTTCCTGTTTTCAATTCTACGAATTTTTAGGTTATTTTGTTGCATATCGACAAAAAGTTGATTTGCTATTGTGCGATTCACTTTATATGTTTTAAAATGTCTCTAATCATGTTTATATATATTTCCAGTCTTTGTATTGTCCACATTTTTTATTTGGTATAATGAAAAAACAAAAATAGTGTTCTTTCAGAGTGAGGTTTGTTCAAGATATGACAACCCCATTATACCAACTAAAAAATCTTCTGTCAGGGACCCTTTAAGGTTTATTATGTTTATATATTCAAATTACAATAAACGTTATACAGTACGAAAGCATTATTTTATTTATTTGAAATATTTAAAAAAAATTTAGATCATTATTTTAGTACGCTTCGTGAAGTCGCACGAAAGTCTCATTTCTCCCTCACGCGTGCATCAACTATCATCCGTGCGAGCGATATGCGTCGCATATGATGACACATATATCTGCATCAGTGACTTCACGCGTGCGGAATAAATCCGCACGCGTGATATTCTCTTCAAAATGTCAAAAATATCTTTGTTGGGGCTTATTCGATGCGTAATTTAATAAGCTTTCTAACGGGTTTCAAACAAAATTTCTCTCCCATTTTGGGAACGAATAATCACGTTTCAAAGTCACCAGTGATTTTTAATAGTACTTTCGCTGATCGTACTGAGAATTTCCGACGGTAGAGTGATATTTGTCGAGAATCATCAGACCGGCAGCAATTTTGAGGAGTTTATTCTCAAAAACAAAATGTGTGACTGTGATAAATGAGGACAGTGACGATGATAAGGTTTACAATCAATATGAAACTAAAGCAGATATATAAATAAAACTTCCAAAAAATTAAAAAAATTATAGTACCACGAGTAATCATTTTATCTTTTCTGTTACAATGTATATATATATATATATTATGTATATATAATGTATTCAATAATGTATAAATACACTTATATAACTGTATTATATGAATATATTCAGGTATCAATGGGCCTTAGGATCTGGAATATGTGAAAATTACAGTTTTTAATTTTTTACACTAAGATCCCCTAAATTTGTAAATCTGAAAAAATTTACAATAATAACTCTTTGGGTGACTATTCTATGGTAGAAAACTGAGATAGTACTTGAGTTTCATCACGCGAAAAAATAAAAAATAAAATTTTGGATTTTTTTTTTAGTTTGAATTTTCCGCCAAAATTTTTTCGAAACAATCATATACGTTGAGAATGACCGATAGAAGTACTGTGAATATTTTCAGATTTTTTCTAACGTAGAAGCAGAGAAAAAAATAAAAACTAAAATGTACGTTACCCACTCTAACTCATCCAATATGGCGGCTAACGGTTTGAAATTTCGGAACAAATTTTTTTTGATTGTATGCTTTCAAATGTCTGACTCAACATTGACCTGGCTTTTTAAGCAAAAAATCATAGCCGAGATTTTGTTACGAACGTTCAAGCGGTTCCATAGCGCAATTGGCGAGGCAATTGGCTAAGGCATCGGCTAGATACATACGGGTTAGGTAGTTTAGGTAGGCTTCGAATCCCCAGCAAGTGCGATTTTTCAACGGGTTTAAGCGTGCGATTATATATGTAGGGGACCGTGCGTGAAATTGGATTATTTAAAATATAAACTAAGTGCAACAATAATACAAAACACATTTTTTTGTCACATATCGTTGTAACACTGTTACGTAATTGTTATAATAAATGCAAAAACGTTGTAACACCGTCATGTAATTGTTACGGATCGATTACAGAACAAATTTACATCGTAAAACTGTTACATATGTGTTATGGCACTATTACGGAACAATGTTACTCTGTAAACCTGTTCCTAAATTGTTCTAAAAATATTTGTTGACATATAACGCTTGAATGTCTTTACAACAGGATTATTCTGGGTACAGCACATATAGTCGCAAATGGACAAAACCGTCTTCTTAAAATGGTAAGGAAACACTCAGAATGATTCCGAGAATTGCCTGAAAGGCCCCAGATAGTTTACCTACATTAAAACTATCAAAAGGTAACTGACATGGATTTTAATTCGAGCTTTAGGTTTATTTTAATTCAATTCATCACACTAGCTTGTCCGATAGCTCCAGTAGAGTGGGCCGGTAAGGACTAACGCAGAGTGTTATAATAAAATCAAGTCACCCATTTTTCTATTCCATTAAAATATAATTAAAGCACGGTTAGTTTTCGGATCAATATAATTAAACAAAAGATAATTATAATGAGATGGGCCTTCGCCCCACTCAAACGAGATTTATTGTCTCGATACGTACCGCCATTTTGACACTGACAAAACTTTCTTTATATAGAGTGGTCCGAGTGACCACTTGACATTTTACTAGTTGATCATTTTTACCTTGTGTGTGTGGTGGCGCAAGGTCGGCATGCGCCATCAGCCACACAAGCCTTCATCGCCTGCCGCTAGTCGATGGTCCAGGGGTGGGGCTGACATGGGTCAGCATGCAGCTTATCCATGACCGCTTGCTCCTGGTTTTCCGAGCGCTTTTGAACGTGCGGGAATTCCATACACTACGCATGCGCCAGGAGAATCTCCTCTTCGTAGTCCCTGGTGACAGCAGACATCCAATGCAACCAAACTCGTAGAATCTGACAGTTGTTATTTTCGTGTGGGGGGTTATCCACACTTCCACCCGAGTTGAATATGAAATATCAAAAGAAAATTTCAAGTTAAATTTTTGAAAGTTACTGATAATAATAGAAAATTACTCATGACGTTGTGACGTGATATTAGCCGTCGAACACTCATATTCTAGGCTAATATCTCATCTAGAGTTTAAGTTGTTATTGACGTTAGCAATCTTTGAAATTAAATACAATAAACGAAATTACAAATACTAGAATTATTTTGAATACTAGCCGTAGAACTCTTATAATCTCGGCTAGTAAAGTACATTTTGCAGACCGCCTGTGGATTTGATCTGTGCTTCCAAACTCATATCCCCAGTAAAATGATTTTGAAGCTGAATTTTATAGTTTTTACGTGTATTTGCTCGGGATACAAAGAATCCCGTCACAATGTATATATTTAAAAAATAAGGTTAAAGCACCACCGCATGGTCCCACTGGGAGCAACTGCCATTTAAAAATGACACCAACTCCCAGTAGGACCGCGGTAAATCTCACTCATGCCCACATCTCACAACCGTGAGATGGGTGGTCACGGGACACGACGAAATCACAACGACAGGCCGGCGAAACCCTCGTGTGTTTTCCCTTGGTACAGGGACCCTCTATCCGCAACCCGAGGACGCGTTCAGTGGCTTTGTCATAGGCCCTTCAGTTCTATTCTAATATATATATATATACAGGGTGTTTTTTTATTTTGAGACATCGAAATATCTCAAGAAATACGCATCGAACGGAAACAATGTCCGTAATAAAAACTTTTCATTATCGAGGGGGAAAAGCGACTTCGCAAAAAGTTACCCCACACCTCACCCCCTGGGGGCGGGAGGGGGGTAATTTACAAATTTTAAATGGAACTTATATTTTTATTGAAGATTCAGATTCTCCATTGAAAAATACGTAAATTTAATTTGCATTTTTTTTCGATTTGCGCCAGATGGCGATGCTTTGGCGAAAAATGACATTGTTGATTGTTCAAGGAATGCACTTCTAAACGAAAGATAAAAAAGATAAACAGTCGGTTTCTTTGGGTTGGATTTGGTATCTTAGTTACCTTCATTCGGGTTGGATTAGGTGTCTTAGTTTCTTTGAATTGGGTGGTTTGGTTGCGCTGCTTACGTTTGTTTTGATAAGATGTGTTGATTACGTTCGTTTCGGTTCGCTTTGTTGATTGCGTTCATTTTATTTTGTTGCGTTAGTTGCGTGCATTTGGGTTGGACGTATTGGTTGCGGTCGTTTGGGTTAACGTTGTTTTTTACGTTTGTTTGGGTTGATCTGGTTGTGCTAGCTAAGTTTTCTTGGATTGGTTTGGATGTGTTTACCAATACTGTTAATAAAACCGAAACGAACGTAATTAAAAATACTAATTCAAAGGAATGCAACCAATACGACCAACCAAAATGCATGCGACTAACGCAAAAAAATCAAATTAACGCAATCAACAAAGCGAACCGAAACGAGCCAGATAGCAAACGTGCGAGGCACGTTACTCGCACTGAGTGCAAAGCACGCGGTGCGTGCGGAGTGCGAGGCACATGCGTCGCATTTTGTGAGGGGCACGTACCTGCGAGGCATATGCCTCGCAATTTGTGATTTCTCGCGACACATTGTGCGGAAATTTTCCTTAGTAAATTAAGTGTATAAATAAACAAATCAAAAATATTTTTATCGGGTAAAATTGTCAATATTCATCATGCATATGGCAGAACTTTATTTTTTTTGTACCTTCCTAAAAAATAATTTTTCATTAACTTATATAGTGTAAAAAACTATTTTGGAAATCAGTTTTTATTTTTAATATCTATTTATTAAAGTATTAAAGTCAATATGAAAAAAGTATGGATTTTATTATTTTATTGAATAGTTTTTTTCCCCTCCAGTCATCAAAGCCATGTTGATTTAACCTCAGTACCAGCGCCAACGGACCGAACCCCTCATCCCCTCACTAACCTGGCACTTTATATTGTAAAAATCAGAAAAAAAATCTGAGTGCAATATTGAATTGTAAAGGACGAAATTCATGCGCGCCAGAATGGAAAAATTAATAAATAGCGTCAATTTAATTAAGAATGTCCATTTTTGCTCTAAAATGGCCTTGAGTGACTTTTGAATGTTAATGTAAAAATGTGAACAAATTTAGGTGGAGTATTGAATTGTAAAGACCAAATTTCATGAGCGCCAGAAATGAATAATCAATAAATAGCGTCAATTTAATTCAGAATAACCATTTTTGCCCTAAATTGGCCTTGGGCATCCTTTGAATGTCATTGCAAAAATCTGAGTGCAATATTGAATTGTAAAGAACACAATTTATACGCACCAAAAATAAGTAATCAATGAATGGCGTCAATTTAATCAGGAATTAGCATTTTAGCCCTGAAATGGTCTTGAGCAACCTCTAAATACTTTTTTAAAATCCTTAAACAAATCAGAAATCATTTTCTCGGCAAAAGGAACAATTTGCAGGGGTGCCAAGTTGAATTTAAAAAAGCAAAAGAAAATCATCCTAATATACACCCTTTGGGATGAAATAGTGAACTAGTGGGTCCTAATCAGAGATCATTTTCTCGGCAAAAGGAACAATTTGCAGGGATGCCAAGTTGAATTTAAAAAAGCAAAAGAAAATCATCCTAATATATACCCTTTGGGATGAGATAGTGAACTAGTGGGTCCCATAGTGTCCCTATAGTATTGACTCATCAACAATCGCATCTCTCCATTCTTTATTTTCAGAAAACATATTTTGTATGGCTTTAAGTTAAGTAATAGAAGCATGACCATCTCACATGCCAAAACATTGCTTTGTTAATTTTAACAAATAATTTATATTTGCCTTCGAATGGATTCTCTTTGTCTGACAGTTGTATTATCGGCAGTTCGTCTATATCATGAATTTTTTCGTCCCAAATTGATGTATCAAAATCTTAATGTTCAAAGACTAATTTCTTCTCATTTTCAACTTTATTTTTCAAAATCTCATCTCTATTTATTACAACATTATTTTCATCTAATCGTGGTTTCTTTATTTCGGTCCCACTATCATTTCTATCCTTACCTTTAACCTTATCTCGTTCTTGTTTATCAAATTCTGACACATCAACTTTCTCAGCTAACTCTCTTGCCGTCATGCTTGACGTTTTATATATTTTCATATCATTAGTATTATTCTGATCTTCAGTTAAGTTAGCTACAACCTTTCTACTTACTGTGTCGAAAAATTTCCATGTGGGTTTAATACGTTAGTTAAAAATAACTCTTCTTTATCACTTTTCACCTCAGTCGAATTAGTCGATCCGTCCCTTTCTCTTTGCTTGTATTAATTCTTCAAATTTCTCTAAAGATCCGTTAAAAACCAGAGATCGCAAATTTGGACGATTACATTACACTCTCATGAATGAGAATGTAAAAATAAGATAAAAATTGGATATGATTTAAAGGTTCCCTATTTGTGCTTTTTCTTTTTTTTATTGATTTTTTGTTGTTTTTATTTTCTGAATATTTTGAAAAATTATTTTCTTCTATATTATTATCATTGTAAATAATTTAATGAAAATATGTTAACTAAATAAGTAACTAACTACCGTAAAGTGGGACTAAGCGGCTCGTTTTTCGGGGTTTTACAATAAAGTTAAAGTAGGAATTTGAATTAGCTATTGATACTTCAAATATATATTTTCTATCTGTCCCTCTTTCACTGTAAATCTCTAATCCTCAAAAGTGAGCTGAATTCGGTGTGGTCTTGCGATGCAAACACATTTTTAAGACACGAAAACAAATGAAGGTACAATGAAAATTTGCATTGTTCAAAATGAGATGCAATAGATTTTCCATGTTTGTACCATAAAACATAAACATAGATTTAATTCCTAAAGGGTAATAGGTACATTGGTTGGATATCTCCCCCAATGATTGGCCATTTGCTTTAAATATACGAAATTAAGAAATATTCACAAATAAAACTTAATAAACAATGCAAGATTGTTCTCAACACTCTCCACGGTATTTATTATAAGTTTTAATTTTCTTAATATATGATCATTTTTAAGTGGCCAATCATTGTCAAAAGTGGCCAGTCATTATACCCATTACCCTACAACTATTTATCATTCTATGAAGTGTAAGTGACTTTTCTCCACAATGTGGGGCTAAGTCACTCACTCATAAAAAGAGTAAAAAGAAATGGTTGGAAGGAAAAAATCACAGAAAAAAATGATTTATAAGTTTTCTAATCATTTCAAATAATTTGATAGATTTTGTATATTTTCAACGTTGCGAAAGCTATTTTTTAAATCTTAAATAGAATGATTATCAAGAGAAACAAGTATAGATCTGGTTTATAATCAAATAATATAAGGCCCGTTCCCTCACAAAACCGACAATTCTTACAAAAATCATTCATCTTTAAAATAATCTGTAATATTCCTGCAAAATAAAATAATCTCTAGTCTTAAAATTTGATTTTCCGAGAAAGAGATAATTATAAAGAATAAGGTTACGGGTGAGCCGGTTTACCACGCACGCGCATATTTATTTATTATTATTATTTACGCGCTCGATAATGTATTTACCTCGCGCTACGCGCTCGGTCTTTGCATTTTCCACACACTTGTGCACAAACCTTTTAAAATTAAAATTCAAAGCGTTAACAACTGTAATTTGATGATTGTGAATTCTCTTTTTTTAAAGCTCGTTCGGCTTTAACAAACACATTCCAATGGTGATGTCTGTGCAATATTGGAAAAAGCATCAAACAATCTATTAACTTTCCGTGGACTGTATAAACCTTTTATTTTGCGGTCGAAGCGGGCAAAAATAAATATGCACAGCGGCGTGGTTGAAGAATTGACCCCAGAAGAAATCGCGGAATGTCTAGTAGGCGGCCAACAGCCTGTCACAAGGTCTTTCACAGTATTTCGTGTGTGAACGATAATTCTTCACACCATTAGTAAAAAAAAGTAGCGCGCGTCTTTCGGACCTGGCACTTTGCGCTCGGCCTTAGTGCTTAACTCATGTGTATGCATAGAGCTTTTAAATTTAAAGGTTTGAAGGATGACTGTAATTTTGAATTCCCTTTTCAGGGTGGCCGCTCGATCGAGAAAACCCCGAAATGACCAGGAATTTTTCGAGACCGGGAAAAACTGGGAAATGCCAGTGATATTCATTTTGGTCGGGAATTTTACAAATTTTTCGATATATTAAATTATCGAATCATTGTTTTATTAATGTAATCAATACTTATAGAAATATGATCTACAATAATGTAGAACCCGTAATGAAAAAAAAGTGGATCAATTCTTCATCTCATTAACTTTAAAAAAATCATTGAGTGTTAACTGGTCGGCGTTGCCCGTCCTTACCCTACTATGTGAGTTGCGAATGTGCAACAAGCTACGTAGTTAATAATAGTACCTGCGTTTATCGAGTTAAATTTACAGATTTTGGTAAGAATTTACAGAAAAGGTAAGCTTAGGATCTAAAAAATTAATTAAAAAAAGATACGTACAAATATTGCTTTGTACGGTGGCCATATTTTTTGTACATATGTTCATACTAGCTCCACGCACGGAAAGTCCAGGCGCGTGTACTTCGCGAAGAAACATGCTCATTTTTCGTGAAGTCAATGTACAGGACTTTGGTCTCCTTATGTCTATTTCATTTAGTTTTCCTAGAATAAACCGCAATTGACTCTTGCAGCTTTTGCTCAATGGCAGGCCGCCTTTATCAATATAGACGTATGTGCGCTCATATATGTTCTTCCAGCTCGTCGGATGAGTGGCTAGAAGTTTTATTATACCTATTTTGTTTGGCCTCGATGGCTGCGCGTGTTTACGCACTTCTGGTATATGTTTAAAAACTGGTGAGTCAAGCAGTCTTGAGAGTTCGAATCTTCTGAGTTGCGAATTTATAAATTAATATAAATTAAATCGCACGAATACATTTTTCCTCTTTATATTTCAGTCTGATATTTTCAGGAACTGTTCGTAGGAAATTCGAACTCTTCGTAAAAAACTTCGAAATTTATCCATACATTTCTCATAGAAATAAGGATGTAATGTTTAATTTTTTTATCTCGTATCCGAGACCTAAGCAACTGTCAACAGAAGTTTGTGAGAGGCACACTTCGCAGTTGTGTGGAATCTTTCGAAACTCGGACTAACAAGTGCATCGAAGTACGTGGGCAAAATTTTGAGCACTTATTGTAAAATGTTAACCGAAAACGAGCACCCCGATGGTGAGAGGCGAGGCGTCTCACCGAAATCAAGCACCCCGATGGTGAGAGGCGAGAGGAGTCACCGAAATCAAGCACTCCGATGGTGAGAAGCGAGGGGACTCACCGAAATAAAGCACCCCGATGGTGAGAGGCGAGGGCACTTACCGAAATCAAGCACCCCGATGGTGCGAGGTAAGGGGATTCACCTAAATCAAGCCCCTTGATGGTGAGAGGCGAGAGGACTCACCGAAATAAAGCACCCTGGTGGTGAGAGGTGAGGAGACTCACTGAAATCAAGCACCCCCATGGTGAGAGGAGAGGAGACTCACCGAAGTCCTTGAAATAATCAACAATTACATTATTCGCAATTGCAGCGCCATCTATGGTGAATCGAAAAAAATCTTCGAATAAAACTTACGTATTTAATAAAGGAGAATCTGAATCTGTGATAAATAATTGGGATTCCCATTTTAAATTACAAAGTTACCTCCAGTCCTGCCTCCTGAGGGGGCGGTGTGGGGGTGAATTTGTTCAAAATCGACTTTCGCCCTCGAAAATAAAAAGTTTTTATCACAGATATTTTTTCATAGGATGTGTATTTTTTGAGATATTTCGATGTCTCAAGTCAAAAAAAACACCCATGACAATAAAAAAATTCAATTTTTGGACAAACGACACAAGCTACGAAAAAATTAATAGATAGAAGTTGCTCACCCAAAAAAGAGCTAAAAATTTGTTATAAATTATTTTTTGATAGGATGTGTATTTTTTGTTTGAATCGTGAAAAATAACCTTGTAAATAAACAAATTAAGATGTCGGTAAAAAGACACAAAGTGCAATTAAATGTTGATAAACCTAATTTTTTTTATAGGATGCATACTTCTTTAAACTATAAAAACAAAATAATAAAAACACTTTTGTTTCAATGCCAATGCATATTGTGAATTTTAATTCTTGATATCATACATTTTTCAAGATGGCTGAGAATCAAAATTAGTGCAAAATAAGGAACAAATATTAAAGTAATCATGAAAAATAAAATTTTTAAATTATTTTTAAATTTCTGAATAAGCAGTCCCAGAACGAGGACATAAAATATAATATTCATTTGCTATAATAAAGTTGAACGTAATGTGGAAAAGTTCGAACTTTGGACAGAATCGAGTGCGACGCACGAGATGCGTGATGAGAATGTGTTCGTTAAAGCCGAAGGAGCTTTAACAAAAGAGAATTCACAATCACCAAATTATCCCGTTATCGTCAAAGGACGGACTTATTCAGGATTATCGTTTATCGGTTTTAAGAACACTTCAAGGATACTATCCTAATTCTGCTGGATTTAGAATAGTAGAAATGAGTTTGTGGGCAATTTTAAAATTAAAAAGTTAATAAATGTTTGTGATTTTTGTATCGACTCTACACTCTATTTAACAATGGAGACCTAGTTGTGCATGATTGCATGCTAAGCATAAAATTAGATGTTTATGGAAAACTTCTTTATTTAAACAAAGTTAAAAAATGTGCCCTCTCGTAACGATTTCGCACCTTATTAAATTATAAGAACCTCGTTGTGCGAGTGAATTTAAATAAATAATAATTTGTGCTTTTTAGTATGACCTTGCACCTCATTTAATTATGAGGGCCTTGTTGTGCGAGCAAAGCTTGGGAGTATCAATAAAAAATTTATGAAGGAGAACCATGATTTCAGTCGCTAAATTTGAATGAAGTTAAAATTTTTCCTACTTGTAACGAACCTGCACCTTATGTAATTATAAGGACATCGTTGTGCGATGAAACACAAAAATAAATATATAATTATGTGCATTAATCTCAAATGGATCTTATAAGAAAGATCTATTAAATATTGTAAGCTCATGACATAAGTACGCAATCATCTCTCCCTTGAGTTAATCCACAAGCTGTCTTTTTTGGTTTAAAATAATGATTGAAAACTCAGTGTGAAACTGTTTATTGCAAGAATTAATCTTACTCAATTGTAGCTTGTTTTACTTTTAAAGTTAGTTATAAAATGTTCAGGGTTAGTTTTAATGTCCTATCAGTATTGGCATCAACCTATATCGTTGGTTGCAATTTACTGGACAGGAAAAAGTAACCGCAAATTGAACGAATCTCTCAATGAAAATAAATATCATTGAGATAAGTTTAAAATTCAACACAATCATTACTTGAAATTCTAATAATTTTTATTAAATTTAAGATCTTTAATAAAAATCAGCCAACTGTAGTTATAATTAAATTGTGTGTGATGATAAAAACAAAATCAATCCCCGATTAGAGAGACTGATAATGTTAAAACATAACTTATGTCAAATGCTTATTGTAATGGTGCCATATTACATTGAAAAATGTCAAATTCTATTACCATCTTAGTGACACATGACCTCTTTGAAGTGCGCCGACATCATACCAGCAAACGAAACGTTAAATAGAGTGTAGAGTCGTTACAAAAATCACAAACATTTATTAACTTTTTAATTTTAAAATTGCCCACAAACTCATTTCTACTAATCTAAATCCAGCAGAATTAGTATAGTATCCTTGAAGTGTTGTTAAAACCGATGAACAATAATCCTGAATAAGTCCGTCCTTTGACGATACAGGGTATTTTTAAATATGGGTGAAAAAATATTGATCTCAGGACTAACTTGATCAGCTGGTATACTCGTTACATGGCCTTAAGTGCAGCTGTCAAACTTTTACTGAGCATTTTTTTCGACAAGATTAGTTTTGTATACGTTTGCACCATAGTTAACACACTGCACAATCTGATACAATGAAACATTGCATCTTAACCTACTGACTGCTATACTAAGGGGTTAGGTTAATGCACAGGAAGAGGTGGCTCATTCCGTCCCAGAACAGTGGCTCATTCCACCCCATGACACTTCGAAGTAAAATCAAAATTTCGCCTATTTATGTTTTACAATTACATGTAAATCTGTTGAAAACTTAATGTTTAATAAATGAGCTATCTAAATAACCGCTGGAAAAACATGTAATATGTGATTTTGTGTCAGTCTTGGACTTTCTAAACAAATATAAAATAGCAAAATACAGGTCTTTAAATTTTTACTTTCGTTTTTTCAAAATTTATTCAACATTAAACAAAACAAAAATTTAAAAGAAGTTTGATAACGTTATTCCTGATTTTAGTACAAAGAACAGTTACAAACGAAATGATAGCCTGCGAGAAAATTTAGCGGCTCATATTACCCCCTATGCAACAATCGTGTCAACTCTTAGCAACGGATAAATATTTTTTCAATCCGATGAATAATAATTATTTATCTGGAAAAAATAATTCTTTCACTCAAAGAAACCTAAATTACTTGATATAAACATGGATGAATTTTTAATTTATATATGAATTTATCACTTTAAAGAATTGATTTAACTTAAATGAAATATTTCTCGGGGTGTGAGAAACAGATTCAAAGAAACTAGATTCTTAGCTCCCACGAAATCATTTCATTGACTTAACAATTTTCACATGTATTGCAAAGAAATATTTCTTCAATTAAAAAAATATCACAAAAAAAAATGATTTCTTCAAGTCAATACATGACTTTTTTGCCTGTTAACAATATTTATTCACCTGAAGTAATCAAATCCTTGGTTCAAAGAAAATAAACCGAAGAGACGCATTTCCGTTGATCCAGTAATATTTTTTTGCAACACCCACCTCAAAAGTTGAGCTTTTCATGCTTCAAAATGGTGCTTAAAGACCTTATTTGAGCAGACTGTGCGCGAAAATTGTTTCGCGCAGTTGAAGTTTGAAGACGGCTTACTTTAGGCACTGGTGTTATTTTTTTTACGGTTTCGCAGTCGTTTTCGTCCGTCGTACAAAGGGACATAAGCGCCAACATTTGGCACAGCAAAAGGGCATAAGCCCCAAAAAGTTTTCTTCCATAAATTTTTTTTCAAAATTTTTTTGTCAACCATTTTTTTCAACCATTCCCCCCCCCCCCCCCCCCCCCCTATATATATATATAATTAAATATATATATTTATATGTGTATATGTTTGAATTATACATATAAATTGTTTTGTAATAAAATAATGAAATTTGGGAAATTTATTATTCAGGCTATAAGAATGAGCCCAAAGAATGTGTTTATTAAAAAAGTAATTAGAAGTGATATTTTGTTGGCTATAAAAATAATGGTTTTTGACTAAAAGGGCCGACAATGATGATTTTCAGTAGCTCATTTTGGGCCATAAATATTGGTACTCTTAGTTAAAAATTACAACAGTTGTTCTTCATATAGTCAAGAATTGATGATTCAAAAATGAATCATTTTGAAGTTCAATATCAATATGATAATTAGCAAAAACAAGAAGAGATTCGTTCCTAAAAGTCGGAGAGAGAGTCCATAAATAACTACACGATGATGGGCGGGGAACCTTTCCTAATCTGTTTAAACGCCTTATACTATACAATGAAACTATTGTACGAGTATCCCATTAAGTCCTAGAGGAAAATAAATGAACTAGATATTTGTAACCTAAAATTAAAAATTAAATTTTAAATATGTATTTATGTAATTTTTAATTAGAATACTTTTATCATCGATTGATATTATTTTCGTAATTAATTAATTATGATTTATGTAAGTGAATAGTAATCTATCAAGTATTGAAAAAATTATATGTTAGAGAAAAGAAATTGTTTAAACAATGAAATTATTTTAAAACATAAAATTGTTGAGAAAATAAAATGTTTGACAAATTAAAGCAATTGTTTACATAATAAAACTGTTTAAAAATAAGATTGTTTAAAAAATAAAATTGTTTAAAAAATAAAACTTGTTGAAAAAGAACATTGTTTAAGAAATTGAATTGCAGAAGAAATGAAATAGATTATAAAATAAAATTTGAATAAATAATACGGCTAATCAGAAAAATTGCACCCACTTCCCGCGAAATCGCAGTTAAATTTCAGCTGTAACCACATCTCACGACCGTGATATAGGTGGCTGCAGTCTGCGACGAATTCAATAGGATTATCCGGCAAAAGTCTTGTGTACCCTGAGGACACGAAGCGACCCAAGGACGACCGCCTTCTGCATTTTACCCGCATGTGTCTCAGCATTTTCTTGACACACAGGGATGCTTTTCAGCCTATTAACCAGTGAAACCTTGGCTCCTCCAAGAGCGCCGATGATGAGGACGATTATCTTAACAGAATATTCCAGGTATAACTGTCGCAACTCCCTTATAAGGTCTTTATAACTCTAGTTCTTTTCATTCTCCTTGGCTGTGATGTTTTTCTCAGATGGTGCCGAAAATTCGATAACAAACATGGTTCGTTTCTCGAAGTCAAGAAGAACTATGTCAGGCCTCGAGTGCGCAATTCGAGCGCGATCTGTCATTTGTTTTGTTCACAGTCATTTGTTTTGTTCGATTTTACGTCTATTTTTGCGTTTTTCGTGAAAATAAGAGCCAACTGGGTTATTTGCACCCCGGATTCGGATTCAACGACCCCAAAAACATATAGATATGCTGGTTAAGTCCACCGGGCATAAAGATCTTTTCTTTTGCAAAAATATACAAGAAAAATCGCTGTTTTCGTCGATTTTACGTCTATTTTTGCGTTTTTCGGAAAAAGATGAGCCAATTGGGTTATTTGGACCCCGGATTCGGATTGAGCGACCCCAAAAACATACAGATATGCTTGTTTAGTTTACCGGGCATAAAGATCTTCTTTTTTTTTGCAAAAATATACAAGAAAAATCGCTGTTTTCGTCGTTTTTGCGTCTATTTTTTCGTATTTTGGAAAAATACGAGATATCTTGAATAGTTGGACCCCGGATTCTGATTCAGCGTCCCCAAACACATATAGGTATGCTCGTTGAATCCACCGGTCATGAAAATACTTTTTTTTTGTGTAAAAATATACAAGAGAAACCGCTGTTTTCGTCGATTTTACGTCTATTTTTGCGTTTTTTGGAAAAATACGAGCTAATTTGGGTATTTGGACCACGGATTTAGATTCAGCGACCCGAAAAACATATTACTATACAAAACACATTGGATAATCGACCAACAAATCAGTTAACAATACTTTCACATAAACGCCGCCTCTTACCTAGAACCTTCAGACCAGATTCCCTTATAAACCATCTACCCCAATTTGAAGGTTTCCTCTCTCACTCGATTCCAAGAAAGGGCTCCCAAAGGGTCATACCTGATTTCGAGGAAAACAAGGCCATGTCGGCTATACCTCATTTTCAAGGTCATTTTGAGGTATGACCTTGATTATTTTTTTTCACTAATTCTGCGAGATTCCTACGAGATCCTGTAACAGCGCAATTTGACCTTTATTTGACCTGTAGAGGTCACGTTAACCCTTGACCTAAACACATACCCGAACGTAAAATGTCTCGCTCTTTTCAATTCTGACCCCAAAAATAGGGGTTTCCATTTTAAAAAACTAAGCTGACCTCAAAATGACCTTGAGAATGAGGTTCAAAGTCAAATCCAAGGTCACCGTTGGACTCCTTGTTAAAAGTTACTTAGATATGACCGTGGTTTTTTGTTACAAACCACAAAAATTTCTAGGCATTTCCATACATTTTCGCCACCCGGTGTATATATATATATATATACATATATATATATATAATTAAAAAATAAGGTTAACAACCATCACAGGGTTCCACTGGGAGCAACTGCCATCTAAAAAATGACACCGGCTCCCAGTAGGACCGCGGTAAGTCCCACTCATGATACTCCAGTATTTTTCATTTTCTATCATAAATACTTGAAAAAAGGAATCACAGATGGATTTACCTTGATATGTACTAGGTTAAACTGACCGGGAGAAAACCGGGAATTTGAAAATGGCCGATCGATAGACACCCTGATAGTACAATCAGATTTTGCCGAACGACTTTTCAATAAACATGACTTAAATTAATCTGACAAAATCAACCAAAAAATAAGAAAGTAATAATCTCAATAAAGTCCGATAACACACTCAAAATTATACACAATTCTCGACGCTCAAAGTTTCCGTAAATCTCAAACATAAAAAGGGATGGGGTAAGGGGAAAGTCCTTGAGTGGATGACATCTCTAAAGAACTCAAATTATGAGTCTTCAATGCAACAAAATTGGGATACATCTTTTTGTGGTTAACGCACATTTGGTCCAAAACTCGACTGGGGCTCAGTTAAATAATTTTACACCTTTTTAGATTAACACAAGAAAGGGGAATCACTCATAATTAAAGATTGGTTTTCGGGGTAAAACACAATTCGGGACTCCATTACGTGGGAAAATTGAATTATTTGAAATGCTCAACGGGGACAGAGTTCAAGGGTCAAACATGGCGGGGCAACACTTGACTGGAGATCAGTTCATAAATTGTACACAATATTTATCACAATCGGGGAAACATTTCAAAAAATAATATTTATAAACACTTCACTATATAAAAAAATGAATAAGAAGGCCCAGTTAGAGAGTCTCCGTCTCGACCACGTGTGACG
The DNA here is from genome assembly GCA_011634705.1 of Andricus grossulariae. Lineage (NCBI taxonomy): Eukaryota > Metazoa > Arthropoda > Insecta > Hymenoptera > Cynipidae > Andricus > Andricus grossulariae. The sequence continues at coordinate 184,834,457 of JAABKJ010075445.1, forward strand.
CCATTTTCTCGACAGTAACAAGAGTATTGAGATTAGCAAAATTAATCCATCGTGGCCACGTGTCGAGCGGAGTTTCCTCTTTCTCAAATAAATAAGAGTTGGCCTTACCCACTGGATTCCGGAACGTTGTTAACGGACTTCCTTGGGATGAGGAGTCGTTGAGTACGCCTTGAAAAAGTCTTCCGAGAAACTACTAGACTGTGAGCACTTAGCGAACGCGATAAAACTTGGAAATGGTACAAAAGACTCGACACAGCTGTGGTCGACAGAGAAGAGCGAGCGTAGTTGCGATGGTCAGGGACTCGGCCTCGGCGTTCCTTCTCCCTCTCTCCGCCGTTCATATTGGTGGTAAGACCGCTGCGGTGACGGGGTGCTGGGTTTATATTTTAGGGCCGTATGAATAAATGGAGCTCGGTACCCTGTTATTTTCGGTTTTCATCCTTCTTTCTTTCCATTATCGCCAGAATTGATCCAGTATTGTTGTTTCTTTGTCCTTACTCTCCAATCCACCAATTTAATCACCTCCTGGAGCCTGAAATTACCCTGGCTGATCAGAGCAGGATTTGGTTCGGTACCAATTGGTATCAGCCGACGTGAAGAGGGCATTGCGCAATTGCTCATTTCTTGCGTATTCTGATTTTACTTTAAGCTTTTTGAACTTTTCCACTTGAGAAATTACTAGTCTAGACAGTATTTAGTAAAAGAGTCTTAGCGCCCTTAAGCCGATGGTTTCAGATTTTTGACGTTTCAAGTCAGGTCACGTGACAACTGTTTATCCTGCTTCATGTCAGCAACGAAATTAAACGTGTTTTAAGGAAGAACTGTCAATACTGTTAAAAGTGACGAATTTCAAGGGACCAAATGTCAGAAGTAATAATATCTCTAAGCAAAGAATAACAAAAGTAGAAAGGATAAGAATATGGAAGAGAAGAAATTTAGTCGATTCAATTATTGATTGTTATTTTGTCCTTGCCTGAGCATATTTTCATGCATCATCTGCGCCTCATAACTCAATCTGGTGAAAATGAAAAGTTTGTCTGCCTCGTCCGTCCGATCTCGCAAGGATTCATGCGCCTGAGAGTCTGATCTTTTCGAACATAACCAAGTTTATTAATAAATTCAAATCAATTTAAATCAAAACCAATTCAATCGGATAATCAATCGTCGAATCAGTGATTGAAATCCGGCAAATTTGGTAACAGATTGAAATCAAATCTGGAATTTTTTAGATAAAATCAGATCAACTGATAAATCGGTTACAAAACAGACCCAATTGAAACTCACCCACCCAACGAATAAATTAAAACCAATTTAAATTGGTCTGATCTCAAATTTGATTAATTCCGTAAACAAAATCTTCAACTTAGTGCGAAAATCACTGACATCCTAATTATCTTCTTCATTGATAATAGATTCAAGGTTCGGAGAAGATAACAAATCTAGTGCATGTGCTTCTGTTTTCATTATACAACCCCTCCCCGCCTAAGTGAGTTTTATATGAAAATATAAAACAGATAAAGTTGAGGTTCATTTTCATTCTACATATTTTTATATTATACATATATATTTATGGTCTAAAAATATACTTTTCCTACATTTTCCTATCTAGGTTTTTCTTGGTGACAGGACAAACTCAGCTTCATTCCGATTTTCATAATCAGATAAGTTATTTCATTGCTAGTAGAAATTTTAAACTAATCTTGAGTTTTCTAAGGACAATTAGTTTGTTGAAGAAATTATTATCATTTTGTTTCTGTATTTACTAAGTCCATGGAGTAAGAGAAAAAAGATGGGGATCGAAATGCTTCTTGCATTTCTTACTTTATATCTCCATGTATTCTTGCAATTTTTATCCCCTAATTCATACTATTCCTTTGGAATAGAACTGAAGGCCCTATGACAAAGCCACTGAACGCGTCCTCGGGTTGCGGATAGAGGGTCCCAGTACCAAGGGTTTCTGCTGAATATGGTTACAATAATTAATAAAATATATTTTATTACAATCTTTTACTTTATATTTGAATTTTAATCGTGCATTTTCCTTTATGTGCGCCGCATTCGGTACCGCTACCCTAACATCAGAATTTTATAAACTATAATATTTATGCATAGGAGACGTGTTATCTGACTTCGGAAACCCCCTATTTAAGCATTGAAAACTGAATAATTTTAAATTTGAAGCCTTGAAAATAAAACCGCTGAAAAATTAAGCATTCAAAACTGCAGCTTTTCAAACTTGAAAATTGGATACATTTCAAACTAAAAAATTTTTAAATTTTAAATTCTAATAGTAGAAGTTTTATATTTTGATAGTTTAATGCAAAGTGACATTTAAAATGAGTGGAAATACATTAGAAGATAAGAATGTACAAGATTACGGGCCGTAATAGTACATTGTGTATCGAGGGCGTAAAGAAGGCAAAATATCCGTACGCCCGTGATACACACGATACTTTTTGTCCTACCCTCCTTTAAAACAAGCATGTGAAGCAGATAGAGAATGTTTGGTGTACTTGACAATTTTAGGTTATAAGTGAAAGGGAGAAATAGCGTATATACTTCAATGATGCCAATGTGGTCGCCTTTTGCTACTGCGCTTGCGTTCGGGCCGCGCACTGGTTGGCCGCAGTTGGCGCGCAATTTAAAATTGGAATTAAAAACAATTCTTGTAATTTAGGTAAATAATTAATAAAAAATGCACAAGAATGTATATAAATTGTACAACTTCTGATTTTGGAGAAGAAAAAAATTTATAACACATATATTTATTACATAACAGTTTATTTTCTTTGACTTCCGAGGAATAGCTTATATTTCACAAAAAATTTCATTTCAGAAGAAATGTGTTGAAAAAGTAATTCAAAATAATTGTTCATAACGTTTTTAATATTTGTTTATGTATTCTCATAAGAATTCATTTTAATTCCAATTTTGAATTGCGTGCCAACTGCGGCCAACCAGTGCGCCTACCGAACGCAAGCGCAGTAGCAAAAGGCGCCCATTGGCATTATTGACTTTACAGAACGGAGACTGTGGGGTCCAGCAATCCATTTTTTTTAAAGATAAAGATAATTTCTTCCATATTCTCACTTGCGTGCCCTGCTAAAAATCCCTCTTAGAATCCTCTCAGAATCCCTATAGATTTAGGAAGTTAAGGATTTATATGATTTTTCAAGGAGGGTTTTGTTCCATGCTTGAAAGAGCATATACTGTAGATCTTATGATGTTTGTAAGTGGTTCCTATAGGGACGTAAAAGTAAACAAAGGGTTTTTTGTTCTCGCTCACTGGGAGTTTAAAAGGTTTCTATGAGGTTTCTATGTACGTGTAATGTGTATCTGAAATGTTTCTAAATGGATCTGAAGCCAGGTTTCGACGATTCCTATAATATCAAACTTATCATAATTAATACAGGAGTTTAAAAATCTTACATAACCATGGCAGCTCCAGAAAAAGAAGTTTGTAGTATTGTTAACTCGTCCTGATGTATTCCGCTCATCTAACCATTTATATATTTCTTTTTCGACTCCCTGGCTGATGATAGCCGATTGTGAATATTCCCTTCCGTAAGATTTTCCGCCTGCTCTTTGATAATAGCTGGTGGGGATTCCGAGGCCTTGCGCTGCACCTTTCCCTGCATGCCGCTTGCTTTCCCATTTCCCCTTATTCAAATGGTTCTGGATTACAGACTCCAACGCTGACAGATCCTTGGACTCGAATTTTGTGCCATCCACATATATTATATTATAGCTTAAGGAAGCTTTCAGGGCACAATTTCTAGCCTCTTCAAGGTATGGAAGCAGAGTCTTCTTTTCAGTTTGGACTTTTTTTAGTATAGTCCACCGCAATGGAGTTAGGAGGGGACGGGGGTTGTCTCGGATTTTTCCTTCAATCCGTCTAACAGATTCGACCTGGTTTGAACGAATTTCAACATTGAGATGCTACTTGAAAATACCACATATTGACTGAACCAGGTCCACGTCGTCTTTCTCAAGAACACCGAAAATAATCAAGTTGTTGCTTCTTAACGCTCTATCCATTGCCTCGATTTTCCGGTGTTGTTCCGTGATAAACGACCTCAGTTTTTCTTGATAGACTTTAAGCTCTTGATTTTCCAGCGTAAGATGGTTACTTTTTTTTTTTTTTTTGATAATTAATGTGGCTCGAAATATTATTTCAAGTCACATTGATTCAAAAACCTTTATGAGTTTCAAGGGACTCTCTGCTCGCTCGTAACCTGAGAGCTTACTGTCAGCATGCTTACGCAGCATTCAAGTCCAGATAAAAATCATGCGACGCACAGTACTCGCATGTGTGCGAGGCACGCTGTGCGAGCCATAACGCACGCATGCCGTCATCACCTGTCTCAATGCTGTGATGGGTAGGTAGAGTGCGTGCGTAATGCGTCTCATATCGACATCACGACGTACTTCACGTATGACTGAGTATGCCAGCCTGTCTGCGACGCATACGTGCGCCTATCCTATAGACAAGAAATAATTCGAAAATAATGATCTAATTAGATCCTAGATATTGTTTATTTATCAAAATTGGATTATTCCAAATTGTAACATATGTAGAAAATGATAAAAATTATTAGTCCGCCTTTTCATGGAACAAAATCTGAAACATTTTCAAATACTTTTTCTAACTTTTTCGAATTTATATATATAATTGAAAACTAAAGGTTAACAACCACCGCAGGGTCCCACTGGGAGCAACTGTCATCTAAAAAATGGGTTCCTCATAGTCGTCCACAGCAAAGTGAGCATAATCAGAACCGGATTCTTCCCAGAGATATGCCAGGTCTGCCACACATTGGTCTGGTGGATATAGAATATCCCTCCAGAGTCGTTATCATCCATGTAGATAGTCGACGAGTTGGCTTTGCAATAAATGCTTGGCACATAGTAGCGCGCCCTAAAGACGTGCGAGGCTCATTTTATATTAGAATACCTTTGATAGGCGGTCGGACTGGGAACATTAAATACAGAGATAGCAGAGTGTACAAAAATTATGCTATGGATGTTGCCGTGGTTAGAACTGATTATCCTATGTATCTAGACTTACCTGAACATAATGCTTTAACAACCGAAGGTTATTCAACAGAAGCTATTGACTGGGCTGTTGGAATTGTGAAAAACTGGGTAGTCGGGAGCGAATTCGAATTTATATTAAGAGAACCCAGAAGAGAAGCAGGTTCACCGGCATCGGCTTCGGGATCGGGTTAAGACTGGAAGATTTGAGGATTCCTAGCAGAGACAAGACAACGGCGTGAGACTGCACGAATAATATTTTTCTGAACTTATATGGTTTTCCGAACTGTTTGTCTGCACGAAAATGTAGAATAATTAATACGACAGTTCACAAAAAATAACAAAAAATACAAGAACAAAGTAATGTGGACATTTGAGAATGTAGATTCTGTTATCTGGGGGTAATTTTGAATCGAAATTAATCAGTGAAAACGTTAAAATGTATTTTTGTATAATGCTGATTGTGAAAAATGATTTTTAAATTCAAATTGAGTAAGGAACATTTTATGAAACCTGTCCGATTTACTTCACTAAGGCCCCTGGAATGCAGCAAAAAATCCTGTGTCGCTTCTTATCCCGGTTGCCTATCCGATCCTGGCTCTCCTAGTCAGAAAAATCAAAAAGTTAATGTTGGAAATAAATCGATCGTCAGATCGAAACCACACGGCGGACCAACGGATGCGCAAATATAATCTTAGAAAAATGTTTGTTTAAATCAAACTAATTCTTTCTTCGATATATGGTCAAACAAATATTCTATTGGAATGAAGAAATAATTGTCCGATTGAAATAAAATTTATTGCATTCAAACACCCTAACTGTTCAATTGAAACGAATTTTATTTTAATGAAACAAATTCTAGCACTGACGTAGAGTCGAAAAGAATTTTTCTATATGATATTCACGTGCAATTGCTAAACACATTCTTGCGACAAACTGCTTGTGGTATGAATAGATTTAGGGTTAACATTATATTTATTTCTTTATTGATAAATTGTAGATAATCAACTGCGCTTGGGAAAGTTTTTCTGCAGTTTTCTTCTCCCTTGGACGAATGTCCAAGCAAATGCGAGTGCTGTGTTATAAATTTTTTTCTTGTCTAAAATCAGAAGTTGTACATTTTATATACATTCTTGTGCATTTTTCAATTACAAAAATTGTTTTTAATTCCAATTTTGAATTGTATCACTGGTCCGAAACACACATTGCCACTCGCGAAATCGGGACGCCCTTCCTTATCGACCGCGCATCCAGGCTTCGAGTCTCAGCGGCAGTTTTGAATTGAGAAATAAGAATAAAAAATGTGAATAAAAGTGACTACAAAATATTCAAATAGTTTTTGCAGATAGCATCTGCAAATGCACCCATTTTATGGATAATCCAATTTATTATTGTATGTAAATTTGTAAATTTATCCAGTTTAAAATTATAATTTTGAAATTATATATTTATCAAGTCATCCAGCAATAAATTTCAAAAACAATAATTTCAAATTCTGAAATTTCCAAATGGGGCCCTCTGCAAATTTGTTTATAAATTCCAAGTATATCAAGTCGCCTAACTATAAATTACGATATGACAACATTTTCAACATTGATAATTCCAACATGAAAAAACTGGCAAGTGTCCACTTTTCTTTATAAATAAACAAATGTATCAAGTCACCCAGCAATAAATTTCAAAACCATCAATTTCGAATTCTGAAATTTCCAAATGGCGCCCTCTGGAAATTTATTTATAAATTCCAAGTTTATCAAGTCGCCCAACTATAAATTACGATATTACAAAATTTTCCACATTCCTAATTCCAACATTACAAAACTGGCAAGTGTCCACTTTTCTTTATAAATTAAAAAAGTTATCAAGTACCCAGCAATAAATTCCTAACCCATCAATTTCGTATTCTGAAATTTCCAAATTATGCCCGATACAAAATTAATTATATATTCGAAGTTTCTCAAGTCACCCAACTGTTATTTTTGATACTACAAAATTTTCCACGTTTACAATTTGATAATATAAATTACAAATTTATCAATTCGCCAAAAAAAATTTCCAAATTTATCACATTCAAAATTTTACTGGGTGACTTGATAAATTATTTTATTCACAAAGAAAAGTGGACACTTGCCAGTTTTTTCATGTTGGAATTATCAATGTGGAAAATTTCGTAACATCGTAATTTATAGTTGGGCAACTTGATGAACTTGGAATTTATAAATAAATTTGCAGAGGTCCTAATTTGGAGATTTCAGAATTCGAAATTTATGGTTTTTGAATTTATTGCTCTATGACTTGATAAATTTATAATTTCAAAATTATAATTTTAATATTTTCAAATTATAATTTAAAACTGGATAAATTTACAAATTTAAATACAATCATAAATTGGATTATCCATAAAATTGGTGCATTTGCAGATGCTGTCTGCAAAAACTATTTGAATATTTTGCCGACTCAATCCGGTTCAATCCGAACTCCAAAACGAATCAATCGTAGTACGTACGATATGAAAAAAGTAAAAAAAAAACCTTGCCTTTAGAAAGCCCGACAAGATTATCGCAACAGCTTTTTGAATTTTCTTGAAACATTGAAAATTCTAATTTTAATCGCACAAACAATAATGAAAAATAAAAATTTCTACTTTATAGTCAAACTATGCAAGAAAAGAAGAAGATGAATGGACCAAAATTGTGCTCCAAAAAAAGATCTACAAATTTGTTTAAATAACTTCTTGATAAGATGCGCAGTTTTTGTTTCATTCGTAAAAATCAATAATGAAAAAAAAAAAATTTTTGGATAAACGACACAAGCTACGAAAAAAATTAATAGACAAAAGTTGTTTAACCAAAAAAGATCTATAAATTTGTTATGAATCATTTTTTATATTATGCATAGTTTTTGTTCCAATCGTGAAAAATAACATTGAAAATTAAAAAAATTAAAAATTTGTGATAAAACGACACAAGTTACAAAAAAAAAAAAATTAATAAACAAAAATTATGCACCTAGAACACATCTACAAACTTTTTATGAATCACTTTTTGATAGGACGCATAGTTTGGTTTTAATCGTAAAAAATAACATTGAAAACCAAGATGAGAAATTTGTGGAAAAACGAGAGAAAGTAGGAAAAAATAATTGATTGACAAAGTCGTTCACCCAAAAAGAGGTACATATTTGCTATAATTTATTTTTTGATAGGATGCGCAATTTTTGTTTTGATCATAAGAGATAACATTATTATTAAAAAATTAAATTTTTGGACAAACAACACAAGCTTCGGAAAAAATAAAAGGACAGAAGTTGTTCAGCCGAAAAAGAGCTGGAAATTTGTTATTACTCATTTTTTCATGAGACGCGTAGTTTTTGTTTTAATCGTAATGAAATAACATTTTTAAAAAACTTAAATATTTGTACAAACGACACAAGCTACGAAAAAAAATGAAATGATAAAATTTGTTCAACCGAAAAAGAACTACAAATTTATTATTAATTATTACATTCTCATCGTTTATGATTGAGAATGTATTAGAATTTTCCGAAATTTGACACCACAGTTTTTCAACGGATCGCCACGTTTTGTGACCCCCTGAAGCCTGTCTGTCCATCCGCCTGTAAACACGATAACTCTCTAAAAAATGAACGGATCAAATCGAGCTTTGGCACACTTTTTTAGGTCCTAAAAGCAAGAACGAGTTTCCTAACCAACATTCCTTGACCAACGGTTATGGTTTTATCTACCGAAAATGCTATTCAAAAATCGAATATTCAGTTTTTACGCCAAACCACAAAAGATACGTGAAAAAAGTTTGGAAGGAGAATTAAAATTAAAATAAATATGCGTGCAGTTGTACAGAAAGAAATCAAATAGCAGCACGTCCTACAGTACAGTAAATATTACAAGCTTTTCATAAAATTTTATCACTGACTGCAGAACGGTCTGCTTTTCTTTATTTCATCACCAAAAGTCAAAATGTCAAAATCCATATTATTAGGAGCAGTCCATGTAAGTTCTATCTCTGAGTCCTGAATATAGAACGAATTTTGCTAATATTATTCAGCAATTTTTCATTTTAATTTTTCAGTTTAAAACATGTGGATTCACGCTGGATGGGCAGGTCGATGGTCGGGGTTCCGAATAAAAAGTTGAGGGTAGAATTATTTATATACTCTTTTAGTCATACTTGCTGTAACATATAAGGGCCAAATTACTCCTTCTCTGAACTTTATTTTACAATTTTGCGCAACAAAATTTATTCTCACTATTACTAATAATCTTATTTAATTATGAGTTATGGTGACGTAACAATCATCATGTTTTTCTAATTAAAAGAGGAGTGAACTGATGGAGAATTTCTGCTACAAGATGTTTTAGTATATATACTAGTTGATATATCACATCTACTTATAAAGTATTACAACAATTTATGAGGCTAATTTATAAGAAGAAACTTTTTTTTTTGAGATATTCCAATGTCGTGAACATCTCGAATCCTTTTAGGTGGTTAGATTAGAAAAGATGCTGGAAAGCGATGTTCTGTGTCTGAGTGATATAATTGATAAAAATATGATGTTAGAGATGTTAAAAATGACAAATTCAGACCTTTTGAGTACTAAGCCTCATAAATTAATCTCGCAGGGCCCTTGAGACTTAAATCGCTAAGATAACACCCGAGGACAAAAACTACTCGGCAATGACAAAAGAGCCTGATAGTATCGTCCACAGTGAACAGATAATGAAGATAATATTTTTTTCTGCTTCATTCACAGGCATTTGTAAAAGAGCTTTCCTTATGAATGATACCACTATAATATCTTATTATCGAACACGATTCAAGGACGGTAGTATGAATCAATGTATAAGTTTTTGAAAATAAACCAAGAATCTTACGATAAAATTTGAATAAACACCACAAAATGCTCATATTGTAATTCCTGAAAACAAAATAAAAAATTGTTTCTTTGGACAAAAATAAAAAAGAGGAAAGAAAAATAGTTGAATATATTAAATTAGTTTATGAAGGATTTGCTTTCCAATCGTGATAACTTTGATTTATTGAGTGGAAATCCGTTAAAACAATTAAGAAGAGACACTTTCAGGATTCTAGACAATTGGAGAAAAAAAGGACTTTTAGGAAAAGATATAAGATGGACTGATATAAATACTGAAGACACAGTTCTTGCAAGATGTTATGGTTTTATTTGGACCCCGGATTCGGATTCAACGACCCCAAAAACATATAGATATGCCGGTGTAGTCCGCCGGGCAGACCACTTTTTTTTGTGTGTCGGTGATTTTTAATAAATAATATTTGATGAACAACAATTTTTTAAATTGCTTAATTCAGGAATTTTTTAGTTCGAATATTGTATAATTCGGCAATTTTCTGTCGAGAATTTTCAAAATTGGTAATATTATCTATATACTGTCGGGAATTTTATCATTCGCGAATTTCTCAATTAGGGAGTTTTATATTTCGGCACTTTTATCATTTCGAGAATTTTATTATTCGGGAATTTCGCAACTCGCGAATTTTACAGTGTCGGGAAATTTATTTTTTGAGATTTTTCAGTCGCCTCTTCCGAAAAATAAAATTGCCGTCCCTGTGAAAATTTCAGAAATTATAAAATTGCCGAAATATAAATGTCCCGAATTAAAAAATTCTCGACAATTTTTAATATTACCGAATTTGAGAATTCCCGACAGAAAATTTGCGAATTATAAAATATCCAAACTAGAAAATTCCCGAATTGAAACAATTAAAAAAATTGTTTGCTAACCCATATTTTTTAAATAAAATAATTAAATATATATCACAAAGAAAAAACTTTGTTAATGTTTACATTGGTTAAAATTATTGTTTGAATTTAAAATAACAATAATTGAACAAATCTATTTCTGGATGAAAAATTTTATTTGAAGATATGCATTATATTTCTTTTTACATTACAGAAAACGTTCTCAAAAATTAAATTCTTGATAAAAAATAAATAAAAAGAAACTTCGAGATAATTCAGTGCTGAATTGAATCCTGAAAAGTTTATTTTATTCGAAGCGCACGTGTTTTTAAATTTATCTTTTTATAACATTTATAAACAATAATGTTATTTTAAATTCAAACAATCATTTAAAGAAAATAAAACATTAAACAAATGTTCTATTATGAAAATATTTGATTATTGTATTTTTAATGAATAAATAATATTGATTAAAAACCCATTTTCTTAATTGCTTAAATTTGGGAATTTTCTAGATGGTATGTTTTATAATTCGATACTATTCTGTCTGGAATTTTATTATTCAGGAATTTTCAAATTCCGGATTTTCAGATTTCGGCAATTTTATAATTTCGGGAAGTTTACAGTGTCGAGAATTTTATTATTCAGGATTTTGAAGTCGTCCCAGAAATATTTCAAAACATTTTTAAAGATTTAAAATCTGAAAGATTTTGAGGTCATTTTTTCAGAATTTTACAAAAAATTTACAAAAAAATGGGAATCATTTTAAAAGATATTTAAAAGTTTCGAAAAGAGTTCCAAAATAATTTGAATATATATATATATATATATATATCTTTCTTCTCGACAGTGACTTGATTCGAAGTACATTTTTTCCTTCCGGGTACATTTTCTAGGTCCAAAACGGGTGGGATGGGTCATTCGTGTGAATTTTTTGATAACCATTCTGGTCCATGCCACCACAGTTCAGATGTCTTCAATTCAGCTGGGGCAATTCCTCTTGAAATGATATCTGCAGGGTTGTCCGGGGAATGATACGTCATTGCAAAGTCTTTCCTTCGTGAGATCTTGAATTTTTGTGACCCTGTTGGCAATACAAATTTTCCATCTGCGTGAAGATCCTTGAATCCATGCTAAAGTAATTGCTGAATCACACCAGAAGAATGTCCGATCAAATTTCATATCCATTGAAGGAGTGACCTTGTGCGAGAGTTGCGCAAGTAAAAGAGCATCACAGAGTTCCAAATGTGATATACTGAGCGTTTTAATTGGGGCTACTCTCGAATTTGCACAAAAAAGATTTACGACGACGTTCCTGTGCTGTAATATTGAGCGGACATAAATTGATGCCCCGTACGCCTTTTCGGAAGCGTCACAGAAACCATGAAATTCTATTGTGATCGGCTTATTACACAAAATGAATCGTGGGACACTTACTTCATTCGAGCTATCCAGTTGAGTCATAAATTCAATCCACTCAGTGTGCGAATTTTGTAACAAAGACTCATTCCAATCTAATTTAATCCCCCAAAGTTTCTGAAGAATAATTTTTGCTCGTATGGTCGCGGGACCAATGAGCCCGAGTGCATCAAATATCTGTGGAATGAGCGATAAAATTGTCCTTTTTGTCACCTTTTGTTGCTCAGGAATTTTTACAGAGTATCTAAGTTGATAAGTATAAAAATTCCACAACAACCCTAAAGTTTTTTGATCCTTATCTCTTTGAATTTCTCGATCTTCTTTTAATGAGATATCTTAATTCAAACACTCTCCCGTCATTCGATGCCCATTTTCTTAATGAGAGGCCGGCTGGTTTCAAAATCGACGTGAGCTCATCCTCAAGCGCTCGTGCTTCGTCGAGGGAGTCTGCAGCTGTCAAATGATCATCCACGCAGAAATCAGAAATTATTACCTTACTTGCAGTTGAATGTTGTTCTTTATTTTCCTCTTCAAGCTGCCCAAGTCAGCGCGTAGTTAGATAAGATGCTGCGGCCGTTCCGTATGTCACAGTATTTAATTCGTTGATTTTTATAGGTTGAGAGTTGTCCGTGTGCCACAGAATTCGCTGCAGTCGTATTTGCTCCTCATCAACATAAATACAGCGGGACATCTTGGCAATATCCGCTAAGAGTACAATATTGTGCTTTCTGAATCGCAGGACGATTGAGAAAAGATCATCCTGGACCGTAGGTCCTACGTGCTGAACCTCAGTACTCTTAAGTGATTGGCATGAGCTTTGGACTGGACAAGTGTGCCTGCGTATATCTACACAAAGGAAGACTAAAAGTTGCATCATCACGCGACGATCACGATGTTGAGCTGATAGGTGGGAATGCCATTCAACATTTTGGTAATGGAGAAACATATGCATATCTTGGATTACCGAAGCGGAAACACAAGATGTGCGTGTGTTCAGGACGGCCATTGACAAAAGGTTTCGCCAAATTCTCAAACAAATTTGGGCTTCGGAATTATCTGGGAAGAATAAGATCCAGGCGACCAATATGCTAGTCGTTCCTATACTGCTTTACATGTTTGTTGCAGCAAAATAGAATGTCGATGACTTGAAGCAGCTTGACCAAAGCATACGCAAGATGATGACGATCCATTGAAGTCATCATCCTAGATCTTCCGTGCCTCGAATATACCTCCCTCGAGATAAAGGGGGTAGAAGTTTGCTGAGCTTGAATTGTCTTCATCGAAGAACTGTTCTGGCTACAGTCTGCTCAGTTCTGAATAACACAGATTCTCTTATGCGACTCGTACATCAACATGAAGACGTCAATGCTGCGGCGTTTCTATACCGTGCCGCAGATAGGGCCTCAGCGGAGCTTGGTCTCCCATTTTATTCCAGCGACACTACACATATGGCCTAGCATCAGTTACTATCGATGGGACTGTCAAACATGTTTCTCAAGTCTGCTGGATGGAGATCGGAGACTTAGGGATTTATTTTTTCCTGTAAGACGGCGTTATAGACACCTTAGTTTACCGCGAGCGCATAATGAAGGTATCCATAGGCGATACCAACTGCCGAGCGTGCAAGCATGAGCCAGAAACATTTGGACATGTTCTCAGTGGATGATTAAAGTATGCATGCTAAGGGTACGTAGAGAGACACAATGCTGCTCTAAAAGTGGTATATCACCTTCTTCAGCACTTCTATGGTGTTGATCTCGTACCCGTCTTGCCATACGATCAGGGGGGACTCGATTCCGTTGTGGAGAATGATCAGTGTAAGATCTGGTGGAGTTTCTCATTCTCCACCACTCAACGTATCAGTGCTACAAAGTTTGATATTGTCCTCCAAAATCTGAAGACGAAGATCATTTACATAATTGAATTCTCGGCACTAGCCGATGATAATATCGCGGCAAATGAGATAGAAAAACAGGCGAAATATCAAGCTCTTCTTTTCGCGTTGAGCAAGCTGTACCAAGGTTACAAAGTCCATCTTATAGTATGAAAGCTACATTTCTTAGCCAACTCAACAAAATCCCAGCTTCCTAGCGTCAGGCTCAGTCCATCGCGAGCCGGATGCAAAAGGCTGTTCTTCTGGGATCACTTCATCTGGTCCGTCAACACCAATATTTGTGTGAGAAAGGAGAGAAAGGAAGTCAGGAGCTTATAGCGAGGATGAGATGTGGGTGCATGGAGGATTTCAATAGGTTCTGGCTCACTAGGGAAAAGAGGATGTGTGAACTGTGTGGAAAGGGGTTTGCAAAAGTAGAGCATTGGTTGGAGGATTGCGTAGAGGTGGAAAGAAGTGAAATGAGCATGGACATATTGATGCATGAAAGGGGGGACAAAAGGGCAGTAGCATGGGTGAAGGGAGTGTTGGGTAGGATGGAATAGAAAAGAAGGAAGCAGGAAGAGGAATGGAGAAGGAAATATTGTAAATAGGAGAGGAAGTAGATATAAGTAGTATGTAAATATTGTGAATAGTAGATAAGCATTAGGTAGTATATGCGGAAACGAGAGAGTAGGGACATGCGAGCGAGGCAAAGCGAGGCGAAGCGAGGCAAGGTGAGGAAGGCAAGTCGATAAGATACGTCTTCTCACTGCTCGTCCCCTATTGTCATACGATTCGCCACCGGCTAGCCTCCATTCTCCATCCAGTTCTTCGGAATCTCCCACTCCTTATTTATTATCTTATCCATCAATTTGCTTTCGAAGCTCCGTCCTTCTTTGTACAGACCCCCACAATACCTCCTCTGTTTCGCCTAGCAATTTGTTCACACTTTCTTCAATCTGACCCATTCCATTCTTATTGTACATTGTTACAAACTCACACGTTACCTCAGTCATCTTTACTGTCCTCATTTTCACCCCTTTTCCCTACTCCTTTACCAGACACATTTTCCTCTAATCTATCCCTCACTCCCGTTATAACTCTTCCACTCGCCCTTCCTTTCTTCCTTACTCTCACTGCCTCCTAAAGTCTGCACCTGTACTCCCCTGGCAGCTGTGGCTCCATTCTATATCATTTTTTCTCTCCACTTACGTCTCTACCAGTCCCACAACATCCAATTCCTCGATATACCTCCAGAAATCCTTATCTTTCAACTTCACCCCTGCTACGTTCCAGTATAGCACCTTCACCACTACTCCACCTACATCCTACGAAACAAATTTTTCTGCACTTCCTTTGACACCTCTTTCTCCTTATCCGAATCCACACTTTCTCATCTACTTTTATTTTACGATATACTACCTTCGCCGTTCTCCCTTCACTTCTCCCCTTCCTAGCCCTGTCATTCAGCTTTCGCTGTATCCTTTACCCGATTTATATTTCTCATTTCCCGCAACGATTCTTCCTACCTTTTTAATTACACAATGGCTACTTCCTTTTCCCTTCTCTCCTCCAGCCTAACTTTCCCTACCTTGCCTTCAACACACTCTATGCCCTTTAGCAGCGTTTTTACACCCTTTCTTTCTGCCCCGCTCTTTATATTCACTCAGATTTTGAGAAACATACAGGCATTAGTACAGTCTCTCCGATAAGACAATTTTGGCGGAGATGCCTGTCCGCTGACGGACTTTGTGGTCATCTCGCCCTGGGCTTATCCTTACTTTTGTTAAAGAATAACCCTTACGATAAATTTAAAAGAAAGTTACATGTTTATTTAGCGAACTTCAGGATCATTCTTTTAAGTACGCCCGCACCCGGAACTTGCCTAGGATATTTGACTATCGGTAGTAGGAATTCGACGAATCTAAGAGCAACCTGAAGAAAGTGGACTGAAGGTCTCTGGGCAGTAGAAGCCATGCTAAAAAGGAGGTGATAGATAACCCAAATCGACGACTCAACGAGATGGAAGAATTCTTGAGTTTTCACATCTTAAAATCCTCTAATCTTAAAAAATAACACTTTTTTAAATTAATATAATAATTAATTTTGCTTTACGAAGAAAATGCAGGAAGGACTAAAACTTTTTGACGGAAAAATATAACTGTACATCATTACAAATTACAAAAAATTACATCAACATTTTTTGTTTCTCCACAAAAGTATTATAAAATGTATTTAAAACTTTTTTTAAATTTAACTTACTCGCTCTATCAATGAACTGTAAAGTAATGAATGAATTGTAAAGTCTATAAATTGGATGTTTTACATTTTTCAATGAAAAAATTCTATTCCTAATGAATGAATTATTACAAATTGAAGGGTTTATAAATGCAAGTTCTTTTTACTTTGAAAAACTTCAACTGAAGGTTTTTAAATTATAACTGTTTGAAATTTAATAATATATGCGTGTGAAATGAGTCATGTCCTACGTATGAGCGAATGAGAAGCTCTAATAATGTTTGCTTGCGAGCCACTCTTATGTGCCTGCTCATAATTTTTATGTTTTCTTCAGGATTCCCATTCAAAAGTCTGGAGGTCGTTTAATTTTCAATCGTTCAGTTCTAACTATTTACCATTTTGAAATGTGCAATGTTTTTAGTACTTTAATAATTATTAAATTTTTACGTTATACAGTGGCAGTCGGTGACCAATTAAAAAAAAGAGGAACGAAGAGCGGGAAGCATTGAATTGAGTATTTCTTACGACGTCATGGGAATACATCTCACGATGTTTTCAAGAGAATATTATAAACGTAAAAGTAATAAATATACAAATAGTAATATTTCTTAAGTGTAGAATCTATTTTTTCAGTCATGTTCCATTCTTTTGTCGATTCACGATTTTTCAGTTTCACGAAATAAAATAAAATATCCTACGTGTCAGGTTAGTGGTAATCTAACCTCGAATTTCGGACAGGTGCTTGTATTTCGTGAAACTGAAAGGTCTTCAACCGATAAAAAGATCAAGAAACAGAATTGCGCAACTAAATGTCAGGTTAGTGGTACTCTAACCTCAAATTTCGGACAGTTGCTTGTATTGCGTGAAACTGAAAGGTCTTCAACCGATAAAAGGATGAAGAAACGGAATTGCGCAAATGCATTTTAAACATCAAAAGATTGTTACGCAGACCTTTATAACTGACCTTTACGTTTCGGCGCTTTTCTCCAAAAAGTCGTATGCAGTTGCAGTACCATGTACTCACCTCCCAGGCGGCTGATATTTCCACCTATCGACGTCATGCTACAAAATTCACTATTTCGCGAAATATTTGACTTGCTTTTTGATTATATAAATTAATTTTTAGTTGGCAAATTGTACTATTTCCAGGAAATTTGAGTTTTTATTACAATATGCGATGATTTCTTATTAGCAGTACATATATGCAAAAATGCGAAATACATGGTTTTACGTTATTTTTAGTATGCAAAAAATCGTCATGTTTTAACATTTTAGCAATTCCTAACAGCAATTGAAGGAAAGAAGTTTTCATTCGAACGGAAGATTTCGTTTTGCTTTCAAAAGATCTAGCCTCGATATAGACAATGTACAAGTTTTAAATCTTTCTGAGCAAGAAGTTTATCCTACGAAAAAAGTGCAAGATACAAAAAGTTTTATTTTTGCTTGAAATGCCAACAAATTTTGTTGTGTGTGTTAATATATAAGAAAATTGTAAAAAAAAATTGTTCAAACAAAAACTGACCAGTATTTTGAAAAAAAAGACACCCAAATATTCGTAATCAGGGGAATCTGTTGGATCTATTAAACTTTTTCTTATATATGACTGAATATATATTGTCTATTTGTATTCATGGAGAAGCCATTAAAAGCCTTATTGAAGAATTTTTTGTTCTTTTTTTTTTCTTAAAACAAACTTTAATTTCAACTCGAATTTCATTGTTCAATAACTTTTACAAATACATAGTTATTTGAAAGTTTGATGATATATTATTCATTGTATTCTTTGTATTCTTTATGGTATTCGAAAAAAGTTTTAAAAGGTTTATTTAAATATTGTTTTTTTAATTTTCTAGACAATACTTCATGTTAAAAACCCTTTTTTTATTCAGAGAACGTCTGTTATGTTTTGAAACATAATACATACTAACAATGTCAACCATGTAATTTACATGTAAACTATTCCCTTAAATAATAAACTCTGAAACTTTTACCCTACCTTTTTCCTCGATCTTCATTTTTCAAAGGTACGACGACAAAAAAAATCAAAAACACTCACTGTAATAGCCTTGTTTCTAACTTGGGGGAATCGAAACGTAAACAAATATTAAGGGCCGCCTGAAACGTTTCCATAATATTGCGCAATATATTCGACTTAGTACAAAACACGGCAACCCTTCGGGTGGAAATATTTTGAAATAATTTTCAATTTTATCTTAAAATTAATTTTTCAAAATAAAAAATCATTTTTTGAAAAATTTAAAAAAATTTGTAATTTTTCAAAATTCAAAATTTTTGCTTTAAAATTTTCTACATTCTTTTTCGAAATCATTTTTTGACATTTTTTCCAACCTTCTTAATATCTTTTGAAGTCATTCGAATTTTTCATAATTTTTTTTCTAACTGAAAAATTTGAAAAATTGTTTAAAATCTTCCAGATTCTTTTTCGAAAATTTTGGAAATCTTTAAAAGAAAACTTTTATTCTCTTGAAACCTCTCAAAATTTCTAAAAAAGCATCTTTTTTTCAAATCTTCAAAAATCTACATTTTGTTTCAAATTTCTTGAAATCGTTCCAAGGTTTAAATTATTTTTGAAATTTTTTTAAAACTTTTCAATATTTTATAAAAAGAGTAACATTTTTCCCAAAAAAAAAATTAAATTCTGCAAAATGAAAAAGTTGCCTTGAAATGTTCCACATACTTTTCTGACAATTTTTGAAATCTTTCGAAATGTTTTGAAATCTTGTTCAATTTTATCTGGAAAAGTTTTTCATTTTCTTGAAACCTTTCATTCTTAGAAAGATGATGCATTTTTTCTTGGAAATCTTTAAAAATCGATTTTTTTTTAATTTTATGAAGTCGACATTTTGTTTAAAATTTTATCAAATCTTTGCAAAACTTCTTAATATGTCTTAGACTCACGAATTTTTAGTAAAATGTTGTTAGCGCGCAGTATTGAATAATTTTGCTTTAAAATTTTCTACATTTTTTTTCGAAATTTCAAAGAATCATTTTTAAATATTCTCTTAAAATTAATTTACCAAATAAAACATTATCGAAATGTTACCAGGAATTTTAAGAAAACTTTTTTATTCTCTTGAAATCTTCAAAATTCTCAAGGCACAAAAAAAACTTGATAAAATTTCAGTCTTAAAGCCTTAAAACTTAATTCTCAAGCAAAAAAAAACAGTAAAAAGTCTGTTTCTATAATATAAAAAGCACAAAATTTCACCTTTTTGACACTTTCCCCTTGCACTTGAATCATTTTCGGCCTAAAAGTGCAGCCAGCGCCACCATCGGCCGTACTCAACATTTCCGTCACTTTCATTCACTTTCATTTAGAGTTCTTAAATTCTCGAGAATTTAAGTTCGGGTTATATAACGGAGAATATGACAGAATTTAAGAACTTAAAGCACTCAATATTTTCAACAGTTAACTTGAAAGAAAAGACGTTGTTGTAAACTGACCCTTGTCACATGATAACCCTTTATTCTCAAAATCAGTCGCGGGCGTGCTTGAGAAAAGGAAGGTCGGGTCTCCCAGAATTTGGGAAGGAAAGCTACCACGTGCTTGTTTCATTTTTCGAAAAATTCAAAATTCTCAATCTTTGCATACCTCTCATTCTCAAACTAAGTGGAAAAAAATTCTGAAATTTTTTTAAAATCTTCATGAAGCCCCCTTCTAACATATATTAGTTTTTGAAAAAAACGGTAAGAATAGGTTAAGAGTTAGAGTTAGAAATGTAACATTTTCCCATGCTTGGGATAGGCTTTACGTGTATAAGGATTCAACTTTGATCTTAATTATCTCAGCTCAGGAGATAACAATATTTTTTAAATTTCGCAAACGTTTATATAATATTCCAAATAACCTATAGCCAAAGTTTAAACAAATTCGTAAGAAAAGTGTGTTCGTGACCGTACCTCCTTAAAATGCAAGAAAACCGTTGTTTTACCCAACGGCTCAATTGTTTGTAATGTATCGTTCAAAAATATAAACAATTTATGTTTTCATAGTGAATATTTATTCTTCTTAAAATTTGCATAAATAGGAAGATAATTTTTTCCTAAAAATAGCATGAAAGCTATCAATATTCTGAGTAAACTAGTCTCACTTTATAGTCGTTTTACACATTCTGTAAGAATATTGATTAAAAATATGTAATCACTATAAGAAAATTATAGGAAATCTGGATGATTGTTAATTGATAATAAAAAAATATTAGTTCGGCAAAACTCAAAAAGCTTTACATTCGAGGGATTAATCAGTGTTGTAATCTGAAGACATTAACTTTACTCATTAAACTGGTTTCAAGTTGTAAATGTTTGAAATTACACCTTCATTTTAAATCAGTCGAAAATGAAAAAAATCAACATTTTAAGTTGATAAAACATAATAATTAAAAAGGTTTTTCTAGTCTTTGATATTTCACAACCCCTTTAAATTAGCGTAATAAGTGTAATTTATAAAAGCACAGAATTTTGAATCTGAATAATTTAAAATCGGAAGATTTAAAATTATTATATTGTAGACTAAAAATAATTTAAAAAATAAAATAAATAATTTTAAAAAATCTGGAAAATATTAGTAGAATTTTGTTGACTTTGCAGAATTTTAACAAAGTTTAGCAAAAAACCAGTTGTTTCAAAAATTAATTCTCAGAGAATATATAGAAGATTTTAAAATAGCTTGAAAGATTTCCCAAATTGTCAAAAAAGAATCTGGAAGATTTTAAGGCATTTTTTTTTTATTTTGCAAAATTAAAAATAAAATTCGAATCATTTTAAAATATATCAAGAAGGTTTACAAGTTTTGAAAAAAGAATGGAAGCTTTTTATAAATTGTGAAGTGTGTGACAAATTGTGTGACGTCGCCATCATGAATTCTGAATTCGAAATTTCCTGCGGAAGTCTTGACTCTCTGGTCTTGACCTGTGATGTGAGTGCAGTGCAATAATTAAATTTATGATAAAATCATTCTTACGCAAGAAAAATCATTTCGAATATTTTCGATTTTAATCAGTGTTGGCGCGCAGGCCGTCACATACAAGTTTTAGAAAAAAGTACCCTTTCAATGACAATAGTAACTGCAGAAACAAGTCAACTCAGTTACTATTGTCATCGAGAGGGTACTTTTTTTCAACCCACACGCGAACACTGATTAAAGTTAAAAATATTTAAAATGTTATTTTTTGCGTAACAATTATTTTATCATGAATTTAATTATTACACTGCACTCACATCACAAAACTGCACATTTTAAGATAATAAAAGGCTGCCTATCTTCATTCGTTCTTAAGATGAAGTATTTGTGAATAAATCCCCGTAAGAAGTAAATTATTGAATATTTTAGAATTTTGAAAAATGTATTGCATTAAAAAATGTTTAGAGAATATCTGTTTCTTCGAAAAAGTTGACCGAAATACCCTGTTTTTTGGAATATTTTGTCGCTCGACATTCTTTATTGCGATGTATTTTTAAAAATTCTGAAATACATAATAATTTACTTTTTATAAGGATTTATTTACAAACACCTTATCTTAAAAATGAATGAAGATAGACAGCATCTTAATGACTTTAAATATGCAGTTTTTTGATGCAAGTGCAGTGCAATACTTAAATTGATGATAAAATCATTCTTATGGAAGAAGTATCATTTTGAATATTTTCGATTTTAATCAGTGTTGGCGCGTGGCCTGGCACAGCAGGACAAGTGTTCGAAAAAAGTACCCTTTCAATGACAATAGTAACCTTAGAAGCAAGCCGACTACGTTACTATTATCATCGGAAGGGTACTTTTTTCTACAACTTGTCACTGATTAGAGTAAAAAAATATTCAAAATGTTATTTCTTGCGAAACAATTACTTTATCATAAATCTAATTATTGCACTACACTCGCATAAAAAACTGCACCTTTTCAGCTATTAAACCACTTCCTATCTCAATGCGTTCTTAAGATAAAGTATTTCTGAATGAATCCCCGTAAGAAGTAAATTATTGAATATTTTAGAATTTTGAAAAATGTATTGGATTAAAGAATATTGAAAGAATATCTGTTTGCTCGGAAAAGGTGACGGAAAAACCCTGTTTTTTTGGAATATTCTGTCGCCCGACATTCTTTTATGGATTATACTTTTCAAAATTCTGAAATACCTAATAATTTACTATTTACAAGGATTGATTCACAAACAATTTATCTTGAGAATGAATGAAGATAGAAATCCTCTCAGTGACTTCAAATGTGCAGTTTTGTGATGTGAGTGCAGTGCAATAATTAAATTTATGATAAAATCATTCTTACGCAAGACTTTAAAGACAGTGCCCTACCTCTAAACATTTTTTTTTCAAATCTCAAAAAATTAGGATTTTTTCACCAAAAGACACAAAATGAGGGGTTGAGACTTTAAAAAATCAGAAAAATAATTTTTTTGGACAACCCCGACAAACATATTGAATTTTCAACAAGATAGATCAATTGTTTACCAAAATAGTTGAATTTGCAACCGAAAAGATTCATTTTTAAAGTTCAAAAATGTAAAAAGATGAATTTTTCACTAAAAAAGATCCATTTTTAAGAAAAAATTAATTTTCAACAAACAAAAAACGAATTTACAATAAAATAGTTCAATTTTCAACCTAACTGATGAATTTTCAACTAAAATAATGAATCTTCAACTGGAATAGTTGAATTTTCAACAGAAAAAATTTTATTTTTACCAAGAACACTATGGAATATTCAATTAGAGTAAGTTAAATTTTCAATTAAAAAATGACTTTCCACAAAAAAAAAAATTATTTTCAACAAAATAGTTACATTTTCAAATAAAGTGATGAATTTTCAACTAAAATTGTAAATATTTGACTGGAATAGTTACATTTTTACCCAGAAAGATAAATTTTCAACTAAAATTATGAATTTTCAACTACAATAATTGAATTTTTGACCATAAAGATGAATTTTCAATCAAGAAGTATAATTTCTACCAAAAAGACGAATTTTCATCTAAAAATGAAGTTCAAGAAAAGAGATGAATTTTTAACTAAAATTATGGAATATTCAACTGGAATACTATGTAGTTAGATTTTCAGTTAAAAATTCCTTTTTATCTAAAGAAAAAACAAGTTTTCAATAAAATAGCTCATTTACCAAACAAAGAACTAAATTTCTAACAATAGAGTTTAACTTTCTACCAAGTAATTTTATTTCCAACCTAAAAGATGAATTTTCAACTAAAATGATAAATATTTAAATGAATTACTTTAATTTTTAACAGAAAAGGAGAATTTTTAAACAAGAAGATTAACTTTCAAAGAAAAAGATATTTTTCTACCAAAAAAGTCGATTTTTTAAAAAAATACGTGGATTTTCAACGAAATAGTTAAATTTTCAATGAAAAAAGACCAATTATCATCCAAATTGTTGAATTTTGAACTATGAAAGATCAATGTTCCATCAAAAATGGAATAGTTGAATTTTCAGTTGAAGAATTTTATTTTCAACCAAACTGATGAATTTTCAACTAAAATGATGAATCTTCAACCATAAAGATTAATTTTCAACAACAAAAAAATACGAATTTTCTACAGAGTACATAAATTTTCGAACAAATAGTCGAATTTTCATCCAAAAAAGATCAATTTTCAACCAAAAATAGAAAAGTTAAATTTTTCTGTTAAAAATCATGAATTACTCCGCATTACACTCGGATTACTACTGATTAGATAAATTACAAGTGTATTACTCTGCATCACAATGGATACAAGTAAATCACTCTAAATGATTATGAATTACTTTTCACTTCACTCGGATTACTACTAATTGTATGGATTGAAAGTGTATTACTCTGAATCACAATGAGTTAAACCAGGTTATGAATTGATTACTACTAAGTCAATGGATTACAAGTCTATCACTCTGCATTCCAATGGATTACAAGTGCATTACTCTAAATTACTATGAATTACTCCACATTACACTTGGATTACTACTAATTATATGGATTGCAAGTGTAATACTCTGCATCACAATGGATTACACAAGGTTATAAGTGGATTACTACTAACTACATGGTTTACAAGTGTATTACTCTTTATTACAATGGATTAAAAGTGTATTACTCTGAATCACAATGCATTAAACTAGATTACAAGTGGATTACTCATGGCTATATGAATTGATAGCGTATTACTCCTACCTACATGTATTACAAGCGTATTATTCTGAGTAACAATGGATTACCAGTGAATTACTTCAAATTACCATGAATTACAAGTGAATTACTATAAATTATCATGAATTAAAAGTGAACTACTCTAAATTACAATGAATTACTCCAAATTACACTCGATTTACTACTAATTAGATAGATTACAAGTGTATTACTCCGAATCACAATGGATTGCTCCGCATCACACTAGGTATAATCCTAATTAGATGGATTAAAAGTGTATCACTCTTAATTGAAATTGAGTACATGTGGGTTACAAGTGGATTACTCCTAACTATATGAATTACAAGTGAATTACTCTGAATTACTATGAATTAATCAACATTACACTCGGATTGCTACTAATTTGATGGATTGCAAGTGTATCACTTTGCATCACAATGGAGTACACCAGATTATAAGTGGAGTACTACTAACTACATGGCTTACAAGTGTATTACTATGAATTCCCATGCATTTCAAGTGTATTACTCTGAATCACAATGGATTACCCCAGATTACAACTGGATTACTCTAAATTACTATGAATTACTTCGCCTTACACCCGGATTACTCCTAATTAGATGTATTGCAAGTGTATTACTCCTAATCACGATGGATCACTCTGCATTCGACTAGGAATAATCCTCATTTGATGGATTAAAAGTGTATTACTCTGAATTGCAATGGAGTACACGTGGAATACAAGTGAATTACTTTCAAGTACATAAACTACAAGTAAACTACTATGAATTACTATGAATTCCTTCGCACAACACTCGGATTACTACTAATTAGATGTATTATAAATGTAATGCTCTATATTACTGGGTATTACAGCGGATTAGAATCTGAGATATCACCGAAAATTTCCAGGCGTGTGTGAATCCAGTTTCGCAGTTGACACGCTACCATATTACGAGGGAATAAAATATTGAGATTCAAAAAGTTTCAGAGGTCGTATTTCTCAATCAATTTTGATGCATCTTCTCGTAAATCAAAGATTATTAAACTTCAAAGAGACGCGTGAAGGCCAATTATAAAAACAAAAATCAATTGTTTCTTCACAATGCGAACAAGACAATTTGTGCAAGAGTGAGTTTAAAAAAAAGTCTCAAACATATTGTGAATCCAAAAACGAGTTTAAACAAAATATATTCAAAAAGTTCAATTTATGCAAAATAATAATTTTACATTTTTTTTGTAAATGTGCCAGTTCTTAGTATTTCGGAAATCTTATCTGTATTTTTATGATTGTTTAATGTAACAATCATCATCATTTCAAAATGCAATTATTTCCTATGAAAATTTGATAAAACCATCAAAGGCTTTGTAATATCCTAAAAGATTCTTTTTCAAATTAATTGCATTGTCTCTCTTTCTTTTTATGTATAGCATTTCCATAAATTGCCTCTTTCTTCAGTCCACTCAACATATAATAGTTTTACATCATCCCAGTCAAATTCATGGCCATGTGTGAATTCATGTTTTGAGAGAACGCTATGGTATTTGTTATTTCTATCAAATTCATTTTGATGTTCATCTCGCCTCATCCTTAGCGGTCTTCTTATTTGACCTACTTATAGTGCCTTGCAACTCCTATATTTTATTTTATAAACTACTTTTTTTCCGTTTTGCGCCAAATGATCTATTCAAGAACATTCCATATCCGCTTATAATCTAGCAATAACTATTTATAATTCACCAGAATATATTGTTCAACTTGTTTATCTGATAAATTTCTTTTGATATTAGAAAAATAACTCTTCAGAATTTTCAGAATTCCCATTTTTATAAAATTTAGACGTAATATTTATTATTCAACCCTAAAAAATTGATACATTTTGACTAATTATATGGAAATAAAATAATAAAAAATTAATAAAATGACACTGGATTTTCTGAAAATTTCCACTTTATTATTTTCTTTAGAAATCATCCGACAAACAAAAGAAGCCATAAAGTTTCATGAGGAAAATTTTACTAATATTTTTTTCTGCTCTTTCCTATTTCGTCAATTTTTAGCTTTATCGAGTTCAATCGGGGATTTTAAAACAATAAATGTCATTCTGTCCAAATCAAGAAGAAAAAGTTTATTTTTCTTCATTTGTGTTGTGAAATACCGTATTATAAAAAATAACTCCCTTCCAAGGGATGTTTTCTCAGATTCTTTTGCAGAAAATTAAATTCGAAGCAACCTCGTTTTTCTTCCATTTGCCACTTTTCCTCAACAAATACCGATTAATCTTTAGCCAAGAAAGATAAATATTAAACAAAATATTTACATCCTCAAACAAGAGAGATCAATTTTCTACCAAAAAATTATAATTTTCTACTAACAAAGATGAATTTTCATCAAAATAAATTAATCATCACTTTAGTCGAAAATTCATATCTTTAGTTAAAAATTCCTTCCTTTTTTGGTTGCAAATTTAACTGTATTATTTTTGGTGAACAATTAATCGTATTTAGTTGAAAATTCAACTACTTGTTAAAAATTCGTTCATTTTTGGTTCAAAATTAATTTTTCAACTGAAAATTTAGCTACTTAATTTGTGGTGAAAAATTGATATTTTTTAGTTGAAGATTCAAATATTTGGTTGAAAGTTAAACTACTTCTAAAAAATTGATTTCTTTTTTTGAAGATTCATGATTTTATTTGAAAATTTATGATTTTAGTTAAAACTCATTCTTATGGTTGAAAATTCAACTACTTGTTGAAAATTCGTTCTTTTTTAACTGAAAATTAATTTATTTACTGAAAATTTAGCTACTAAATTTGTGCTGAAAAATTGATCTTTTTGAATTGAAAATGCAACTATTTGGTTGAAAGTTGAACTACTTTGTTCACTTTTTTTTTTTTGAAGATTCATAATTCCAGTTGAGACTTATTTCTTTGGTTGAAAATTCAACTACTTGTTGAAAATTCGTTCTTTTTTATTCAAAAATTAATTTTTCAACTAAAGACTTAACCATTCAATTTGTGGTGAAAAATTGATCTTTTTCAGTTGAAGATTCAAATATTTGGATGAAAGTGGATCTACTTTGTTAAGAATTAATTTTTTTTTAAGAATCATAATTTTATTTGAAAATTCATCAATTTAATTGAAACACATTCCTTTGGTTAAAGATTCAACTACTTGTTGAAAATTCATTCTTTTTAAATTAAAAATTCATTTTTGAACTGAAAATTTAACTACATAATTTGTGGTGAAAAATTGATCTTTTTCAGTTGAAGATTCCAATATTTGGTTGAAAGTTGAACTACTTTTAAAAAATTAATTTTATTTTGAAGATTCATCATTTTATTCGAAAATTCATGATTTTAGTTAAAACTTATTCCTATGGTTGAAAATGCAAATACTTGTGGAAAATTCATTCTTTTTTGATTGAAAATTAATTTTCCAACTGAAAATTTAACTACTTAATTTGTGGTGAAAAATGGACCTGTTTCACTCTGAATATTCCAATATTTAATTGAAAGTTGAACTAATTTAAAAAAATTAATTTTCTTTTGAAGATTCATAATTTTATTTGAAAATTCATGATTTTAGTTGAAACTTATTTCTTTGGTTAAAAATGTTACTACTTGTTGAAAGTGAGTAAAGGGACTCCTGAACGTCTATATTCAAGCTGATATGGGTCTCTCCACTCTGGGTGCCACAAATTTATGACCGGTTTTTTTTTGGTCTCGAGCCCAGATCAAAGAACCGGTTATAACTTTCTGGCGCCTATAGCGCAGAGACACCTTACAGCTTCAACTCAAGTGCCTTTCAGGGATCCTCCCACTCTAAGCGCCAGAATTTTATAACCGGTTCTTTGATCCCGGCCGTCAGATAAAAAAAACAGTTATAAAATTCTGGCGCCTAGAGTAAAGGGACTCCTGAACGTCTATATTAAATCGGACAGGGGTCTGTCCACTCTAGGCGCCAGAAAGATAAAACCGTTTTTTTGGTCTGAGGGCCCGGATCAAAGATATGGTTATAACTTTCTGGGACCTAGAGTTAGGGTGCTTCTGAACAGCGCTTAAATTCAAACGGACAAAAGTCTCTCTACTCTGAGAGCCATAATTTTACAAGAGGTTCTTTGATCCGGGCACTCAAATAAAAAAAACCGGTTATAAAATTCTGGCGCCTAGAGTAAAGGGACTCCTGAAAGTCTATATTCAAGCGACCACGGGTCTCTCCACTCTGGGCGCCAGAAGTTTATAACCGTTTTTTTTGTTTGGGGGCCCAGATCAAAGAACCAGTTATACCTTTCAGGCGCCTAGAGTGCAGAGACCCCTTATAGCTTTAAAGTAAGTGCCGTTTAGGGATCCTCCCACTCTAGGCGCCAGAATTTTATAACCGGTTCTTGGATTCGAGTCTTCTGATCAAAAACCAGTTATAACATTCTGGCGCCTAAAGCACAGGGGTCCCTGAACGTCGCCTATATTGAAGCAGTCACAGGGATCTCTCCGCTCTAGGCGCCAGTTTTATAACCGTTTCTTTAATCTGAGCGCCCAGGTCAAAGAACCGGTTATAACTTTCTGACTTAAATTCAAACAGTCAAAAGTCTCTCTTCTCTGAGCGCCAGAATTTTTTACCCGGTTCTTTAATCCGGGCCCTCAGATGAAGAAACTGGTTATAGAATTCTGGCGCCTAGAGTAAAGGGACTCCAGAACGTCTTAATTTAAAGGTGCCAAGGGTCTCTCCACTCTGGGCGCCAGAAATTCTTAACCGGTTCTTTGATCCGGGCCCTCACACAAAAAAACCTGTTATAAATTTCTGGCCCCTAGAGTGGAAGGACCCCTGAATGGTGCTTATATTCAAGTTGTACGGGGTTACTCCACTCCAGGCGCCCAAAAGTTATAGCTGGTTTTTCCATCCGGGTCCACAATTACTGTTGAGTTTCCTAAAGACGGAATGAAGTTTGAAGAAGGTTTAGGTGACAATAAAAAATTACTAGTCGACTATTTAGTTGTAAACCCTCGCCAAACTTTTCAAGTAAAAATATTGCATTTTCAACAAGATAGATGAATTTTTAATCAAATAGTTGAATTTTCAACCAAAATAGTCCATTTTTCAACAAAATATATGAATTTTCAACCAAATAGTTCAATTTTCAACTAAAAAAGATCAATTTTTAACCAAACAGTTGAATTTTTACCTAAAAAAGATCAGTTTTCAATCAAAAATGGAATAGTTCAATTTTCACTGGAAGAAATTAATTTTCCATGAAAGAACAAACAAATTTTCAACTAAAATAATTATTCTTCAACTGGAATAGATGATTTTTAAACCAAAATGATGAATTTTTAACAAAAAAGTTGAACTTTTAACCAAGTTGTATTATTTTTAATCAAAAATATGAATTTTCGATTAATATTTAATTGAAATATTTGAATTTTCAACCAAAAAGATGAATTTTCAAACAAGAACATTAATTTTCTACCAAAAAGACGATTTATCAATAAAATACATTAATTCTCTACCAAATAGTTGAATTTTCAACTAAAAAAGATCCATTTCTAACCAAACACTTGACTTTAGAACTAAAAATCATCAGTTTTCAATCAAAAATGGAATAGTGAAATTTTCACTTAAAAAAAAATTAATTTTTCATAATAAACGAAATTTAACCAAAGTGATGAATTTTCAACTAAAATGGTCAATCTTCAACTTGAATAGATGATTTTTGAACCAAGAAGATGAATTTTCAACAGAAAAGTTGAACTTTTAACCAAAAATATGAATTTTCAAACAAGAAGATTGATTTTCTACTAAAAAGGCGATTTTTCAATAAAATGCATGAATTCTCAACCAAATAGTTAAATTTTTAACCAAAAAAGATCAATTTTCAACCAAACAGTTAACTTTTGAACGAAAAAAGATCAGCTTTTAATAAAAAATGGAATAGTAAAATTTTCATTACAAAAAAATTAATTTTCCATAAAAAAAAATTTCAACCGAAGTGATGAATTTTCAACTAAACTGATTAATCTTTAACTAGAGTAGATGAATTATAAACCAAAAAGATGAATTTCCAACTAAAATTATTACTATTTAACTGGAGTACTTGAATTTTCAGTTTAAAAAATTAATTTTGAACTAAAATTAACTAAAAAAAAAAATTTTCAACCAAAAAGTAAATAGTCAAATTTTTAGTTAAAAATATTAATGCTCAACCAAAGAGATGAATTGTTAACTAAAATTATAGAATATTGAACTGGAATAGTTGCATTTTCAGTTGAGGAAATTAATTTAAACAAACAAAAAAATTATGTTATCTTCTTATACATAAAATTCAGTGCATATTTAGGTAAAATTAATGTGGGTACTATATTAAATTCAATTTGAACCGCTTTAGATGTTCAAAGATAATATTATTAACAATGATAATAAATTGTTTAAAAAATTATTTTTGTTAACATTATTGAAATATTACCATTCTCTGATTGAAAATTGGACAAAAAGTGAATTTTTGTTTAAAAAAGCATGACTTTCTACCTATATTCTAAAAGAAAATTGCTAAAAACAATAAATTGTTTAAACAATCTATTTAAACATATAATTATCAGTATAAAGTAGCATATTATGTTTTAAAAACAATTTTCATTTTAAAAAACCGCAAGAAAATTATAATTAGCACCAAAAACCCGCAAAACACATTTTTTCAGTTTATGGTTTTTTTTGGGACTCTATAAAACAGACTTATGGGGGTGATATTTAAAAAAATAATATTTTATTCGTATTCTATGGTTAATTGTAAAGAGAAATGTTGAGTTTCAACTCGATTCAGCTAATATTGAGGATTCTGAATACAATTTACAAAAACGTCTTTTTTATGGGAAATACGTGTTAAACTTCATGGGGCTGGCGCCACCTCTAAATATAATTTAAAAAAAAATGGATTTTATTCTTTGTGGATTCGAAGAAATTTCTGGGCGTTATTCATAAAAATTCGGGAAAAAAATTTCCAGTGCATTTTTGGACCGCCCTATAATAGAGTCTACAAAAAGTGCCTTGAAATCTCTTTATTTATTCTGTAATGGACAAAAGATAAATTATATCTTGATAAATAAAAATATTTTCAGTAACAAGATTTCGTCTAAACGAGATGATTCTTCCATAATGGACTAAAAGATTTAAATTAATCTTCGTATTTCAATATAATAACTGTTTTAAAATCAAAAAAATTAAGGTTCTCGTGAAAAATTCAAGATTCCCAGATTTTGAAATATATAATCAATATAATTGGTATAATGTATAATATAATTACGAATAATATTGTTGTAAATAATAATATATTAATACTAATAATATAAAAAATATATATAATTTTTTTATTTTTTATTGTATATTTATGCATATTTTTAATTTAATGTAATAAAATTATTGGATCATTATTGGTTCATTCATAACTAATAATAATAATAAATAATTTATTTAAATGCTATAGTTGCTTTAATTATTATTCAATGATGGGTACACTTAATAATTGTAGAGACTTTTCCTAAGTATGAATGATTTTGAAGAAATGAAGTCAAGTTTTCAATTCTAAGTCTTCAAAATTGAAGAAACTTTGAAAGTAAATCATTAAAATCACAGAATTTTTAATTGTGAATTTTGAAAATTAAAAACTCTTCAATTTGAAAATATGTAAATACAAATTATTCAATTTGAATGATTTTGAAGATCCAAAGTCAAGTTTTCAATTTTAAATCTTCAAAATTGAAGAAATTTCATTTAAAAGTTTTTAAATTCTTAAAAAGCTTCTAAACTTTTTTTTCAAAATCTTCAAAAATCTATAGTTTGTTTAAAATTTTTTCAAATCTTTTTGAGTTTAAAGTTACTTTTGAATCTTTTTAACAAATTTGTTTTCAAACTCTTAAAAAATCTCCTTTTTTAAAAAATTTTATTCAATCTTTTTAAATGTTAAATTATTTTTTAATCTTTTTAAAATTTCTAAACCTTCTAAATATCTTTTAAAATTTTTCGAAACAAAATTCTAATTCTGCAGAATTACAAACATTGTTTTAAAATGTTCCGATTTATTCTGAATTTAATTCCTGAAGGTTTTATTTATTCTAAATTTATTTTCTCAAATTTTGATTCTAAATTAAATTGTATACATTTTTATTTGTTCTGAATTTAATTTATCAAATATCAAATTTCTTAAATTTTGATTTATTTTGAATTTCATTTCCTAATTTTTTATTTATTCCTAATTTAATTTCTTAAATTTTGATTTATTCTAATTTTAATTTTTCAAATTTTGATATATTCTAAATTAAATCTGAATTTAACTTCTCAAATTTTAATTTATTGTAAATTTAATTTCTTAAATTTTGATTTATTTCGAATTCAATTTTGATTCATTCTAAATTTAATTTCTCAAATTTTGATTTATTCTAAATTTAATTTCTGAAATTTTTGCTTTATTCTGAATTCAAAGTTTTTATTTATTCTAAATTTAATTTATCAAATTTTGATTTATTTGAAATTAAATTGTATAAATTTTTATTTATTCTGAATTTCATTCCTGGAGTTTTTATTTATTCTAAATTTAATTTCACAAATTTTTATTTATTCTAAATTTAATTTCTCCAATTTTGATTTATTCTAAATTTAATTTCTCAAATTTTGATTTATTCTGAGTTTAATTTCTTAAATTTGGATTAATTTTAAATTTAATTTTTCTTAAATTTTGATTTATTTTGATATTAATTCCTTAAATTTTTATTCATTCTAAATTTAATTTCTCAAATTTTGATTCTAAATTAAATTGTATACATTTTTATTTGTTCTGAATTTAATTCCTCAAGTTTTTATTCATTCTAAATTTAATTTCTAAAATTTTGATTTGTTCTGAGTTAAATTTATTAAATTTTGATTTATTCTGAATTTAATTCCTCCAGTTTTTATTCATTCTAAATTTAATTTCTCAAATTTTGATTCTAAATTAAATTTTATACATTTTTATTTGTTCTGAATTTAATTCCTCAAGTTTTTATTCATTCTAAATTTAATTTCTCAAATTTCGATTCTAAATTAAATTGTATACATTTTTATTTGTTCTGAATTTAATTCCTCAAGTTTTTATTCATTCTAAATTTAATTCGTATGACAAGTAAAGTGGTAATAATATAGAAGAAGAGATTAAATAAAATTTTCTAGGAAGAAAACATGTTTTGAAACTACATAGCTTTATTGGACTTTCAATTTTATCGGAAAAATGCACGGAAAGCCGACGCAGTGATTTGAGAAATTATCAAATTAAAGACTACGGTAGATATTCAAGTTTTATCTGTATTGTTGGAACTTAAACTATCTTGCTAAAAATTATTCGATTTTTTCCAAGATTGTAATATTTTGTTGAAAATTCTTATTCTCTGTAAAAAATTAAGGTATTTAATATTTGGTTAAAAATGTATTTTTTGCACTTGAAACTATTTACTCTAATATCAATTATTATTAATAATATTGTGAAAAATTTGTTTGTGAAATAAAAGTATGCTCCATGATTGAAAATTCAACTTTTTAGGGTTTCCATTCAGCAATTTGGTTGAGAATTCAAGCATTTTGATAAAAACTTAATTATTTTGATAAAAATTAATTTATATTGTTAAAAAATTGTCACTTTTGGTGAATTTGAGACGATTTTTTTTTCTCTGGTATTTCATTCAGAGGGAAATATTTTTCTTGCATACTAAATTTTATTTGTGAAAACCGCAATTTGAAAAAATATCAATATCACGACTACAGCAGAGATCGGAAATACGAAGCGATTGAAAAAATGATCGAAATCACGTCATCCTTAGAGATTCAAGTTATTTTCTTTCAATTTTAAGTATTTTCAAAAAAAAGAAAA
The DNA here is from genome assembly GCA_011634705.1 of Andricus grossulariae. Taxonomy (NCBI): domain Eukaryota; kingdom Metazoa; phylum Arthropoda; class Insecta; order Hymenoptera; family Cynipidae; genus Andricus; species Andricus grossulariae. Next base: position 184,868,820 of record JAABKJ010075445.1, read on the forward strand.
CATTTTTAGTACGCATATATTTTCTAGTGTTATCAAGTTTTATTGTTTAGAAAATTTGATCGATGATGTGGACAGAACTCCGACACAGCAATTGAAAACATTAACAAAGTCACGAATTCGGTCTCACTGCTTCCATATAGATTCGGAATTTTTGAAAAAAAAATTTATAACTCTTTCATATTTTTGAAGCGTTGTGTATTCAGTCATGAACTAACAATAAAAAGCTTACTTGATCTTTTTCACAACGCTGAAGAGATTAGGAAACATTATTTTTACGCATATAATTTTTAGAGAAACATATTTATGGTGAAAAAATAAGTTAATAACTTTTTCATATTTTTGAATCCTCATGTATTCAATAACTTAAACAAAAATAAAAATATTACCGAGTCTTTTTACTAGCGCTTATAGCGAGATTGAAAAACATTTTTTACATGCATACATTTGTTAGAGGTATGTAGTTTAATTGTTTGGTAAATTTTATCGGAAACTTCATAAAACTCCGGGGCAGGAATATTTTAAGTTATAAAAATTACAAACTCAGTGTATAATGTTGTTTGTTAAGAATAAAAAAAAATACGCGCCCTGTCAAAAAGTGATTAATAACAAATTTGCAGATTTTTTCATCTTTCATGGTAGCACAGTAATCTTTTTTGGTTGATGATACATCTATTTTGTTAAATTTTTTGTTTGGTCGCGAATTTAATGGTTTTGTTGAACATTTGTCATTCTGGCTTGAAAATTCAACTGTTTGATCAAAAGGTCAACTATGTTGCTCAACGGTCATGTTTTTATGTTGAAAATTCAACTATTTTTTAAAAAATTTATGTTTTTTATGAACAATTCTTCTTTTGGTGGACAAGTAATCTTTTTGGTTGAAAATTAAATTTTGTAGATTGAAAATGCAGCTATTTGGTTAAAAATCCAACTATTTTGGTAGAAATTTAATTATTTTGTTGAAACTTTATTTATTTTATCGAAAAGTCATCAAGTTTGTTCAAAAATTCAACTGTTTTTTTTAATATTCTTTTTTTTCAAGAAAATTCATCTTTCTAGGTTGAAATGAACTTTTTCACTTAAAATTCAACTTTTCGGGTTGATAAATCAACGGTTTCTAAAATATTCGTCGTTTTAGTTTTAAAATTCAACTATTTGTTTGAAACTGCATCTTTTTTCAGTTTATTCGTTTTTTTTTAAATTTTACCGTTTGTTTGAAAATGCATCTTGGTAGATTTCAATTTCAAATATTTGTTTAAAAATTCAAATATTCTCTTGGAAATTAAATTAATTTTTTAAAAATTAACTTTTTTGTTAAAATTTCATATATTTTGTTGAAAATGTAATTGTTTTGTTAAAAATTGAACTATTTTGTTGAGAATTCAATTATTTTGTTTAAAAATTGAACTATTTTCTCAAATTCATCTTTTTAAGTCAAAAATGCAACTGTTTTTTTGAAAATCCATCAGTTTGGATTGAAAATTCATCTTTCATGGCAGCAGAGTAATCTTTTTTGGTTGATCATACATCTATTTTGTAAAATTTTTTTTTTTTTGGTCGCGAATTCAATGGTTTTGTTGAAAATTTGTCATTCTGGCTTGAAAATTCAACTATTTGGTCAAAAGGTCAACTATTTTGCTTAAAAGCCATTTTTTGTGTTGAAAATTCAACTATTTGGTTGAAAAGTCGTCTTTTTGCTTAAAAGTTAACTTTTTTTCTAAAAGATTCTACTTTTCAGATTGAAAACTCTTTTTTTGGAAAATTGGTCACTTAGGGTTGAAAATTCATGCATTTTTGTGAAAAATTAATCTTTTTTATCAAAACTTGAACTATTTGTTACAAACGCAATATAATTCGACTTCAAATTGGAGACATTTAAAGGATTTCACAATAAATACAGTATGGTATCTACAATAATTTTACTTGGGGAGTCATCGTGGCTCAGATGGTATAGTGATTGTCCAATGTTCCAATACTGCAGCCTTGGCAGCCACGCTGGCGCATATGTATTGAAACATGTATTTTCATTGTTCTGTTTATATAATTTAAAAAAAGTTCACATCCCATAAGAAAAAAAACCAATGTTATTATTAGACAATTTATTGTATTTTGTGTCGCTTTTCCATAAATTGAATTTGTTCACTTTCAATGTTATTTTTTTACGATTTAAACTCAATCAAGTGTTATTGTGGCTTTTGTCCTTTTTCCAAAAGGGTAATTTTTTGTTTTCATAACAAGAGTTTATACCAAATTCGTAGATTTTTTTTTTGGTTGAACAACTTTTGTCTTTTCATTTTTTTCGTCTCTTGTGTCGTTTTTTCAGAAGTTTAATTTTTCTAGTTTTAATCTTGCTTTTTCAGATAATTAGAAAATTTACTTGTTCTAACTAAAAATTATTCATAACAAATTTGCAGATCGTTTTTGTGTGAACAATTTTAGTCTATTAATTTTTTTACATACCTTGTGTCATTTTCCAATTTTTTTTGCATCTTTAATATTATTTTTTACGATAAAAACTAAAACTACGCGTCCTATCAAAAAATTATTCATGACAAATTTGTAGCTCTTTTTTTGGATCAGCAACCGATGTCAATTCATTTTTTTCATAGTTTGTGTCGTTTGCCCAAAAATTAATTTTTTTTCAATGTTGTTTTCTTACGAATAAAACAAAAACCACGCATCTTATCAAAAAATAATTATGGATAAATTTGTAGCTCTTTTTTGGGTGAACAACTTTTTTTTTCTTTTTTTTCATAGCTTGTGTCGTTTGTCCAAAATATATTTATTTTTTATTTTTGATGCTGTTTTTTACGGATTTGAGCAAAAACTACGCGTCCTATCAAAAAGTGATTTGTAACAGATTTGTAGATCTTTTATGAAAGCACAATTTTTGTCTCTACATCTTTTTTCATTTCTCGTATAGTTTGACCGCAAACTGGAATTTTTGACTTTTCATATTTTTTTTTGTGCGATCTAAATTTGAATGTTCGATTTTTCGAGAAAATTTAAAAAGTTATTATGACGATCTTGCAGGGTGTTGAAAAAAACGTTTTTCTCCTCTTTATTTTTTTTTCATATCGTGCGTTGCTTGGCTTTCAATTTTCATTTTCATTTGTTTTTTTTAATTTTGTAAATGCTGTAACCCTGGTAATATGTTTTTCATATAAAAAAGACATTGGGATAAATAGTTGGTATTTTTGAGTACTATAGACAGCCATACATAGAATTTTCAAATTCTGAAAAAAGGTCTAAAAAATTTTGAAAATGCTCTTTTTGAATTTTGATCCAAAATGGCTGACTAACGAAGTTGACCTTCATTTTGGGACAGTAAAATAGAATATCAAAGGCCAGTCCAATCCGTCAATTCTTTCGAAAGATATTGAAGCTCCCTTTTTTTTTTTTTTTTTAAACTTGAATTTCAAATTTGAAATCATCTACTCGAAAAACTGCCGTAAAATTAATTTTATAAACCCATATTTGACTGTAGTTCAATTTTCAACCAAAAATGAAATAGTTCAATTTTCAACCAAAATGATGAGTTTTCAAACAAGTTTCTACTAGAAAGAATGTTCAACAAAATACATAAATTTCCAACTAAATATTTGAAGTTCTAACTAAAAAAGGTAAATCTTCTACTATAATTTTCAATTTTCAACCAAAAATGGATTGGTGAAATTTTCAGATAAAAAAATTGAATTTCGAACAATATATACAATTTGCAACTAAAGAAGTGAATTTTCAACTAAAAAAGAAATCATTACAACCAAAAATGGAGTCGAATCTTCAACCAAATAACTTTGAACCAAAAAATATGAACTTTCAACAAAAAATTGAATAGTTGATTTTCCAACCAAAAAATATTTTAATAATAAATAAAAAATAGTTCACGAATTTAAACAAAACAGACGAATTTCAAATGGAATGAATCATTTTTAAATTCAAAAATTAATTTTCAACAACAACAAAAAAACAAATTTTCAATAAAATAGTTAAATTTTAAGCGAAAGAAATGAATTTACAACTAAAAAAATGTATAGCCAAAAATGAAATAGTTCACTTTTCTAATAAAAAAATAATTTTCAACCAAGGAAAAGGAGGTTTGAACAAGATACTTAAATTTTTATTAAAAAATAATGAATTTTCAATCAAAAAGATGAATTTTCAAACAAAAGGATTAATTTCCTACCAAAATGTCGAGCTATCAACTAAAAATTTATTTTTAACAAAAAAAATGTTAACAAAGTAGATAAAAATTTGTAATGAAAGAAATGAATTTTCAACCGAAATAAATTAATTCGCAAACAAGAAGAATAATTTTCTAAAAAAAGTTAATTTTCAAACTCACATAGTTTGATTTTCAACCAAAAAGGGGAATTTTCAAACAATAAGATTAATTTTCTACCAAAAAGTCGAGCTATCAACTAAAAAATGTATTTAAAAGAAAATATATATTTTTAACAAAGTAGATAAATTTTTAACCAAAGAAATGAATCTTCAACAAAAATAAATGAATTCGCAAACAAGAATAATAATTTTCTAAAAAAAAGTTAATTTTCAAACACACATAGTTGAATTTTCAACCAACAAGATGAATTTCCAAACAATAAGATTAATTTTCTACCAAAAAGTCCAGCTATCAACTAAAAAATTTATTTTTAACAAAAAAACAAATTTTCAATAAAATAATTAAATTTTTAACCAAAGAAATGAATTTTTAATCAAAATAAATGAATTTGCAAACAAGAAGAATATTTCTACTGGAAATGTGTGTGACCAATATGCAATTTTTCGACTTGTGAACTATTCACAGATGAAGATTAATTTTAACTAGAGTCGAAGGAATATTCCTCGATTCAAAGAAAATTTCTTTTATCTGTAAAAAAATATTCATTGGCTTTCATTAAAAAAAAGTTCTTGTTGATTCCCAGAAATTTGGTTTGGATCAAAGAAGTTTTTTGATTCTAGGAAATGTTTTTATATTTTAATATAAATTTTTCTTCCATTTAAAATGATTTTTTTCATTTTGAAACTATTTTCGGTGAAATGAAGAAAATTATGTTAAGGAAATGGTTTTCGTAATTCAAGCCAAATATTTTGTTGAGTCTACACTTACGAGGATTAAAATTTTTTTGTCATTAACAATAAAAAAATTTGAAACCATAATGCAGATTTGAAAAATCTTCTTTACAATTAGAATATATAAGAAAAAACCTTCTTCAAGCATTCTTTACAATCGCTATATTCAATCTTAAAATTATTCAGTCTAACAAAGGACCACATTTTCTACTGGAAATGTGTCTGACCACAATGCGAATTTTCTACTTGTGAACTATTCATAGATAAAGATTAATTTTACAAACTTCGACATTTTAAACTCTTTGGAGAACTAATTTTTTTAATTACATGATCACTAGGCCTATTTTTTCCTCTGTGTGACAATTATTTTAATTTTACTCCCTTTCAGTAATAAATTCGATAAAATATGAGTAACTGTTGTCTCCTAACGTATCTCAGGCTAACATTTTTTAAACGTATGGCTTTGTATCTTTTAATAAAGAGGCCTAAAATTAACTCAAGAATAAATATATTTGTTTATAATTATTTGCAGAATTACAAACTAAAGCTTTTTTCCATGTCCAAATATGAGTAAACGGTTACGGAGATAGAAATAATACCAGTACTCAGGAAAATTCATTTCATAAATTAAGGAAACTATTTTTTCAAAATAATATTTTACATTTAACAGAAAATACTTTCAAAATAAAAAAAATTATTTCAAGAAGAAAGAAAAATTTTCTTTGAAATAAAAAACCACTTCAATGGATCAACGAAATTTACTTGAATAAAGAGGAATTTTTTTGAATGAGAGAAAATTAATATATTTCTTTGATTCATATATATTTTTTGTGCTAAAGAATTTTTTTTTAGTAGGCATTTGAAAATGAAAGTTTTATAATAAAACGTTTCAGGATTTTTTTAATTGAACTGTACTTCCAGTATTAAAAATTGAGAAATAATTGATTTAAAAGATGATTCCGAATCTGTTAAGAACTAAACGATTTACAGATTTTAACGTTAAAAATCAAACTGCTTTAATTCGGTAGAATCAGCAGTTAAAAAAATGTATTCCTTCATATACTTTCCCCTCAAACCACCTGATTTACCCTTCTTTAATTCCACTCCACCCGCCCCTCTTTCGCCCTCACTTCTCTTATCGTCCTTCCCATTCTGACCCTAGTACCTCTACCCTATATTCTCACACCTACATTCCTTCACGTACATTCCTTCACATACTTTCCCCTCGAACCACCTGATTCACCCTCCTTCAATTCCTCTTCACCTGCCCCTCCTTCGCCCTTACCTCTTCTATCACCCTTGCGATCCTGAACCTACTACCTCTACCCTACATTCTCACACCTAGATTCCTTCGCATAATTTTCCTTCTCTAATTTCCCCTTCCAGTCTCTACTCTTCCTAATTTCACCTTCCTTACTACCACCCTTATACACTCCATCCAATTCTCCCAATCCTGCTACTACTTGCACTATTCCTCACTCCTGTTACTACCAGCACTATTCCTCACTCCTGCCGTTCCACAATCAAAAAACGAGGTTCAAAATAACTTTTAGCGGGCAATTCCTAACCGATTTTGGATTTTTTAAAGGAAAGTTCAGCATTAGAGTTTGAAAAAATTTACGTGGCCTGATGTTTTATTTTTATTTTTTTATTTAAACTTTTATGTTAATGCACAGAGCGTAGAAAAAGTCGGTTTTTTCTTTTTTTTTTATCTCTGTGAAAATTTGATTTCTATGATCAGTATTGCCAGACTTCATGCATGGGGGTCAGTTAAAGCAACAAAAAATTATAAAATTGTTGAGTGATTTGTTATAAACAAATTAACTTAACAAATAGTCTACTCTATGAATTGTTTGTTCTCGAAGTAAATTTTTCCGCTCAAATTACTTGATTTCATCGAGAAAATAGTACCCGATCATTAAAATTTGACATCCGATATTTTTTATGGATTTTATCAACAAATTATATAAACAAATTCCTTGTGTGGACATTTAAAGGCAGAAAGAAATCGTTTTTCCCCTTAATTTTCCTCAAATTATATCGCCAGTGGCATTTCATCATGGAAAATTATCATCCGATATTTTTGCATCAACTTTATAAACAAATTATATAAACAAATGCCCAGTGTCGACATTTAAAGGCAGAAAGAAATTTTTTTTTCTCCTCATTTTTTTCATATTGTATCGTCAGTGATATTTAATGATGAAAAATTATCATCCGATGTTTCTCATAAATTTTATGAACAAATTATGTAAACAAATGCCCTGTTTGAAAATGTAAAGGCCGAAAGAAATCGCTTTTTCTCTCAAATTTCTCAAAATTATATCCCCAGTGATTTCTAGTGATGGAAATTATCATCCTATATTTTATATCAAGTTCATAAACAAATTATATAAACAAATGGCCAGTGTGGACATTTAAAGGCCTAGAAGCACTGCAGGAGTGAGATTAGATAGGATTTCATAGGCGATCAGGATATCATCCACATTGATAAGGAATAGTATGATTTCTCTCCTTTGTTGGATAAAATATACACAAGGATCAGCAATAACTGGCTTTAATACAATATTCTGAAGATGTTCATCAAAACGCTGATGCCATTCTTGACCAGCTTGTTTTAAACCAGAGAGTGATCCTTGTAATTAACATACCTTATTTTCTTCTTGAATATCCTTTTCAATCTCTTTTGCATTTTTCCAATTCTATCATCTTGTTTTTTTTTAACAAAATTCGTTCTAAGGACTGTTCTAGAAGTTTGGGTACTTCCATAAAGATTTCTTCTTCAACTTCACCATTCAGATATGCTGAGGTGATGTCTCATTGATAAATTTCTAATTGTTCTTCAACAGCTAGAGCCAAAAGCAACCTAACAGAACCTAGACGAGTCACTGGAGCAGCAGTATTGCTGAAATCTATACCTGGTCGTTGGGTAAATCCTTGTACAACGACTTAAACCTTCCTTATTCCAATACTACGCTCAGGGTTGTATTTATTTTGGAGTATTGTTCTGCACCCTATGACATTTTGATCCTTGGGTCTCTTAACGATTTTCCAGGTGTTGTGTTTCAAAAGAGACTTTATTTTTTTGGTGATCGCGTCTTTCAAAGATTCCGAATCTGGTTCACTTAGAGCCAGTTTCCAGAGAATTTATGCTGATATATTCGACTAATCTTCAACGATGTTCATAAATACAACATTTCCTTGCTTCCTTTCAATGTCTTCTCCGATATTTGGTATTTTTTGTTCAGGGCGTACTATAGAGTACTGCTTCGCTGGACGTCCTTTATTTCCAGTCCTGAAGATTTTTGGTCTTCCTGGGCTCCTATACAGATTTTCTTTTGCTTTAGAAAATTACTTTTCTTCTAGTGGATTTAGTCTTCATTCTATAGGAGAAATTTGTTGTTTTTTTCCGAGTAAATCTTCACAAAAGATGAGATTTGCATTTTCTTCCATATGAGGAATTTGATGGTCTTGTTCTTGGTTTTCCGTAAGATTGGATCCGATTTCAGTTTTTTGAGGTATAGACTTGTCTTTCAAAGGATCAGCTGTGATTTTTTCACTAAGACAACTTATTTTCATGATAGAATCTTCAAAATGTCCTCGATTTTTAGATTCATTCGTAAATCTAATATCTCTCGCACAAAACTAATGTTTTACCGGTTGGCAAGTACATTTGGTGATCATGAGAATCTTGACTGTAAATCAGAAAAATGAATTCCTTACCAGGAGGTTCCATTTTTCCTCTCCAGATATCTCTGTCAAGGACTACTGCCTTTTGTCTGCTAATTCGATAATTTCTATTTTTTTTTTTTTTTTTTTCAAATAATAATTAGGGGTTCCGTAAATTTTTTAACGCTAATTATGATTTTTTTGCAATTTTCAAAGTACAAATTATTTGTAATACATAAAATACTAATTTATCTTAGTGATTGGATATTTACATAATTTTTTTTTACCATTTATTATTGTTTTTAGCAATTTTCTCTTGATAGAGTTAAAAAGTCGTGGGGTTTCCCAAATTTTTTAACTTAGTTTTAATTTTTTTATTATATAAAGATAATAATTGATTGAATTTAACAGAAACAATTTGTTTAAACAATTATTTGATATTTATAATAATATTCTCTATAGTAATGCTAGAAAGTTGCAGTTTCTGTTAAAACTGTCTACTTTTTGCCCACTTTTCATTTAGATTAAGGTTATTATTAATTGATGTTAACAAACATAATTGTTTAAGCAATTTAATATTATTTTTGATAATTTTTTTTTAATAAGCGTAGAAAGTTGCGGTATTTTCTGAAATTTTCTACTTTTTGTCAACTTTCCACATAGAGCGAGGTTATAATTAATGAGATTTAATACAGATGATTGCTTAAACAAATTATTATTGTTCATAACTATCTTTTCCTTTAATAATCGTAGATAGTTGCGGCTTTTTCTGAAATCTTCAAATTTTTGTCCACTTTTTACTTCGTGAGATAATAATTAATGCAAGTTAACAAACATAATTTTTCAAACGATTAATTGCGATTTATAACTATCTTCTCTCAAATTAAAGTAATTTTGGAGAGTTCCGGGTTTTTTTGAAATTTTCAGCTTTTCTTTGACCTTTCAATTAAGAACAAATAATAAATACATATTAAAATTAATTTAAACAGTATGGCTCTCAGTATATACTGCAAGAGAAATTTATACTCAGTATGATCCATGCAGAAAATTTCAAGAATATTTCATATATCTGTTTTATTTCAGAAAAATTTTTTCACAACAACGAAGCAGATTGTTTCAACAATAATTCTCTCTATTGCTTATGTACTATTCATTCATAACTAAAACGCCAAAGCAAGGTGAAAATTTTCAAAAATTCCCGCAACTTTCTAGAAATTATCTAAGAGAAAATAGTCAGAAACCATAATAAGTTGTTTCAAGAATTAGGTTTGTTAACTTGAATCAATTATTAACTTACTAAGTGAAAAGTAGTTAAAAAGTTTAAAATAAGAAAAAACGCAAGTCGTCCTTTTTGGTGCAAAATTCAACTGTTTTATTACAAATTTGTCTTTTTGGCTTGAAAATTCAACAATTTGATCAGAAATTTTTTTTGATTAAAATTTTAATATTTTGTTGAATATTTATATTTTTGGTTCGAAAATTCAACAATCTGATTGAAAATTGAACGATATATGTTTTTAAAATGAAAATTTTAATTTTTAAAAAAAGTCGCTAAGGGGCCAACCTCCCTTGATTGCGAATTCAACTATTTGTTTACAAGACTAACTGTTTGGTGAAAAATAAAAGAACTAATTTCTTTTTATTCTACGATCTGACCGAAACTGCATCTTGTTTGGTTGAAAATTATCTTGTTGTTTTAAATTAAGCTTTTTAGTTTGATAATTCAACTATGCTCGAACAAACTCATCTCTGTAGGTCAAAAATTCAACTATTCGTTCAAAAATAGGTAAATCGGTAAAGTCATAATATAATTACATGTTACACTTTTTGGTGCATCACTGATAATTTGATATTAAGCACGACTATGTTACGATTTTTTCAAATATTCAACTTTTCTCTGTTTGTGTGTTATTAGGTTCTTATTAAAAATTAATTTTGCCAATTATAACAATAGAATGTATAAAAAAGAGAAGTGAAAGGATTGCTATGTTTTCAGCCATTTGGAGTTTATAGAATTCAGCACTAATTCATTTTTTCATATTTCGAAGTAAAATTTCATAATATCGTGGAGTCTAATTTCTACGTTTGGTAGATACAATATATTTGTCGGGACATTTAAAAAGTCGAAAGTGCGTACCTACTTGAACCACCTTGTCTATTACATATTTTCAAAATTTTATGCAATTTGAATTTATAATAAGTAACAAATAAGGCAGTCATAAGACTCATATAAACTTATATGATCAGCACACATGTAATTTCTTATGAAGTCCTAAAAATGAAAGAAATATAGCAGCTCTATAATTTATTAATAATTTTTTCATCAAAAAAAAACTTTCTTGTGCTCAAAATGTACTTCAAAAACATTATAACAATTAAATCATTGAGAAAGACGAGTTAATTCGAAAAATTCAGCGATTCATCATTTTTCATGATCTGATATTCTCAAATTTTTCGGAAGTACACTTTAAACATGAGAAAGCTTTTCTATGGTGAAAAAAGTTACGTGCAGAGCTTCTAGAATTTTTTCATTTTTAGGTGCTTATACAAGAATTAATTTTTCCTACAGAAACTCAGAAAAAAAAAGTATCTGAAAAAATTGTGAGAATTAGTAATATTATGCACATTGAGAAATAAAAATAAAATTCATGATTTTTTTTCAAGACTGCAATTAAAAAATTATTATATTTTTATTTCAACTGCGCCAAACCGCAAGATATCAATTGATATTCATAAATTTTGAAAGATTTCACATTAATTTTTGAATTTCACATCAGTTTTGCATACACTAAAAGGCTTTCTGGAATTCACCAAGATTTCCAAATATTAAAAGGTTTCACAAACATGTTAAAATTGTAATATTTTCAATTTACTACTGAAGAAACTCATATTTTCGGGTTGAAAATTCAGCTGTTTTGTAGAAAATTCATCTTTTAAGCTTAAAAATTCAACAATTTCTCAGAAATTTTAACTATTTGGGTTGAAATTAACTTTTTTGTTGAAAATTCATATTTTTGGTTGAAAATGAAACAACTTTATTAGAAAATGCAACCTTTTGTAGAAAATTTTTGGTTGAAATTTTATCTTTTTTGTTTCAAAATTTAACTATTTCGTTAAAAATTCATCTTACCTGTTTCAAAATTACCTTCTTGGTTGGAAATTCTTCTTTTGCGGTTTAAAAGTCAAGTGTTTCATTAAAACATTCGTCTTTTCAGCTTGAAAAGTTAATAATTTTGTTGAAAAAATCGTTTATTTGGGTGAAGAATCAATCTTGTTTGTTAAAAACTTGTTTATTTGGTTGAGGTTTCAACTATTTTGTTTAAATATTTTTATTCTTTATTTTATTTGAAATGGTTGAAAACTTCTTTTTTAGTTGTTGTCGGAAATTATCTTTGAACCAAAAATTTACTGATTCCATTTTTCACTGGAAATTTATCAATTATAGTTCAAAATTCAACTATTTCTTAGAAAATTAATCTTTCCTGATTGAAAATTACCTTTCTCATTGAAAATTCTTCGTTTCCGGTTTAAAGTCAACCGTTTTCTAAAACATGTAAATTTTCAGCTTGAAAACCTAACTATCATCTTCAAAATTAATCTAGTTGGGTGAAAAATACCCCTTTTGTTTCTTAAAAATTCTCTATTTTTACTTTCGTTATATTTTTGAATCTATTTTGCTGACAACATAATCTTTTTTCTTTGAAATTAACTCATTGATGATTCATTTTTTTCAGGCTGAAAATTATTTTTGTCATCTGCAAATTTAACTGTCCAATTTTTGTTTGGAAACGTATTTTTTTTAATTAAAAATTTAACTATTTGGTTAAAAATTATTGTATTTTGATGAAAATTTGTCTCTTGGTAGAAAGCTTATTTTCTCAGTAGAAAATCAACCTTCTTTGTTCAAAATTCATCTTTGTGCGTTACCAATTCCGATATTTGATAAAAAGTCTACTATTCTTTCAGAAGATTAATTAGTTGGTTGAAAATTCAACTATCTCGATTAAAAACTGAACTTTTGTTTCATAAATTCGTCTTTTTGCAAAAAAATTCAACTATTCAATTGAAAATGCATCTATTACAGTTTCTGTGTCAACAATATTGGTCTTTAATGTATTGAAACAGAGTGCAATTTTATTTTCTGATCAGATAAGTGTCGCGTGTTAGAAAAAATTTGCGGCCCTCCTCCTACGTGACGGAATAGGATTAGGGAAAGCCAGATTACAACGTTTTCGTCGATTTTCTTCATTCGCTGATTTCAATGATTCCTCAAAGATTTTAAATATTTCGCAAAGATTTCGGATTCGGATAGATTTCACAAAAACTTCAATTATTTTACAAATATTTCCGACAAATTTGAAATATTTCACAAAGACTTCAATAACTTTCTGAAGATTTCACAAAGATTTTAATAATTTTACCAAATATTACCAAATATTACCAAATATTTCGAGAATATTGCGCAAATATTTCCTAAGATTTCAGAAAAATTACAATCATAACCAAAGATTTCTCAAATATTTCAAATATTTCGCGAAGATATCGAGTAGATTTAAAAGATTTCAATAATTTCACAAATATTACCAAATATTTCGAAAATATTTCAAATATTTCGCAAATATTTGCTAAGATTTCAGACGGATTACAACAATCATGACCCAAAGATTTCACATAGATTTAAAAAATTTCAAAAAGAATTCAAAGGTTTCGCAAATATTTTGGGTAAATTAAAAATATTTCACATAGAATTTAATGATTTTCCAAATATATCACAAAGTTTTCAATAATTTTCCAAATATTAACAAATATTTCCAAAATTTATAATATTTCGCCAAGATTTCAGATAGACTTAAGATATTCCAAAAATATTAGAATTATTTTTCAAAGATTTCAATATTTTCACAAATATTACCAAAGATTTCACATAGATTTCAAATATTTCACAAAGATTTCAATTATTTCACAAATATTAACAAAAATTTCAAAAATTCTAATATTTCGCAAAGATTTTGGA